>PRKT01000013.1:4006581-4056808 GCA_003671525.1 Saccostrea glomerata
AAAACTTTAATCCTGACCATAACTTTTGAAAAGTTCGTGCTTGGGGTTCAATATTTCATGTGTGTTTCTCTTATGGCTATTCCTGGGTATAATTAATTTGTACCTTTTAACCTTGTCCTTTGAGTTTGGTTCAAAAGATTTAACCTTGACCATAACTTTTGAAAACTTGATGCTTGGACTTCATATTTCATATTCAGACAAGTCTTTGTTTGAGTATCAAAATTAGTTAGTAATGGCCAATGAAATAAAACTTGCATTTGAGAACTTTATCCTTCGCCATCAGCTGCCATACGGAGGCATCAGTGTTTAACAAGTACATCTTCTTTGTACCAAAAAATTGTAGATACCCAGATGTTTTTTTTCCTTTAAAAGTCCCAAAACTTTAACTTACGGTGCAATCATATCATGAATTACCCTGTCAGTATTAATTTCATGATTTAATGTTGAAAGAAACGTTTACCGTTGAATCATAACTAAATTAATCATTAAAAATAACTTAATCGTCATTAACATAACAATTCCATAAAAGCTAAATTCCTCGACATTCTCTGTGTATTTACATGTACCTAAAGAGTATAATTATGTTGATGAACTGTTGAGTTACTGTAGTAAACTAATTGTCATTATAAAAGAACAAATTTAATTTCGCGCGCATAGGGCCTACATGATTTACATAAAAGGCATTGATTTTTAACCAATTTGTATATAATATTATATTGACCAAAATCATTGTGTTGGTATAAACAATAAGCTTAAATTTCTGTTTTTATTGCCACCACCCCCTAACCACAACACCAGGACATCCTTGATCGTGACCTTCCTTCAAAAACTCAGATGTGCGCGAACCTTACAAAAATCCCCTCCCAGTTTACTAACCTTGACCCCAAAACCTCCGACTCCATAGTCCGATTCATCCATCAGTAAAGGTGCAGTTCCGGTTGCGTTCACATGTACTTTGGCTTCTCTCTCGTCCACAAAAAACTGGACCTTGTACCAGACGTCATCTCGTGCAATTCTATGGAAACGGCAAACACACATAACTGTATCGGCAGTGGAATCGTAGTAGAAATAAGTCCAGGGGTTTGCACCCAAGTCCGGTGCACCTAAGTAAAAGACAAACTATTTAACTTTAAGTACTTTTACCACGCCAGATCCATAACAACAGCAAATGGAAAATGGTCCCACCTCTGGTGTTCAACAGGCCCTGCTTTGTATTGTTTGAGTGGACCTTTGAGCTTGAATATTGTTCGTTATCTCCATTTATTACACAGATCATCATATTACGTAAATAGGTTTGCTAGCTCTCAAGACAAGTCGAGGAGCTGATGCAGCCCAAGATCACCAACTGGTTACAGTGATAACGAAACTGCACTCAAAGACAAATCAATTACACCGCACTACAAGTTCAACATCCAGTTTCTTAAAATAGAAAAGAGAGAAGGTCAACATTGCAATAGACAACAAGTTAAGATTGAGGTACTAGAGTGTCTGGCAGAAGCAACCATAGAAGATGGGTTAAGCTTCAAGACACCTAGAAAAAAGCATGCAGTTATGTCCTAGGAAAGAAGAATTAAGAAGCACAAATAATGGAGACAGCAGTGAAAAGTGAAACAAAGAGAAGATTTGAAGCACCGAATCAATCACTGTGTCCATCTAGTATCAGAATACGAAGCAAAATGAAAAATCCAGAACGGAATATTGTAGGCCAACAAACAAGTCAAAAAGAGTGCTAGGAAGGACTACAGACAGTTTGTTCATGGCATGCTTGTAGGGCTGGGCAATAATATCGATATTTCAATATATTGCAATGCAGTGAAAACAAATATTGTATCACAATACGATTTTGTAATATCGATATATTGGCAATATGCTTAGATTAAGGAGTTTTGTCTTTAAATATAAAAATGGACTTACGAAAGATTGTTATTAAGCCAAACAGTAAGACATAAGTTGTTTTTGTAGGAACATTTCAGAGCATAATTTAATTGAAATCAACAAGATTTTTTTTCCGTGTTGGTTACTTATCATAGTTATGTACATTCTGCATGTAAATTAAAGTAAATATAGTAAGAAAATGCCATTTAAATTACATAGAAAATATTGCAATACATATCGCAATACAATTAAAAATATCGCAATATATCGCAATACGAAACATTGGGCCAATACCCATCCTACATGCTTGCTGAGCCAGAGAACAACATGAAAATGCTTAACGAACAGCCAGACACTGTCGAGAAGGAATGTGGAAACCAACACCCCAGTGAGGGACAAACAAGGCAAAATAATCACTAGATATGTAGGACAAAGAACTAGATGTGTAGAGTACTTAAAAGAAGTCCTAAATCGAACACCACCATCAGTCTTGCAAGCATACCACAAAAGAAAGAAAAACATCACTTCAATATGGACATATTTCTAGTTTTCGTACAGTATAGGTACCTTTTCCCCAAGGATTAAGTAGAAAAATAATGAAGGGTAAAGTGAGGGATTCGGCAACATGGTATTTGACGTAATATATTCTTCCGTCGTCAATTGTTTTCTCATGCTGCATATGTAAGGTTATAAGAGAATGTTTCAATATTCTATACAGATTTCATACAAAATGTATGTATCTTAAATAAAGCTATCAATTAATTCTTCATTAAGGTCATTTTATTTTTGCTTTTTGAAAAATATACATATATATATATATATATCGTTTACTGGTATTTTATTGACATTATGACAACAGAAAATCATATTAAGACATTTTCTAGTCTTCACCATTCCAGGAAGCAACTCTTTAGAACATAAAATTGCATTTAATAAACAGATATAAAGTTAAGTTTAATTAAATCCTATTGTTTGTGATTGTGTTTCTTCTTTGTGCTCAGTAGTATCTAATTTTTTAATTTTATTTGGCCTTGTTGTTACGTAACGAAATGTTTTGGAAGATAATTTGTAGTACAAATATTGATTCAAAGATATATAATTTTTGGCATTTATAATAATATGATTGAGAGATATAGAAAAAAAGAAACATTTATATGATGTATTTTGCAAGTGCATCTTTTCCTACCTTGACCCTGTACACTTCCACACATCAGAATTCCCAAGAAAAATAGCCGTATCATCATGCTTGACTATGCCCAAGGAACAACACTGGGTTCATTTTAGATCAAAAATGATTTTCAAAGCCTAGCCATGTTCTGATTTATACCTAGGTTACGTTTCTTCCGGGGTGGAGTTACCCTGGTTAATAAGAATATCTCAATTTCATGCATGAGTAATCAGCTCACTTCAAGCATATAAGCATATCTTACATTACACTATTTTTTCAAACATGATCAAGATATAATGAGCATTGTGTGATATACATGTATATCACAGGAAATAGGAAACATATTATCTAATCGTATTCAAAACAAGCAAATCGTATCTTATCTTGGGAACATAAAATAAAATTCAATGAGGTCCAATAAAAAATTAAATCAAAATTTTTGGTTCTATATAAATACATAATAAGAAAAGCTTCTAGATACGAATTAATCGAAAAAAGCTTAAAAGATGGTCAAGCATTAATTAAAATTATTCCAAAATTTAGTTCACCATTTTGTCCTTTTCAGAATCCTTGTACACTCAATATTTGAATAAAGTCAGAGTAACATACAACTTCCTCAACACAAGTTTTAAGTAGTAGAAATACCTGTGTCTCAAATAAAATTATTTTACAGCTATTTTATCCAAGTAAAATTTATCCAATACTAAAAATTTTTAAAATGATGTGGCATTTATTCCCATTCATTTTTGAGTAGATCCTCGGCGATCATTCAGTAACCTTTTTTTAACTTACAAATGCATCAGTTATTGCTGTTTTAAAGAACATGCAAATTATGATAAATCAAGACGTGTTTCCCCCATTATTACACTTACAGTAGTCCGAAATATCTGACGTTTTTCCATTCGGTTCTGACGTTTTCCTGGCATGTAAAATATCAAAATCGTGGGGGAAAAAAACAGGACAACGTCAGATATTTCGGACTACACTTACACGCACACTTTTGTACATTTTTCATCGTCAGCTTTTTAAGACCATGTTCTTAGCACGATCAAATATTAAACGACTGTATATTGAGTGTCTTATGCATCTGATCATTGATCATTACAGAGGGTTCATGGTGGTTGTGACGTTTACTTCTTCCAGGCAACTGATCCCATTTCTAGAATTTCTGGAGGTTTTACACCCTATTCACAGATTTGTATTATTTGAAGATTATTTTTTTGTTCGTCACTGTTTGTTAAATTCGCCTTTTTCATATATATAATATTTTAATTATTATATGTTTTAACGTGCATATAATAATTGTATAAAAGAATGTTAAAAACTTTGAGATGTATGTAGAAAATTCAGATGGGACTTGGTTATGCACTATTTTATTCATCAATAAAACAAAAATGATTATTTCATTAAATGAAAAATAATCATATATTCATATAGGGGCTTAGTCTGTGTTCTACTCTAAACTATAAGTGTAATAAAAATATCATATTTTTCCTTTAGATTATGTTTTTCTTTAAAGGGCATGGACACAGTTTCAACTGATTTTTATTTTACCAATTTTAACGTTTACAATTCTAAATTAAGGTACTAGTAATTCAAATGATGAGCAAAATTTTGAATATCATTTTTTGTTTTACAATGGAAATACAGAACTTAATTTTTTTTCATAATGTAAGCAAGTTCCGTGCCTTGTTTTTGTTTACATAAGGAAAATATCATATTTACAACAAAATCAGATTCAGCAAATCACTAGAAAATATCTAATCGTACTAAGAATTTTCTTTTTGGAAAAAAAATCATACTTTGAATATCAGCACGTTCCTTGAATATAATTATAGAAATGCCCATTGTGCTGAAATCATGAACTTATTAAAACCTGTGTAAAATTATTTTTAATTAAAATACAGTACATGTAGGTGAATGGGCAAGTGCGAATATTTAAGATATAGTTTTTCTTGTTTTGAAACTATTCAACAAAAGATATCTTTTCAAGTATTTTTTTTCTATACAGACATTTTACCCTGCTTACTAAAACAGGCATACTTTAAAAACTTTTTTTATTTAATTTAAGTGAACTTGAGAAACTTCTTATGATATTGGGTGTATATTGAATCAAAGATCAGTTAAAATTCAGAAGCTTTTATGTAAGATAATCTCCCTCCCACCCTATAGCTATCACTTTCCCACATTTGTAGAATGACCTTAAAGTTATAAAATCATCACGTCTTTCTGGATTGGGGATTATTCGTCTTAATATTCATAATACTTTATTTACATTCGAGAAATTTATAGAGTTTAAACACGACGGAAATTAATGTTCAGGTCCTGCAAATAAGTTTAACAAAAGGCTTGCATATTGTCGTTCAAATAGGCGACCTAATATTTAAGAAGATATTGAAACACAATTATTGAAATCTTGACATGATTTTTTTTTTGGGGGGGGGGGGGGCAGTTAACTGACTTTTTGTGGGTATTTAACTTTTTTGCATGGTATTCTGAGTAATTAAATTGCTTTAGCAATAATTAAATCAATCAGAGAGAAAAGGGTTTGCATATAGACTCAATTGTTAGACACCTTTATGTAAGAATACAGGATACAAAGTTATAATAATATATTGAAATATATTTCACTATTTCTGCAGGTGCGTTTGTATTGTTAAATGATTTAACATATTTCTTGGGCCATTATACTTCACCTCAAATCTATACTTTCATATCTGTATTCAAATCCACTATAAACAATAACCTAAAAACCTCCAATAGCAAATATCATCCTGACTTGATTTGATCACAGCAAAGTGTATTTGGACTCAAAAGCAAAGTCATCACGTACACAGAGTATAATTTTGCAAGACAAAGTACTTGAAAAATTTTAATTAATTCAAAATGTAATATGACATCAGCTGACAAAGCAGTTGAGGTTACATGGCATACATAAAAGATTCCTAAAGTTTAAAGTCGTAGTAATGATCTTGTTATTAACAAATACAACCTATCATAGGGTTTTATTTTGTCTGATGTGTTCAATACCCATTGAAAGGCTTTTCTTTTATAAAATTAAAATCGCCTATGGAATATTCCGCCCACCTGATACATAAACTGGGCGGGTGTGACCGGTAAGCAGGGGATACTTACTCCTCCTAGGCACGTGACTTCGGGGATACGTGTTTTATGCCTTGTTTACAGATTTGTAAAGTTTATAGATTTTATGAGTTCACTCACTGTCCGTTAACGTTAGATATTTTCATTTGATATTAATAAATGTTTTTGAAATCTGCATTTAATTTGTTCACGTTTGTTTTTTTTTTTAAGGTGCATTGGACATAACGGATTTAACAGAATTTCTTGCTTATGCTTGTAGTAAATTTGGATCATAATCTTTATTCTAAAACAAAAAATCAAATTTATGTTAATAAAATGAGTTGTATTTTGTGCATTGAGAGAATTATCTCCCTGCGTAGTATAAAAAGAATAGAACGCCACCGCTAGGTGGCAGTGCAATAGGTCACAAAGTTTGTTAACAGAAGCTGAAGTTCTACGGTAGTAGAAAATTAGCGATTTAATGTTTTCACCCGCCACCCTCCCAAACCTGAAAATTTTGTGTTGGCTGTTTTATTGGTCCCCACCTTTGATTTTGCAATAATCATTGAACTAGTCAGATGTTCCTCAGAGTGTATATATTGTAAAGTTTTACAAAGTACATTAAGTTGATTTTGCTTATGGAGTGTTATTAACTTTTCTTACAATTAGTATTAAACTGCATTAGTAGTTTCGTCATTATGTTAATAAATGACCTTTTTTCAATTCAAATTGTGTTCATCTCTTTGCTGTTAATGAAACGAAGCTAATAGTTTTGCTTGGGCGAGATGACAAAAATATATTTTTCGTTTAATGACAGGTATTAATTGGGGCTTGTAATTTAAACATCATTATCATTATTGTTTTTTGTTAATTTTTTTTTCCCGCAAACACAAAGGAAAGAAATATTTGTGTAGTTCCCTAAAATTCGTCCCAAAAATCCAACCTGCTCAGATTTAAGAAAATTTAAATGGTATTTTAAAAACATATTGGCCAAAAGCTCTATACAACTTGTGTTTGATGTAAAAACAAATCTGACGTTAAATAAGATATCCTGATTCTAAGTACTTTCTTCTTTGGAATGAAATTAGAAATGTCCAAGAGCAAATGCCTTGGTACATCTTTTATTCTTGTTTTGACATTATTAACTAATTATTTCTTTTCAGTATGTTTTCCTGCAAATATTTTTACTTTGCTTACTAAAATATGTACAGACATACCGTATTTCACAAAATTCGGTGAGCTTGAGAGGTTTATGGTTTTCATTAAATGTGTATTAAACCATGATCAAGATAAAAATTCAGAAGTTTTACTGAAAGATAATCACCCTCCCACCCTATAGCTATCACTTTCCTACATTTGTAGAATGACCTTAAAATTATAAAATCTTCCCGTGTTTCTGGATTTGGGATTATTTGTGTAAATATACAAAAATGCTCTTTCCACATGGGAGAAATTAACGGCATTTGAACACGGCATATAATAATAAGAGTTCAGGTTCTGATAAAAAAAATGTAACAAAAATAAGAATCATTCAAACAACGTGACCTCAATTTTCAAATCCGTCTTATTAAAATGTCTACATGCATTATGTGCAATTACTTGCCCCCACTGAACTGAACAGATTTCTACTGGGTATTTTACTTTTTTTAGAATTCTTTTTAGCGTATAATTAAAGTCCTGTTGAATGAACGATTCTTATATTATTTAATTTACATAAGTGGTTTGAATTTGTATGTACATTCCTGTTACTGTTGAAATTGAAATCTTATAGAAGGTGGTGTTAAAGAATTTCAAGCCTTCAAATTAAGTATGGGTATCTAAATTACAAAAAACTTTACAGTAAAAAAATTAAGGTAAATCAGACTGTACCGTAAAAAAAATTTGAAATCCTTTAATTTTTTCCCCCACTTTTTGTTAGAACCACCTGTCCAACAGGTGGTGATGGACGGTACAACATTACCTAAGTGTCAATATATGTAATTTAAACGTCAAAATCATACTGTGTATAAAACTGATATCTGTGACAAGGAAGATGGGGCTTGTCACAATATGTATATTGTTATAATTGAAATAGGTTGCTTTTGATCTCTATGTTGTTTTAAAAATAACAACCAAACTGGTAATCTGGCTCCGTGTATCAAATGTAGCAAATGTAGTTTTTGATTGATTGATATACTGAGTATTGAGTTTTAGCATTCCATTTGGGAATATTAACATTTCCAATGTCTTTGTCCGAGATAAAATTATAAATTGTAAATGTATAATTTATTTCCCCATCAATGTAATGGCGCGGTTCCAAAAAAAAAAAAAAAAAAAAACACGTGGAGGGCGGAACAAACAGCTAGACAGTAGCAGGGCTCGGAGCACGTGGATTGGCGGAATCAAAGCATGTAAATATAAGGATCAACTGTCAGATTTTTCAATTTCATGACGATGATCAATCGATTGGCTTGCGTGATAATTTTATGCATAAACGTTATGCAAATTATCACGCAAGCTAATCGATTGATCACATCATGAAATCGAAAAATAAGACAGTTATTCCTTAAATAAATGTAGTTATATGAACAAAAAGACAAGATATGGTAAGACCTCTATTTGGCCCCCGATTTTGGTTGTCTTTTAGAATGATCCAACAGTTTATCCATAGAAACCTGTTGTCACCACTGCCTCAAAATAAGTATTGGTACCAAGATTTAGAATATACAGAGGTCACAGAGAGGTCAGGAAATAGGTCAATTTTCGTATTTTGTCATTTTTATGCAAATTTTCATCGATTTTACAGCACATTTTGTTTCGGAAAACATAGAGCACAAGCTTGCCTATCTACCAAATTTATATATTTTATACACTAGTTTCAGACACAGTTTATGTGTAAAAATCTCAGATAGGCAAGCTTGTGCTCTATGTTTTCCGAAGAGAAAAGTATCTCAAAATGATGAAATTCCACCAGAATTGATGAAATTCTGGAAAATGTCCTACATCTGCACCCTCTATAGTGGCTTCCATGTAAGCTTTAAATCTAAATTAGTGCTTGTTTTAAAGTAAGCACTATTTTAACTTCTTAACTACAAACTATCACAATTTTACCAGTGTTCTGATTTTTACATCAAATAAGGGGCCAGATTCGGCCGTTACTCTATCTTGTCCTTTATTAATGAGGACCTTCAGTAATATATTCACTACTGTAGCTCCTATATAATTATCACCATGTAGTATACCCCACAGAGTGTTACGATTACGTTTTCTGTTATTTCTTCCTCTACAAATCATGAATAATTTTTCTCTCCCATTTATCGAATATTTCCACGACAACGACAGAGAGATTTTTGGATACTTTACAGTTTAAAAAATTGTATCAAACTTTGGTACACATGTACCCAGTAATTCAATCCCTACCTCCCTCAACGCCTTGTTTGACCCCACATCTGTTGAAGAAAACAAAAAATAAAAGTTTGTCAAGTTATCTCGAATTGTGATTAGCATGATATAACATTTCATTAACTTTTCAGATTTATGGTATTTTTACATGACACTTACGTGGTGTTGAATGAGTCCTTTAGACTTCTTATCTCAAATAACGTTTAACAAATTGAATCTGCTCATGCTCATAAATATGGCATCGATTTCAAGTCTTTGAAGAAAAAAATCAGCTCTTTTGACATGTGTGTATGCATACATATCATTTTTCCTTACAACTTTTCCTTACTACACTGTATATTGAAAACTAGTATCACTTTAAAATATTTTCATAATAACAACCTTAAGGGCATGGCTTCAAAATGCGGTCCAGTGTCAAATGATATTTTGTATTATTTCAAAGTCTTATAAAAATGCAAATAAATTTTACATCTGTAAACCATAGTTAACGCGTGAATCTATGTTTATTAACAAAATCTATTGTTAACGTTTCATTATAGACAGATAAACTTGGATTAGCATTCGTAAACTATAGTTAACAACCGTTAAATATAGTTTCACAGATAAAAACTATATATAGTTAAGGAATTGTTAACTATAGTTCACAGTTTGTAAACTATAGTTCACAGTTTGTAGACTATGGTTTACAGTTGATAAACTAGTTTATCAACTGTGAAATTATGTTTTGCTCATTTTTGTGAATTTTGCGTGCCATACCTTTGTACTATATGGGTCATTTTCAAAAAATGTCCAAATTCCTGTTATACAAGCTTTTTTTGAAAATTTTGCAATAAAAATCAAATTTTTTTTACCCAATGAATTTAACAACAATCTACAAGTGTAGAAAAAAATTAAGTGCGATTAAAAATTGACTTGAATACTGAAAAAAGTCCTTCAACCTGAGTAAAATTAAAGAGAATTGCTTGTGATTTGGCCGGATGTTTTACTTCAACTCTGATTTTTGATGTAGTAAATATAATTAAGCAGTGTAAAATGACCTTTATTGTGTTGTACATGTTTAATACTGTCTAAATGCATGCTAAAATGTGATTGAAAAAGAGTAAGAATATGATTTTTTTTAAGTTAAGTGTGTGTTATTTTGGCCGTGTCCTTGGAGTTACCAGGACATAAAAGTTATCTGTAACAGTTATCTTTCCTAAAGAAACTCTTCACTATCAGCCTCCTTCTTTTGGTCTTGTTCCCGCCAAAATATCATGAGACACTTTACACAGATCTTTTATACCATAGGCACAATATGTGGTTGAAGGCAAGTTTGATTGCAATAGTAATTTATTTTTGAGTCCTAGGAGTTACTTCGATATTGTGATGATAAATTAATTTGCCATTTCTTTGATGCATTGAGCAAGTTTATAACAAAATACCTATCATCTAGGAGCTGTGCTTTATGTTCATAAGTCAGTTATTGCTTTTATACTTCCAATTATTTATATAATAATTCCCTGGTGTTACTGTCCATTTTGTTACTGCAAGAAAAGTTACTCTAAGGATGTATCTAGTTACTCCATGGACAATTTACATAGAAAATAATTATAAAGAATGAAAGTTGGAGTCATATGTTTTATTTTCCTCCCTTATTTAAAACTATCCAGTAACTAATTTTGTTTTAAAATGCCAAATTATTTACTAAATGTTTTTACCATTTGAAAATCATATGATTTTGCAGTCTTGGTTATGCAAAGGACAGAATTGGGTAACTCCGCGGACCAATTGAAAAAAAAACCCTTTAAATTCCCAATTTTAATACAACATTTGTGTAAAGTTTATTACAATATAAAATAACAGAAATATTTTTATCAAATTGGCATTTATTTTTCATATTATGTTTCCATGAGCTATAAATTAATTCAATAAATAATTTGAGTAACACAAAGGACAATGTTTGGTAACACAATGGATGTAAAAACGATTAAATATTTATGTTATTAATATACTCTTGCATGTTCTTTTGTTTCTGTAGGAAAATATACAACTTTTATTTCTTTTGAATAAATTGAAATATCAAAATTCATTATGTAATGCAATCATATCCCCTTTTATGCTCTTTAAAGTAACCTATGGTAACACCATAGACAAATTCAGTTACTCAAGGGACACAGCAAGGATTAAAGATAGAAAAATGAAACAAGCGTATTGCATATGGAGTGGTAATTGTGTTCATTGTATTGCAGAAAACAAATGTGGTGGGATATTGCAATTCAAGTAACAATAAATAATGAAGTGCTAAAAATATATGATGGTTAAAAATGGTAACACAAAGGAAGTTTTAGGTAACACAAGGGAATGTGAAATAAGGCAGAATATGATTTGTTTTCTTTAGTCTGAGGATTCTAGTTATGTTCTCTTGATGAAGATGATGTAAACAAGACACATTAAAAAGTTGCAATGAAGCCAATAGAATCCAAGACGTAAAAGATAGATTTATATCATTGAATTGAAAATACCTTTAAAGTTATATCAGATACGGAACATTTCTTTGCAAATGCATTTAAAGTCCTTTAATCATGTAAACCCTTAGATGAAAAAGTCACAAATTGTTCATAACTGTTCTAAAAGGATTTCAAAAGATTTTTTTAAGGAGACAATGTACCAGTCATTACCCTAGAATACAGTTTTGCATTTAGTTGAGGATGTTCTTCAGATTTGTCCAACTGAAATCCCTCATGACTGTTCTACATCCTGTAAAAGTTGGTGCTGAAGGAAGTTTTTAACCTTGGATGTACATAAGCTTTTGGAAAGTGGTGGTGAAGATTATATAGTCCAGGCAGCATTGGACAACAACAAGGCCAGATATGGTGGCAGACCACTACATTTCAAGCCACTTTGTTGGATTGTTACCCTGAAGAACTGTCAATGAAAGTTTGGCAAACGATCAGTGGATACAAGAGCAAAAAGGGCAGAAAAATATCAATGAAAAAATGAAAAAGAGTACAGATTAAAAAAGTCAAGAGTTCCTGATAGGAAATCCGACTAAAGAAACTGAAAAAACTGACACCCTGGAAGAGAAAGAATTGGAGTCAATAATGAACATCAGACTACGGTACAGATGAAGAGAAATCAGATCCTTTGGAAGAGAGACTGGATAAAGATACAGAAAGAATGAACTTAAATGTATGCACGGGATTAGACAGAACCTAAAACCATGTTCCTTTTTAACAGGCCAAAAACTGTAAAAAATTAAAGCTGGTATAGCATTGCTAATGTTTTAATAATAGTGTCACCATCATATCTTGTAGATGTGTATTATGTAGAGAGCTCATTGTGGAAGAGGCTAGCTGTAGATAAATGAAATGAAAATGTAAAATCCATAAAAAGATTAATGCATTCTATATATTTGAAATCTGGTCATTTACAAATACATTTACATGTTCTAGTTTCACAATTATTTCTTCATTAAAAATTAGTTCTAGCTGATCTAAGACTCATCTATGTAAACCTTTGAATCTTTTAAAGGTGTCCTTTGTGTTGTTTTTTGTCATTGGTGTTACAGCTTCTGCTTGGATATGTAAATACACTAACAAGTACTGATCTATGATTCAAAGTCATGTGATAGCAATTATTTATTATTCGGGCATAACAATTTGATTTCATTTTTCTACTGTCATATATCTTATGATTAGATAGTTATGTCTATGTCGTTACTGTTTTATCCTTGGTGTTACTTGTCAGGCTCAAAATGTATAATGAAAGAAATCCCTCGCCAATGTTTTATCTTAAAAACCATATACTCTTATATTCACCTCTAGGGTAATTTCATTACTATCCTTTTCGGAAGGAAGGAGAACAACTTTATTATTTCTTTCTAAGTATTACACAAAATATCCTTAGTGTAACCTTTATGTCCTTTGTGTTATTCAAATATCCTTGGTGTTACCAACACATTTTTCCTATATTTATGTTCTAAATCTTTATACAATTTTATCGAAACTTGCAACACAATACTGTCGTTTTCTAATACTAAATTTATTTGCAAAGCAAGTATTTTGTGCTGAGGTAAATGATGTTTGCCTTAAGTAAACGTGTAAGATATATACAAGTTACAACACTTACAACTTCCAGCTATACTTTATCTGATAATTTTCTGTTATGAAACTTCAGTTTGATTCAATAGAATAATTTTATCACTATGTTGAGATTGTTATTCTTAAAACCTGAATTTTTTTTTTAAATTATGATTTTACTACGACTTTTAAGTAAGTAACACCATGGACATTTATTGTTGAATCCATGTACATATCATATTCTTTTTAGTATATGTTAATAGAATTCTTTTTGCTTTAACATTGTTTATGCATCTATGATGTTTGAATGCTAAAATAAAACTTTAAAAAGTTTAGATTGCCACATTTATTTTTGCAAAATACTGGTGTTGGAATTTGGACAAATTTTGAAAATGACTCATATATTAATATGGCACGCCAAATTCACAAAAATGAGCTAAACATGGTTTCACAGTCGATAAACTAGGTTTATCAGTTGTAAAGTATAATTTACGGACTGTAAACTATAGTTAACGACGTTAATCTATATTTTGCATCTGTAAACCATATAGTTTACGCGATAATCTATGTTTCAGAACCCTAAACAGGGTAAGGCCATTCCAAGTTTTTTCTATGTTTAGCGTCTGCGGGCGCCTTGGTTTTAAACAGCCCATATCAGAAAAAACAAACAGATTCAGGAGTCCGAAAATTCATTATTCATGTCAAAATTTGTGATTTCCGGCAATATCTCTATTTGTTTAATATTTCATTATTGCACTAGTTTCAGTATTTAATATTTTGATTTTGCTGAAGAAAATAACTTCCCTTATGAAAAATAGATAAATGAAATCATATCTTTTGAATTACGTCATTCTAATTACTATAAAATATGCTGTTGTTTTTTTTTGACTTGTGTGATTTTTGCGAATATTTAAGATTAAGTTTTTTTCGTTTTGAAACTATTAAACTAAAGATATCTTTTCCAGAATTTTTTTCTATCAAGACCTTTTACCCTGCTCACTAAAACAGGCATACTTTACAAACTATTTTAATTCAGTTTAAGTGAACTTGAGAGGCTTCTTATGATATTGGGTGTATATTGAATCAAGGATCAGTTAAAATTCAAAAGTTTTACTGTAAGATAATCTCCCTCCCACCCTATAGCTATCACTTTCCCACATTTGTAGAATGACCTTAAAGTTATAAAATCGTCACGTGTTTCTGGACTGTGGATTATTCGTCTAAATATTCATAAAATTTTTACATTCGAGAAATTTATAGAGTTTAAACACGACATAAATTAATGATCAGGTCCTGCATAAAAGTTGAACAAAAGTCTTGCATATTGTCGTTCAAATAGGTGACCTAAGATTTAAGAAGAAATTGAAACGCAATTATGGAAATATTGTCATAATATTTTTTTTTTGGGGGGGGGGGGGCAGTTTACAGACTTCCTGTGGGTATTTTACTTTTTATGCATGGTATTCCGAGTAATTAAATTCATTTAGCAATAATGAAATCCATTTAGAATTATTTTTTTAAATAAACTTAAATTAGCACAAAGAAAAAAGATTTGTATATTGACTCAACTGGTAGACACTCTCATGTAAGAATACAGAATACAAAATAATAATAATATATTGAAATATAACTATTTCTGCAGGTGCGTTTGTACTGTTAAATGATTAGACATATTTCTTGGGCCATTATAATTCTCCTCAAATCTATACTTTGATATCTGTATTCAAATCCACTATAAACAATAACCTAAAAACCTCCAATAGCAAATATCATCCTGACTTGATTTGATCACAGCAAAGTGTTTTTGGACTCAAAAGCAAAGTCATCACGTACACAGAGTATAATTTTGCAAGACAAAGTACTTGAAAATTTTTAATTAATTCAAAATGTACTATGACATCAGCTGACAAAGAAGTTGAGGTTACATGGAATACATGAAAGATTCCAAAAGTTTAAAGTCGTAATAATGATCTTGTTAATAAATACAACCTCTCATATACAGGGTTTTATTTTGTCTGATGTGTTTAATGCCCATTGTAAGGCTTTTCTTTTATAAAATTAAAATCGCCTATGGAATATTCCGCCCACCTGATACATAAACTGGGCGGGTGTGACCGGTAAGCAGGGGATACTTGCTCCTCCTAGGCACGTGACTTCGGGGATACGTGTTTTATGCCTTGTTTACAGATTTGTAAAGTTTATAGATTTTATGAGTTCACTCACTGTCCGTTAACGTTAGATATTTTCATTTGATATTAATAAATGTTTTTGAAATCTGCATTTAATTTGTTCACCTTTGTTTTTGTTTTTTTAAGGTGCATTGGACACAAAGGATTTAACAGTATTTCTTGCTTATACTTGTCGTAAATTTGCATCATAATCTTTATTCTAAAACAAAATATTTCTTTCGTTTAATGAAAGTTATTAATTGGGGCTAAACCTGTATTAAACTCCAAACCATAAGTGAATTTTAAACACTGTTAAACATTATTATCATTATCATCTTTTGTTAAATTTTTTCCCCCCAAACACAAACGATAGAAATAGTTGTTTGGTTCCCTAAAATTCGTCCCAAAAATCCAACATGCTCAGATTTAAGAAAATCTAATTGGTATTTTAATTACATATTGCTCAAAAGCTCTATACAACTCGTTTTTGATGTAAAAAGAAATCTGACGTTAAATAAAATATCCTGATTCGAAGTACTTTCTTCTTCGGAATGAAATTAGAAATGCCCAAGTGCAAATGTCTTGGTACATCTTTTCTTCTTGTTTTGACAATATTAACTAATGATATCTTTTCAGTATGTTTTTCCGCAAAATTGTTTACTTTGCTTACTAAAATATGTACGTGTCAGATATATATATTTCAAAAAATTTGGTGAACTTGAGAAGTGTATGATTTTCAATGAATGTGCATTTAACCATGATCAAGGTAAAAATTCAGAATTTTACTGAAAGATAATCTCCCTCCCACCCTATAGCTATCACTTTCCCACATTTGTAGAATGACCTTAATGTTATAAAATCTTCTGTATCGGGGATTATTTGTGTAAATATACAAAAATGTTCTTTCCACATAGGAGAAATTTACAGCATTTGAACACGGCATATTACAAATTAAGTTCAGGTTCTGAAAAAAAATGTAACAAAAATAAGAATCATTCAAACAACGTGACCTCAAATTAAAGAAAGATTTCAAATCCGTCTCATTAAAATGTCTACATACATTACGAGTACATGTACTTGTTCCCACTGAACAGATTTCAACTGGGTATTTTATTTTCTTTAGAATTCTTTTTAGCGTATAATTAAAATCCTGTAGAATGAACGATTCTTATATTATTTAATTTACATAAATAGTTTGAATATGTACATGTATGTACATTCCTGTTACTAGTTTCAGAACACAGTACTAGTATATGTGTAAAAATCTCAGACAGGCAAGCTTGTGCTCTATGTTTTCAGAAGAGAAAAGTATCTCAAAATGATGAAATTCCACCAGAATTGATGAAATTCTGGAAAATGTCCTACTTCTGCATCCTCTAGGGGCTTCCATGTAAGCTTTAAATCTAAATTAGTGCTTGTTTTAAAGTAAGCACTATTTTAACTTCTTAACTACAAACTATCACAATTTTACCAGTGTTCTGATTTTTACATCAAATAAGGGGCCAGATTCGACCGTTACTCTATCTTGTCTTTTATTAACGAGGACCTTCAGTAATATATTCACTACTATAGCTCCTATATAATTACCACCATGTAGTATACCCCACAGAGTGTTACAATTACGTTTTCTGTTATTTCTTCCTCTACAAATCATGAATAATTTTTCTCTCCCATTTATCAAATATTTCCACGACAACGACAGAGAGATTTTTCGAAACTTTACAGTTTAAAAAATTGTATCAAACTTTGGTACACATGTACCCAGTAATTCAATCCCTACCTCCCTCAACGCCTTGTTTGACCCCACATCTGTTGAAGAATAAAAAAAAAAAAAGTTTGTCAAGTTATGCTAATTGTGATTAGCATGATATAACATTTCATTAACTTTTCAGATTTATGGTATTTTTACATGACACTTATGTGGTGTTGAATGAGTCCTTCAGACTACTCATCTCAAATAACATTTAACAAATTGAATCTACTCATGCTCATAAATATGGCATCGATTTCAAGTCTTTGAAGAAAAAATCAGCTCTTTTGACTTGTGTGTATACATACATATCATTTTTCCTTACAACTTTTCCTTACTAAAAACTAGTATCACTTTAAAGTATTATTACATTAACAACCTGTAGGGCGGTCCAATGTCAAACTCTATATTATATCCAAAGTCCTTTAAAATGCAAATAAACATGCAAAGTACCTCAATTCAAACATTTCAAACAAAAAATTTCTTTAATTGAAGTTAAGATAAAAATTTGTGTGCTTGTTACATCGGCAGAATATTCAGTTCCTGCATGGTCGGCGAGGATTCCAATCCCAATTTCAACAGTCCTCGCCCACTGACGTCAAACACAACGGCAGCCGCACGAAATTTTCATGCATATTTGGCCGCCGTAGCTCCTTGCCTATTGACTTGCCTAATTTACATTCCGGTAGAATTATCAAGAAATTAACTCCGATAACTTTCAAAGATATCACAGAGAGAAAAATTAGAAATGGAAATAAATGTACATGTATGTCATTCCCCATAAATTCTGAATTTAGAATTTTGATCATTATAATTCAAACTCTATCTTGGATCGCAAAATTAAAAAAAAATCTGATCATAGTCACCAGTTGTTAAACTAGGTTAATTGACTCTAACTTGCAGTTTACGGACTGTTAATTTTTATACATGTACCACATATTGTAATATGGTGCCTCAATGTAAAGATATGGTACACGGTGAAGATAACGGACAGTGATCAGTTTAAAAAACTCAGTAATCGAAACGCTGAACAAGGCAAAACCATGGAACCTGGGGCAACACCAGAAATTGGATCAAGAGACTTGGAATAGTAAGCATCCCCTTTGGTGGTCACACCTGAAGCAAGCCTTTTGTATTGATCAGGAAAACGGAGTACTCCGAAGTCAAATTTAGATCCATCTCGATCCTAAAACAAACAAGTTAATTAATTTTAACGATCGTAGAAATTGCGAAATGTTGACTTTAAACGGGGTCGTTAAAATCCTTTTGACATGAAATTATTTGTTAGTAGCTTACCCCGGGTTGTAATATATAATTTGTAATATATTTTAGGTATCAATTGGCTCTTATCGCTTATATATTGCAAAATGGGGGGGGGGACTAGGATCGAACACCTTCTTAATTCTACCCCCACCCCGCCGGTTCCATCGCCTATGTGCTATATCGTGAAAAGTGTTTAGCCGTGTTGGGGCAATAAATATTTGCATTTTATAATAAATTATGGTTTAAATTGTAAATTTCAGTGTCAAACTTTAGTTAGTTTAAACTATCACAGAGATAACTTTACCTCATATTTTATTTCCTGATCAGAATAACCATCACACTCATCGTCTACATTGATATTGTTTTTTTAATCTAAACATTTCTCAATTGAAAACGAAATCTTTATTTTTAACAATCAACGAAAATAATTTTAAAACGATTTTTACGATAATTATTATTTTTATGCAAAGTGGGGATATTCCGGATGATTTTCTTCCGTCAGATCAGGGTTTCTTTTATTTATTAGTCTTTTAAACGCTTTATACAGGGCACCATAGTCCATATTTTCAAGATCCATTTCTACATTGATAAAAATAATCCTGATGGCAACTTGGTTATTTCACAATCTTTAAAATGCAAAATCCTGTTGAAAAAGACATAATTTGTTGGTGTTTTACACACACTTTCTTTAAAAATGATTGGTACCACAACTGAATTGGATGAAAAGGAATTAAACAAGAGGATCATAAACTTTTGTGAACTTCCAGATGATGTGTTGTTTTCAATTTTTAGACACTTGGACATCAAGTCCCTGTCCATCTTATGTCGCGTTTGTTGCAGATTGAAAGATTTGCTTAGAAGCGACCATGCTTGGATGATCTTTTCTCAACATTTCAATGTCATTCATATTGAGGAAGACGTGTGAGTTGAACCTTTCTTGGCTTATGCCATTAAAATAGTTATAGAATATCTTAATTCATTAGTTTTTGACATCTGACAAAATGACAACTGTAAAAAAAAATTCAAGCAGGGGTGTGCATAAAATCTTGGTAGGTTTTAGTCAAATAAGAACAAATATTTTTTAGGAATGTTTAAGTTATCAGTAAAGGTAAAGTTTCATTCACCATTTGAAGCGAAGAAGTATGCTGAAAGTGAATTTTCATTATGATCACACAATAATGTACACATATATGATTGTAGTCTTCCTCTGAAAGAGAAATTCAGGATTTCCCACAACAGAGAAAATGGAGCCTACCAGGAGTCACTACTTGCCAACTTTTCCAAAAGGTAGAGGAAGTATGATGTGATGTGTATTATGCCTAGTATTGCAAAAAATCACACAGCGTGGATTCTAAGTTTATTGTCTTAATTTATTTTTTTAATAAAATCTAAAAAGCTTTGAAATTAAGGAAAGCTATTTTTTCGTATTAAAAATTCTTTATATGAAAATGATTATGAAATAGTTTCATATACTATATATATTTAATAAAATTTAGGTAGTAAAATCAAAATGTCTGTATTTCAGACAAATGCCATGGATGCAGTATCATAATGGGAACCTATGGGTCTCATCCAAGAATGAGATTCAGTCCTTTAGCCCTAGCAGAGGCAAACAATCAAGGGTCAATAAAAAGAATAATCCATACAAACTTCAGAGAGATGTAACAAAATTTGTCAATAAAGAAGGCAGGATAGTTAGCGGTTGTTTGTAAGTCTTATTAGTGTTGTTTGTTCATAGTTCTTTACCCTTTTGAACATTTAATTCCTTTTCCATCACTTCATTTAAGATAAGGCATAATGTAAGAGGATATATGTGTTTATTTTAGGATATGTTTGTACATTTACATCATAACACAATGTCCTGCTCTCTGATTGCATCATTTGTAGGAAATAGACTAAACAATACTGTAAGAATTTATTTGCACGAAAATTGGACATGTTTGTAACATTTAATGATTGTATGTGCTATACTTGTACTGTAAACGTGGAAATTTTGACGATGTGCTAATTTTGACTATATTGACGATTTTTATTTTCTCGTCAAAATTTACACTCGTCAAACTTCAAATCATATATATAGCGTCACAACAGACATTGACCATTCTACAACATTGCCCATTAATTTTCTCATCTTACCCTATTAAAACTAGCTAAATAGAAGTAACTGTTAATTTCTTTTGTTATTAGTAATGAAAACATAGTGATATGTAATCATGGTATCGAATACTGCATGCGTACCTTAAAGCGTAATTATCATGCCATGTTTGACCTAATTTGTCACCTCAGGCAATTGACCACTTATTAGAAAACAAATTACAAGAGGGCAATGTATCTAATAAAATCTTGCACACTTACATAGGTTTTACAATCTTGCACACTGTGGATTCTGTACAAAAATTAAATTTTAGTGATAATCCAACGCCGCCTTTGTATCCCCATGAATTCAAAGATACATAACTCTGGATTAAATATTTCGTCAAAATTAACACTCGTCAATTTTCGTAAGCAAAAAATTGTCAATTTTTCAACTCGTCAATATAACCACGTTTACACTATGTATTTTGTAATATAAATGGATCAGTGCTAAAATTTGACAGATGCACTTCAAACCATAAACCTTAACCCAACTGATTGCAGTTTTGCAACTCTGAGTTTCTTATCTTTGCCTGTTTAAATGTCTACAATTGTTTAAAGATACTTGTACACATGTAATTGTTTTTGATTGCAGGGATGGCAGCATACATATATGGGAAGAAGGGGGTACTCATACAGTGGTGGAGAAAGCCCACCCTATAGACACACAGGCTGTGGACTGTCATGACAATATCCTGGTCTCTGGCTCAAGGGATGCAACTCTAAAGGCATGTTAAGTCAAATGACCACACCAAATACAAATACAAATTATTAAATGTTTATACTCAAACTACATGAAAACCATAAACTTTATCTTCAGAAATGTGCATTGAATAAGATTATTAACATGATTAATGTATAATATCTACCAAGGAGATGTAATGACTTGTTCATTTTGGCAACGTGTAGGTTTTTGAGCTCCAGTTAGATAACTACAGTGGGATCACTGGAGTGGAGGAGAAATGCTGTTTCCCTGTAGGGGACAGGGTCTGGTCTCTCACCCTCTCTCAGTGTGGCAGGTAGTTTTTTAAAATAATTTTACAGTTGTTGAAACACAATTTTTTTTAAAAATAGGTTATTGTGATTCAAATTCCTTTGGAAATATTTAAAATACATTTAAGAGGAATAACTCTAGTCATATGGATGAACTATTCACCTAAAATAATTTTTTTTCAGCTTTTGTGCATGTGGAACAGCATTTTGTGAAGGAGATGCCCCAATATCTTTGTTGGATTTAAATAAGTATGTACAGTAACTTCACTTATTTATTAACATAATATCATAAGTTTTTGAAATCCATTGTACCATCATAAATTTGTGTTTGATTTCAGACAGTGTGCAGTTGGCCAGTTAGGCACACAACACAAGATTGGAGCAGGTGTCTTAGACATTCACTATGAGAATGAACACACATTGCTGAGTTGTGGATATGATACTTTTGTACACATGTGGGACCTTAGAATCAACACAAGGTGAGATCTAGCCAAAACTTTTTTAGGTCAGTTTGACCATTTTAGACTCCTTATTGGGTATATTTGTCAATTACAAAGATAACATTGAATTTTTCAATACGGAACTAATTTCTGAGCCCATGGGCTTCTTTTTGTTAAATATCATGACAGTATTCACAATGCCTTTAATTTTCTGAGGAATGCATTGTATAGCATGTTTAAATTCTGTACAAATCTGTATGACAGTGTCTGTTCCTGGGAACAAAGGTTTGACTCGGCATACTACTGTCTCAAGTCAGATGGTCACATGAACATATTCGCTGGAGCATCGCGGCATGGATTGGTTGATCTGTGGGACAAAAGGCAAACAAAAAAACCTGTCCAAGTAAAGCCAAATTTTTATTCCACCTCTTTGTCAAATATTGAAGAAATTAGATAAAATCCATTTATATTTTGGTTCAATATTTGTATTAAGGAATAAGGTGAAAAAAAGTTTTGTTGATCTTGTGGAAAAAAAGATTTATTTCACAGATCAATGATATATACTTGCACTGCCACTGATGCATTTTATATTTAGTACATGGTTGTAAAATCATGAGAATATTTCTGTTATTAGTACTTGGAATATTTGAATTTTCAAATTCTCCTTTAAGTCCATATATGTTTAAATGTTTTTCACCTTTAATTTTTTTTTTGTTGCAGAGCTTTTATATAGGTCGCCAGAACAGTCCTGTGTATTCTTTGGCTTTTGACAGTAAAAGACTTTATGCTGCGCTGGACTTACAAGTCAAGACACTAGACTTCAGTTGTTATCAGTGAATTCAGTTGTAGATTATAATGGACTTACAAGTTAAACTACTAGATTTTAGTTGTTATCACTCAGTGAATTAAATTATACATTATAATGGACTTAGAAGTCAAACAATTAGATTTCAGTTGTTATCAGGGAATTAAGTTATACATGTACATTATAATGGTCTTACAAGTCAAATTACTAGATTTCAGTTGTTATCAGTGAATTAAACTTAAACATAATGATTGTATGTTATCTCACTCAGGGTTAGTCATACTCTTTGTCCTTGTAGACAAGCTTTTAATATTGCCATTTCTATTTGTCTTCTCTGTGATAATTCTTTGAAAGTTAGGCGAGTTGATTTCTTGATAATTTAATGGGAGTGTAAATTTTGCCAAGAGAAAGATCAGGAGCTAAGGAGGCCAAATATCCATGTTAATCTCATGTGTCCATCTTTGTGTTTGACGTTTGTGGGCAGGGACTTTAGAAATTGACATGGGAGGCCTTGTGTAATTTAAATCTATTTGATTAAATTTACAATTTTATTTCACAATGAAATGTAATTTATACAAGGAATTACTGTCTAGTTTGTAAGGTATGTCAGGGACATCAATGATAGTTGGAACATTGGATAATTTATCCCACGATTCCAACTATCATTGATGCCCTGGCATAACCAACAAACAAGACAGTGATTCCCTAAATATATTTTTGGTGTCTCATAGGTCACTCACTGACTTTTTGCTATGAATTATTGTCCATTGCTGTGCATCCCATAGTAACTTCTGGACTTTTTGCTATGAATTATTGTCCATTGCTAAGCATTGCATGTTAACTTCTGAACATTTTCAGCTGAAGTAATTTTGATTGATTTTTGTATATAATGCTATTTTTGGTGTGTAAACTGCAGGAACAGTATACGAATATAGTTTAAATGTCCAGCCAAGCAGTTGGTTCAGTTTGCTAACCACATTTGGACAGACTTAACCATGTTAACAAAGTAACACACATTATACATATATTACATGGCTTCGAGGGCAGCATACCAGAATATTTGACAAGAAAGCCTGTCATGGAGGGGCAAATATTCTGGTATTGCTGCCTGAGAATTAAGCCATGTAAAAATGGTATATTACATTTTTAAACATTGAACCCTAATCAATCATCGAACATATTTATCCGGTCTTGTTTCATGGCAGAATTTTTTCAGTATGCCGACTCGTCTTGATAACCTTTGTTGTAATTAAAGAATTTTTCTCCTCATTTAAATTATCTAATTCCTCTGAATTCAAATAAACAAATTGCAGATGTTGTCCCAACTTTTAATTTTCACGGAATTGTTTATGTTTGCTTAGTAACTGCCTCTGTGAATTTGGAACCCAACGTATTTAATATGCAGAATGATTGCATGCGAGGGGACATAACTGTGTTTGGGAGGGCAACATAACTGTTTCTGGTGACTGGTGAAATATGACTATATCCGGTGTGATTCAGCAGTTTTTCAGGGCATATGGATAAAAATATTATATTTGTGATATAATGGGAAATTTCTTCAAATATGTTATTTAGGAAAATGTTACATTTAAATACCTTGTCAAATTGGAGTGCATTAGTCTCCTTATCTTAACAGTTACAGTACATGCAAGATACATGTAAATGCAGTTACTTATGTTTATTGAAGTTTCAGTAACTTAAGTTAGAAGAATTTTTTTTCTTAATACAACTTTGTCAAAATGTATCTATTTCGAAATTCAAATAAATCAGTAAAAATTAAGTTGAAAATGACTTGAGTGCTTATATTAAAGTAAATAATACTGTATACAGGGAAATTTTCGCCCCTGTTCAAAGTTGGGCGAATTTAAAATGGGGCAAATTCAAAGAACAGCTTAAATTTGTTAAATAGAACCATGACTGGGCAAATTTAAAATAGGGCATGTTTGTTTGCAAATGCAAAAGGGTGAAAATAATACGGGGCGAAATTAGCCCTATATACAGTAAATGCTCCATGCAAGGACTGAACAAAACAAAACAAGAACAGCTAGCAAATCGGTTTTTAAATTATTAAAAAAAAAAGAAAAAGTGAGCTAGCTCACATACCCCACACTCCCCCATAACTTGACGGTGAAACACATTTAATGAAAGGCACAGTGCACTTTAAATACATAGTATAGATCAAAAAGGGCAATAATTGCAAAAAATCTTCACATCAAAATCACTCCGAGTGGTGCTAACAAACTGTTCATCTCTATATTCAAAATATGGCAAAAAAGTCTAAGTTGAAAAGTGTGGAAATTCCCGGAAAAATAAAGGAATCGGAATTTCCTGGTAATATGCACATCTACATATTGTGTCCTAAATATCTGCAAAGTTTAACGAAATTCTGTGCAGCGGTTTATGAGGAGTTGCGCTGACAAACTGTTCATCTCTATATTCAAGGTATGGCCAAATGCCTAAGTTAAAAGTGCGGAAATTCCCGGAAAAAATAATGGAATCGAAATTTCCTGGTAATATGCACATCTACACATTGTGTCCTAAATATCTGCAAAGTTTGACGAAATTCTGCGCAGCGGTTTATGAGGAGTTGCGCTGACAAACTGTTCATCTCTTTATTCAAGGTATGGCCAAATGCCTAAGTTAAAAGTGCGGAAATTCCTGGAAAAAATAAGGTATCGGAATTTCCTGGTAATATGCACATCTACACATTGTGTCCTAAATACCTGCAAAGTTTGACGAAATTCTGTGCAGCGGTTTATGAGGAGTTGCGCTGACAAACTGTTCATCTCTATATTCAAGGTATAGCCAAATGCCTAAGTTAAAAGTGCGGAAATTCCTGGAAAAATTAATGAAATCGGAATTTCCTGGTAATATGCATATCTACACATTGTGTTCTAAATACCTGCAAAGTTTGACGAAATTCTGTGCAGCGGTTTATGAGGAGTTGCGCTGACAAAAAAAGAGGACTGACTGACGGACTGACTGACTGACTGACGGACCAGTCAAAAACATTATACCTCCCGCAACTAGTTGCGTGGGGTATAAAAATGCAAGGTTCTTGTGCGCTCTGGACTGGTAACAGATACATGTACTACCAGGCTAAATATATCATTGCTATACAGACAATATGGATTATAAAATGACAATGAAGCAATAACATTGAAAAATGGGATTTTTTTAAAAAGTTTATTTTCATGGTTTTTTGGAATTTTTCTGCATTTTTAAGAAACATTTACTCCTTTCTTTGAATTAAAAACAATATAGATGTTTCAAAACAAGGAGAGATGATCCAGATTATACCAATTTATAGAAAAATGTGTTTAAAATGGGGGTTCAAGAGCATAGTTTTACATACTATTAAATGCTATATAGCAGCTGCATCTTTAAGCACACTCCTGATTGGTTGGTTAATTGGTTTACTAAGTAAACTAAGACAGACTTTCTAGGAAAACTCTCAATTTCATCATTTTAATATGTATCATTCACACATTAGGATATTGATACGTGATATCACATAGTATCAATAACAAAATAAGATTCACTTTTCTTTCTATATGTACATGTATACTTTATCACAGTTTTTAAATTAACGTATACAATTTCCATCAGAGAACATTTTTCCTCCTAAACAGCACATTAGTGGGTTATTTTTAAATTAAAAAAACAAAGAATACCAAAAGAAAAAAGAAAATTAAATAAAAAAAATACAGTTTACAATTTCCTATTTGATATTCACAGGTCAACATTCGACAACAAACTCTTTCTGATCTCATGTTATCTGTGAACGTAGATAAAGAAAGTTTGCCAAATGTGCCATAAATTACATAATTATTGAGTCAATTAGAAAACAGATCCAGGTTTCAAAAATTACTGATTTTCATAAAACTGTTGAATTTCACAAAAGAAAATCACATTCAGCCAATGCTAATGTTCCACTTGAACTAAAGCAGGGAAAGTTCTCATTCGTAAGCGCTCTACTTCCGCTCGTAGCACGGCTACTTCCTGTGCCTGGGCTTTGGCGAGGTCCACAAGTTTCCGTCGCTGGACAATTTCTTGATATCGCTTCTCTGCTCCTGTGTCTGATCTTCTCTCAGCTGAAAAATAACGGAGTTTTCCTCATTATGTAAAAAGGTTGAGACAGCAACAATGTTTTATAATAATACATGTATTTTATATCAGTGTTCAGTAAATTTATTTTACAGTGCCAGGTAGATGTTTGTATTTTATCAGCACTTTCATTTCAAGGTTAAACTTCAAAGTTCAAAAGGTTTATATATGTATGTTTGAATTTTAATTCCATTTATTAGCATCAACATGTTACTCAGTGGAATGAAATTTTAATATTTATGAATACACACTAAACATTTCATATATCAATTCAAGTACCTCTGATTAAAAACTTTCTTTAATATTTTCCAACTGAATTGAGCATAGGGGTGTTTATAATTTAAGAATTGTTCTAATGACTTCCAAAATTTTTATGGAGTTTATGTACAATTTTCAAGCATCTTTATGTCTGAGATATGCGCCCTACCGTTGACTTGGTCGATGAGTCTCCGTTCATTGACTGTGACATTCAGCTCTGCCAGATCATTATCCATGGAGAAGTTTTCGGAATCTCGGGACTTGACTGTCTTCTGTAGATCTTTCAGCATCTTCTTCTTCTCTTTGACATTCTTTTCATGATGCTGAAAGAAAAATTGAAAGTGTTTTCCGAATTCAATATCCTTATTCTTTTACTTTGATAATAAACTAAATATTTTTGGAAATACATGTATATTTTTTGATCAGTTATACTCATGAATGTATACTAATTTCTTGGCACTAACATTGCTACTATTCCTGACAATATCAATTAAACACTTTAAGGTTCATTGATACTCTGATAAGAGAGATAACTCTTAATAACATAAATATCTATTATTCCTTTATAGATTTGCCAAGTTGAAGTGTCTTTTTTGTCTAATTTTGCCCCGCAAGCTATGCTATAACTGTTTGTATTTCACTTATAAAATACATTTCTTTTGGAAAAATCATGAAGGTTCAAGCAACATTTTATATGAGTGAGCAGAGGGTTTATGTACCTTAATGAAGCAGCTTACCTTAAGCTGGGTGAGAATTGTCTGTTCTAATTTTCCTATTTCTTCTGCCTTTCTGCCCTCATAATCCTCATTTGATAAATACTGCAACAAAAATAATTGTATTAAGCTGAATATTCCTTTATTTACCGGTACATATTCTATACAGATAAAGGATTAAAACTAGGTCATATTTAGACTTCATTTGAATTTATTCATTAACTGTTTTTGAATATTTGAAACCAATCTCTTTTATCCAGCTTCAACACAAATGAGATAAAATTTTCAGTGTTAGAATGCTATTTCTTCTGATCATTTAAATTTTGGTTAGAATTGCATTACAAATTGTATGCTTGTCAAGTATAAAGATTATGAAGTCTCTCAAAATCTTGGTGAAGGAAGCATGTATAATTCAAGGTTGATACAGACTTTGACTACTGAATTTAAAAAATTAAATCAGATTGCATATGGTTGGTCGGTTTCATAAAATAATAGTTTCATAAAAAAAAGTTACTTACCAGTTGGATTTCTCTGGTGACTTTCATGAACTGAATATCTTTCATTTTATTCTGTAGATCCTCCATCTGCATCAGCATCCTCTTCTGCTCCCTGTAAACAGTGACATAGGACAGGGTATAATATGTACTAGTACAATGGAAAACAAATTATAACAATTCACTATAAACTCTAAAAGTTTACTCACCATTCCAGCTGTATAATGCCCTTCCTGAAGTCCTTGCTCTCCATCATACTCGTTATCTTGCTTTCACCTAATTGCTACAAACGTAATGTACATATTGAGAATTATAAATCAAAACCTTTCAAACTGGACGAATAGTTTACTTAAATGTATATGAAATGCTAGATTGAACATTTTAATAATTAAAAGGTCAACATGAACATATCCTTGTTATAAATAAAATTCCAGATTTTAAAAACACTTGACTAACTATAGGTACTGAACCAATATTTGTTCATATACAATACAAGATTATAACACCATCTGGCCAAACCTTACTATATTATATAGAGAGACATGTGTCTGAGGTACATACCTTGATATTACTGTTGAGTTCCTCTACCACGCTCCTGTGGATCAGGGCACTGTCTTTATAATCATGGATGAAATTTGTTGGATCCACCTCCACTTGACCTTGTTTCAGCATTAACTGTACTTCAAGGTTAAGGTTAAATCGTATTCTGTCATCATGCAATCTAGGAAATAAAATCAGAAGTCAAAATATATAAAGTATAAATAAGGTATAAATTTTGAGTTTTACCTTATTCATTCATTATATATGTATGAATTTGTCATCAACTTTCAGATATGACCTACTTGTTGAGTGTATCAAATATTCCCTCTATTTCATTCTTCAATCCCTCATCCTCCTCCACTCTCTTCTTATAAAAGTTGTCCATTTCTGCCAGGACCAAGGCTTTTTGTTTTATCTGCAATACAAAATTTAGGATATCAAATAGTCTGTTTTCATTTCAACTTTACATGTTTTACAAAATTTACAAGTAAAATCATCTCAAAATTTAGAAATAATTTTCTCTCAGTCATATTCTATAACTTACCAATAAATCATTCTCTATCTTCTCTCTAACATATTGTGTAACTCACCAATAAATCATTCTCTATCTTCTCTCTAACATATTGTGTAACTTACCAATAAATCATTCTCTATCTTCTCTCTATCATTCTTTAACTCACCAATAAATGATTCTCTATCTTCTCTCTAACATATTAAGTAACTCACCAATAAATCATTCTCTATCTTCTCTCTAACATATTGTGTAACTTACCAATAAATCATTCTCTATCTTCTCTCTAACATATTGTGTAACTCACCAATAAATCATTCTCTATCTTCTCTCTAACATATTGTGTAACTCACCAATAAATCATTCTCTATCTTCTCTCTAACACATTGTGTAACTCACCAATAAACCATTCTCTATCTTCTCTCTAACATATTGTGTAACTTACCAATAAATGATTCTCTATCTTCTCTCTAACATATTGTGTAACTTACCAACAAATCATTCTCTATCTTCTCTCTAACATATTGTGTAACTTACCAATAAATCATTCTCTATCTTCTCCCTCCTGTAAGCACACAGCCTCTGCCACACCCCCTCGTCCACTCCTTCAGGCATGTTAGAGATTTTGTCCAAGTCCTGAATGGCTGCGTCCAGCTGTGCCTTGGCCTGGGCGTGCTGTCTGGCCGTGGAGGGGCGGTCAGCAAAAGGATTGGGGAGGGAGGAATCGGCTGTGGAGGGAGCAGGGGTGTCAAAACCTTTAAGTCTTGGTATTCTGAAAAAAAAGTATAGACATGAATTTAACATGTAACAAACATACATGTAAACTTATAATAGTTCATTATTTTGAAAAAAAAAATAGTAGCAAAGGTATTAGAGTGTATTTACTTTGTGTATCTGTCTCATACCTTGGCCTCTTTCTGAACAGCCTGTAAAGCTGATCTTGTTGTACGGCCGTAACGTCATGGAATTCACGCTTGAACGCTTTGTCCATGACCTTGTCCTCAGCATTCAAAATGTCATACTGCTCCTTAAAGGCGTCCATGTGTTTCTTTGACTCCATGACAGCAGTTGCTGTCAAAGCCTGAACAACAGAAATTAAAAACTTAAAAATCCAGTTCTTTTAACTTCTAATTAAGAAACAAGCTAGCTCAGATAATGAGCATAGAGCAAGTTTAGATAATGCAGGAAGAGCCTGTGTACCTTCATGGCTTTTTTGTGCTCCATGAGTCTGTTTAGTTCCTTCTCTCTTGTCTCCAATTCTTCCTCCACCAACAGGGAATAACGAAGACGCAGAATCTTAAGCTCCTCCTATAAGTGTCAATCATCAATTTAAAAAGCCACTATAATTGCGTATTACTGATTTACTGTTTTACTGATCAAAAGAATCCTTGTGTTTCCAATTCCAATATGCAAAGAACTTAACAAACTATTAAACTAAGTTTTCAGATTGATAAGACTACATACATCATCAAAATCCTGAAAATTCATAAAATAGGATATGATATGAGCTCACCTGATAAATAACCATCATGATTTTAATCTTCTTCATGAACAACTGAGTCAGGACATCATCAAATCCCTGCATACCATCTTGGATCATGCTCTGGAGCTTTCTCAATTCTGTCTCCAGTTGCTGTAGAAGACAATCATTAATCAGTATTTATCCTCTATGTAACAAGATAGACTCTTTATACTGTTATATGACCTTTTGACCCTGACCTTTCTGTACTTTTCCCTTTCCTCCTGTAGTTCTTTGACCTTCTTTTCATACTCCTTGGCCAACTTCTGCTCATCTTCTGTCCAGTCATTGGGCTCCTTAGTGGACATAAACAATGGTTTGGGAACATCCTGAAAAAGATAATCGAAATATAATTCATATTCATCACTCCCACTCCTAAAATTGCTTTGGGATAGATATTTTTATTTTGGGAAGTAGGGGGAGGGGTGGAGGGGAATGGGTAGGTTGGAGATGGAGACATTTAATTTTTATCATTTTTACTCTAATAAACAGAGAAACTTCTACAAGAATGTGTATACAAGTATACCTTTTTAAGTTCATCCTCTTTCTTGATTTCCAGAACTCCCCCCATCATCATGTCCAGCCCTCTCTCCCTGGCATTATCTCCCCTTTCTCGTATTCTTCTCTCTTCCTCTTCTTTCTCTTTCTTCTCTAACTCTTTCCTCTGTTCAGCTGTCAAATATTTCTCCACTTTCACCTGGGAAAAATAGAAATGAAATGGTAAATCAGTACAGCAATGAATTGGTTATGTGAAAACTCAACATATTCACAATACACTACCTTAATATTTCTGCATTTTTATTACATATTAATGCATCTTGATTATATATTTTGGCATTTTATGATATTCTTTGTTTTGAATTTATTTTTTTCTTATAAAATAAAATAAAATTTTATTCTTAACCACGTTCTTTATACAAGCTATCAGCAATACACATGTGTACATAATACTTTGGAGAGGTAAATGTACTGGTAAATGTATTAGCATCTAATAACCTTTCACCTTGTCATTTTACCATATATATATGTGACATCATCTTACAACCCCTCTAAATTTACCTCATGGTCTTCGACTTTGAGGAGAGACTCTGGATCCTCGTAAATCGACAGCTCGGGGCTAACCATGTCCTCCTGAAGGTCAAGGTCTTGTAGAATCTTTACTATTCTCTTGTTCTTATCTTTAATCTTAGCAATCTCTGACAGTTTCTTCTGATAAACTTCATCAAATTCCTTGTTAAATGTATTCTTAATTCTGTAGATTGCATCCTGCAAATCAAGCATATGATACATTTAATACATATGTAAATATTTACTAAAATGTGAAATACTGAAATTTATACATGTATACAATTTTTTTTAAAACATGCAATAAGACACGGGATCCAAATTTCCTTGATTTTTAAAAATAAACTTTGGAGGGGGAAGAGACTAGAGAGTGTGACAGGGGAGATAATTACCTCTAGTAGAACAATCTGACTGACTTTCTGATCCCGAGTATGAAGGTCAAACTGACTGAAAAAGAGGTCACTGCCCCCGCCATACATAGCACCTATTAAATAAACATAAATAAAATAAAAAATACATCACAATTAAATTCTAAAATAATCCACAGGAGCTCCAACTAGATAAAATATTGTTTGAGTTCAGTAAAAAAAAAACTGATTTAACTTATTACAGGTATTTACATGTATTAGTGTATGAAATTCTGACGAGTTAGTCCAGGAAAAGATATTTCATATTTTCTATTTTTTAAAGACATGTACAGAGTATACACAGTAAAATTAAGGCTCTGCCATCACCAGTTGATTATTAAGCCCATATTGTACCCAAAGTTTCTAACAGTTATAGACAGATTGTCCCTATCAAAGTGGACATTATTAAAAGTACATTGACATAAAGTAGACATCACATGCAGTATTAGTACATTAAACTGAAACATGCATTTTCTTATTGTATACTGTATCTCTAAGGAATTGCCATGCAGAGTGTTAACTAAAACAACCATCTAGGTATCTTCATGCCTTTTAAATTTGTTTTTCACCATGATTGTATATTGTATATTGCAGAATAGAACAGAATTTTATTTTTATCAAGTTTATTTTTTATCAAATCAAATATTTTTCAGTTAGATTCTGTACTGATTTAGTCAAATTAAAAATATATATTTCGCCCTTAAAACACTCAATGGTAACTTTATTGCCCCTATGGTACCTTCCTATTTATTCTTATCAATATAATCAGTCAATGTGCAATACCATTATACATGTAGTAATATACACCTTAAACTGTCTTAAATTATCCTATTTTTTTTCTTAGCAGTGTGCTAAGTACTGAATATAAAATGATGAACCTCATGCCATAACCTTGAAGTTTTTATGAAAATGAGACTTAAATGACAGAAGAAAAAGATATTTTTATGAAGATTGAGGAAACTGAATGAAGTAGCTAATATTCTGAGAGAGCCGATTGTTTTTATATCAAGTAAAACTTTTGAGCAATGCAGTTTGATTTATACTCAGCAATTTTTTTTAATGACATTAAATCAGAAATACAATTCTTTGTGAGGTAGATCAAAAATGTAATTTCATTTTGAAAAAAGGGGATATGACTTGCTCAAAAGTTCTGGTGCTAATACTTATCATAATAAAAACATACTCATTCCCTGATCTGGAATTAAATTATCAGTTGACATTATATTTACAGGTTATTTTTCTCCTCTAAATCCCAATCATCAAAATAACACAACATGATCAAAATCCATTAAGTCAACATTCAATCACAATTAGTTGGTGTGAGTGCATAGAAAAATTAAACATAAGTCTTCAAATCATCACACATCATCATATTATAAAATCAATCAGATTAATACTAGTAATTAAAATAATTAATTTTATTATTTAAAAAGAAAAAATCCAACAATGAGATGCAATAAAACTTGACTAAAATGTTCTTTCCCTATGGATGTCACAGAGAGTGATAACTATTCAGACTTTATATAGATGTAACACTGGTCCTTACCCAGACTGCCAGTGGTGGAGGGTTTCTCTTTACCTCCCTCTTCTCCTTCATCAATGTCAGCAGTCTCATCATCCTGTAAATTGAACATAAGAATCCCACAAATGATACATTGATATCCTGTAAGTCGCACATAAAAATCCTTTAAATCATACGTAAAATTACTGTAAATCATGCATAAAAATCATGTAATTTCTAAATAAAATCCTGTAAATCATACAACAAAATCCTTTAATTATACATATAATTCCTGTAAATTATACATCAAAACCCTTTAAAGTACATGTCTAAATCCTGTAACTTGTACATCAAAATCCAGTAAATTATACATCAAAATCTTGTAGAATATTAGATCTAACATATGTTAGTATTATAGCACGAGCACTATTCTATCTTTGCTCTTGTAACCATGTGAATATTCAGATAAACATAAAAATCCAAAGATTGTTCATAAACTGTCAAAACAAATTAACATTCAAAACTAATAAAATCCTTGAAGTTTATAATGCCAGCAATGGGAGTGATTTCAGTTCTTTGATCTGGGTTGCAAAATACATCATGCATGTTTTAATATTAGATTTGTTTTTCTAGTTCAACAAGAGGCCCATGGGCCAAAATATTCAACTGGATCTTCTTCATTAGAACAAAATCGAATAACCAAGGATACTTTGTGGCAAGATTGACTGAAAATGTTATAGTTGTTCTTGAGGAGAAGTAGAAAACGTGACAAGTTTAAAGACAGACAGACAGACAGACAGACAGACAGACTGACTGACAGACAGATGGAAGCTGGACAAATGTGATCAGAAAAACTCAATGGAGCCTTTAGGTGAAGTGAAACATGTACAATCCTTTCTTGGAGGCAATACTCGCATCTTTTAAGAACACATGTTTAGTGTCTTACTGGAAGCAGGACATAAAATACAAATGTATTGTAAAAAGCACTCCCTCCCATTTTTTTGGGTGTTTTTTTCCCCATTCCCTTGCCCTTTTTTGTGTTTTTCTACTCATTCATTGCAAAAAAGATAAGATAACTGAAAAGTAATACCAAGCTGAAAAATAGAACATAATACAAAAGAAAAAAAATCTGCAATAAAAAGCTATTGACATTGTGAAATTTACTCACTCTTCTATAACTCTGCTGATGTAACATACTAAGTAACATCTACAGTAAAACATGACTATTACTTAGACTACCTTACTAAATGGAATGTGCTAATGTAACATACAAAGTAACATCTACAGTAGAACATGACTATTACTGAGACTACCTTATTAAATGGAATGCTTATGTATAGCTTCAAAAGCATATTGTAAAAGCAGATTGCATTAATATTAATGATGAAGAAAATTATCATGAAAATGGAAATTTACTTGAATGACAAAACTTTTTCAGGAAAAGGAATGAGTAAATATGTACAAGTATGTGTTATAGCAGAACACTTACAGCTGTCGTGATGCCTGGCCTCTGTGTGCCCTCCAATTCAGCCTTACGAGCCTATAAACAAGATCAGTAAGTATTCAAGTATTCCAATGCTTTTAAAACAAATATCCAATTGTATCTAATATATCTACCCAAGTACTAAAGTAAATTACAACTTCAAAGTATTATTTTTTTATATATCTTTCCATTCACTTAAAATGTAAAAGAGTATTTATAGGTTAAAAATATATATTTTAGAAGGCAATTGAAAAATCCTTGCAAAATCAATATTTCTAAAATATCAGCAAGTTCACCTTCCATCGAGTTCTTATCAGTTGTAAATTATTAATGTACATGTACTTACTGCCATATCAGCTAGTTCAATCTTTCTGCGAGTTGTAATAATTTGTAACTGTTTTTCTGCAGCAGCTGATCTTTTCCTCATTGGAAAGTTGCTTACCTCCAGTGATGTGAAAAATGCCTAAAATATTTTTAAAAATCTCTAATGAAACTGTTTAAAAAAATTTGACTTACTTTTTTGACGAAAGACAAAATGTACAAGGAACCAACTTAAAGTTACAATTCAAAAATTTAGAATTTTTTCTTATTAAAGGATCATTCATATCTAACTCAAACATAAAATATTTTATAGTGATTTCATATTGCGATTTCTGTAAACCTTGTAGCTCACCTATAATACCTATCACAAAAACATTGATCAGTTTGACATACCTGAATAGCTCGACCTTTGACATTCATTTCATCCCAGCATTCTCTTTTAATCATTTCCCTCAAATAAATCTTGGCCAAGTTTTCAAATTCTATTTCTTCTCTAACCTAAATATAAAAGTAAAAGTATACATAGATAGGATTTCTAGATTTTACAAAAGACGAAAATTTTGTATTTACCTTGCGAATATATATAATAAAAAAAAGAGTGTTTTTTATTTTAACAGAAATCACTTCAACTATTCAATAGATATTTACTCTGATTCAGGTGAGAGTTTGGACTTACCCTGTTGACTTCAGCATCAGCCTCTGCTTGGAGACGATTTTGTTCCTCAATGTCAAGGTCAAACTCATGGCGACCTAGTTTCTCAATATCTGGCAGAGTCTCATTTTGTTTCAGCATCCCTTGAATCTGAAATCCAGGAAATAAAATATCAATATAAAGCAATAAATTAAAATAGTATTTCTTTTTACTTGCTTCAATCTCTAAATTATAGATGCAAGTTCAATAGATTTGAATCAATTAATAGTCAAAAGACCATATCTTTTGGAAGGGGTGGGTGGTTGAAAGTGGTCACTGTCCACTGTTTAACTATAATGGAGACCATTTTTCGGAACTTGTCGGACATTTGACACGTCATTATATTTGATATTTATAAAATTGCGGATTTTGAACATTTGTAAGATAAAGCATGCAAGGTTTAACTCTATATTGTACTTATGTGTCTAGAATTGTCTCACCGTTCTCCTCATGTCCCTGATCTGAACCCTCAAGTCCTGCTTGACACTGGCAAACTCATTGTCCTCCTCTTTTATTGACTGAAATATCAGAACCATGATTGCAGTCAAATTTTGTTGTACTTTTTTTTGGTCAAATTCAAAAAATATTTGTATTAACAGTTTTTATGAAAATCTCCGTACGTTTCATTGAATATAAACTCGTGTTTATTTCTAGGAAGTTGAAAAAATATCACAGAAAGTTATGGGACTTACCTCTAACTCCTGTACTTGCTGCCAGGTGGCATCACTAGGAGCCACAGGTGTGGGGGTGCGATAAATTTCATCAGTCTCTAGAGCTTTCTCCAAAGCTTTTCTCTCCTATAAACATGATACATACATTACATGTATATGGAATATTGATTACTATTTAGAATGGTATATCTTCTCTCTTTCTTTTTCCCTCTCTCGTGAAATGGTACTTTATAGCAATGAAATTGCATATACTGGGGAGGGGATGAACCAACCCAGCTCGAGAGACAGAGTATTCAATCAGACATTATGTCAAACAAAACCCGAAAATTTACATTCTCATGGAAGTGGAAATCATGCCAACTCATAATTAATACAGAGCCCATGACTCTAAAGGTACCTTTTCTGCTTGAGTTATTTCCCCTGACACAGGTCTAGAGGTGGAAGGAGCAGTGTATTCTGGGAAATTTCTAACGACCTCATCTTCATCTTTCTGGATCTGCATCAATCTTGTCTTACGTGCTCTGGCTGCTTCCATGGCTGACTTGGCCTTTCCAATCCCAGTGGAAGAGAAGCTGAAGCAACATAAATTCAAAATTAATTTATATCTTTGGATCATGGTACCAGCTGAGGACACATGTATAATGTGATCTTGTAATCTGCATCTACGTAACTGTCTAAATTTACAAGAGTAGATTAACATGTTCATTCAGTTTACTGATATTGTATGATACCTATTCATGCTAACTTCATGAAATGGTTGCAATTTTTAAGACATTAAATAAGGGTTAATTTTCTTGCTTTAATTAAAAGCTTTTATGCAGGTTTCACTTACTTCCATGAGTAACAACAAAGAACTCCATCAAATCCTGTTGTAAATATGTTTTGGGCATCCTCAGCAAATGCCACAATCCTGACACCTCCCAAGTGGTAGTCATGAGGATTTATAACCACAAACCGGTCCTGTAAAATCAAGATTCACAATAAGCTCTTTAGAATGTGTGACAGATCTAAGTTGCTTCTAGAAAAAAATCAGACTACCAGGAGCCTGTTCAACAGAGCGAGCGCTTGTGAACATTTCTATTGGATATGTAAGGAATTTTGGCGAGTGCTTGGGAATGTTTGCTCTGTTGAACAGGTTCTCAGGTGAAGAACATGCATACATGTTCACGTCATTATAGCAATTTCAACTGACAGAGCGAAATGGAATGATCAAAGTTGTCAAGTCCTCCACTGTTTATTAACAGAATTAATAAAACAAAACAAAATCATATTCAATTGTTGTCTCCTTAAGCTAGCTAGCTTGTAGATGTTCATAACTATAATAAATTGATACAGTTTATTCAATAAAACTTACTAAGGTTCCCATAGCCCTGAGCTGTACAGCGCCATCTGTACCACAGCTGGCCAGCCATTTTCCATGAGGAGACAACTGCAGCTTGCCTCCAGGAAACTGATGGGAATCAAACTCAGCCTCAGGAAACAATTCATTTGGCTTCCCCTGGAAGAACAGGAATTATTCATCAATGGCTCATCATTTTCATACCAATCTTTTAATATTAAATTTGTTTCTTTCTAATATTTAAATATACAATGTATTAAACAACTTTATGCATATATATGATTTTATTTTTAATATGACTTTGATAATATGCAATGCAAACATAGGAGTGAAAATTTCTCTGGATTATATAACTTTATTAAATTAATTTTAAAGAAGTTGGTTAATTTTCTGCTTGGTTAAGAAAAACATACTAGTAAAACACAGAGAAACATACTGTAAAAGCACAAATTTTCATGGGGACAAAATTTTGTTGGTTTGTCATCAAAATGTTTTGTTGGCATTAAATTTTGTAGTGTCTTGAAAATAACTTCACACAATATATAGCAAATTAAACATTTCTTGCGGGATTTAATTCTGCTGATAATCATTAACTAAATAAAAAAAATTAATCCCCAATGAATATTTCTGCTTTTACAGTTATCAATAATACATTCACCTCATGATTATTTGAGGCCACAGACACTAAATAGGTTATATTCTATACATTGATTTTTTTAATCATTAAATATCCAAGGTCCCTCAAAATACTAAGTAACTAATTAAAAAATATTATTTAATGAGCAGTTTTAATATCAAATATACTCTTCATACTATTCTTTTTTCTAAGAAATCAGTCATGAATCTGCTATTATTAGCTTTTTTAAGAATTAGAATAAGAGAGCAACTCCTGGCACCTGCATTAAAACATTAATCTGTTTATTATTCAGTATGTAGCAGATTGACAGATTTAAGTCACATGACACAGAATTAAGTCACATGACACAGATTTAAGTCACAAGACATCTCTACATGAGACTGCAGTTGCTGAGAACACTTAGTAAAGCCATGGCTTCACCTTACCCTCTTAAACAAAGTTTCGCTATCAATAAGTTCTTCCTCATCTTCCTCCAGGATTGTGTCATCTGACTATTGTGTCAAACAATCAAATTCAATGTTTGTTTGAAAAATTTTTTTTCATATTTATTTTTTTTCTAAACTAACAAAATAGTGCTGATCAGTTTTCTGGACAGATAATTATGGCAGCTCACAAAACAAAAGCATGAGGTCTAAGTACTAAGGCTGTGTATAGGCATTTCTTATGCAAAGATGTGTTTCATATCTCAGTAGAAGAAAAATCTACTTTGGGATTTATGAACATATACCTTTTTAAATATGTGTCCCTTACATATGACCCTAATTTTGCTGACAGTGCCTGTATGAACTTTGTTTATATCATTTTGCTTGATCTATCCCTATCACATTTTACCATTTCCCTATACCAATTAAAGTGATCCTATAAATAACCCATAATATTTTTTGCTAGCATCTATAAAAAAGCCCAAAATCATATAAAGCATAAATGAATATATACTATAAATTCATCATAACACCAAGTTCAAACTGGCTTGCAAATGTATTCAAAAGCTTCAAGGAACAATGAACAAGTTCTGTCGAGTTACAAACCATGTGAATATGCATATGGTCCTCCTAAAAATCATGGCCAAAATATTATAATTAAAATATGAGTAAAATTAGGATGAAAACAAAATGTAGGTTTATGAAATATAAACCAAATATTAAATGCAAGTGAATTTTGGGCAATTTAAGTGATTTGTACAAGACACAATTGTGTGCCAAACATGTTATAGTGACATGCATATGTACAGTTTCAGTGACATATGTGAATTTCGGACACTTGTGTGAAATTAAACAATATCAAGTTTTCTACCTCCACCAAAATTGTCTTCTTTACTCCATGTTCAACAATTTCAACCTCTCGCTTTTGGGGAAAATTATGACCATTTCAGTTTTAAACAAATGAATTTTTTAATGCCTGATATGTTCATTTTTAGAATTTTCCAAGAGAAATACTGTAACAGTTTTTTATCTTTATATATAAATCAGCCGATGAATTATCTTGCAAATAATAGAAAACATTACTTTAAGGATCATGTGCTGATACCTAATGTAAAACTATGATATTGAATCTAAATTACAAAAATCACTATATAACACTACAGTTTATATAATTGTCATTTCAAACAAATTGTGACATCTAGAAAAGTATCTTAAAATATTCTTCTATTTAATAAATATCAGAGTTAAATGAACACTTTGGATTATGTACCTTCTTTGGAAGCTCTTCAGGAAGTGAGAACTGATAGAGTTTTCTAGAAACTTGTCCAATACTGAAAAATGTATTCTCATCTGCCAAGGCAGCCCCATATCCAGGGATGGGCATCTTCAGAATCATCCGCTTGATGGAAACGTCCTTAAAGTCGTACTTCAAGCTGTTGACATTGCTCCTCAAACCTGTGAAAGGGAAAAGAAAACTTTCTGAAACAGAATTATCATGGATATTCCCCATATCTTCCTTAACCTTCACAGTACTTCTGTGCAGAGTTTTCCTGCAATAGCAGTAATCTGCATTTGAAATCCAGTTAATGTTTTAACTCATGCCAGTCATATTGAGTTCTAAACAATATGACAAGTTCATATTCTGTTAAAGTTATTGTCTCAAAAAATTGCATAGAAATGCTTCACAATTTCAATAAACAGATGAACACAAATTCTTTATACCAAAGATATGAAGCAATTTCTTGCTATAAAACACTAGACTACCATTTCCAGTCTGCCTTATGAAATTCTCTAATATTGGAAATGATGTGTTGTACCTTTAACTAAATCATCTGTAACCTGGAAATACAGCACTGTATCAGCTCCGTTCCTCTTGTTACCACTGGTGTTAGATGTGACCACAAACTTTGTCACTGTGTTGGAGGTGTAGGTAGCAATACATTGAATATCTCCAGGTATGGCTGAAAAAGAAATTTATTTTTATCATAAGTAACTCAAATGATATGTTAGAATGCTATCTTTACAATTCAATAAATATTTTTCATAAGAATTCTTTTCTTGTGCCTTTGGATATATGAAGTGAAGTGTTCAAATTAAATTTCAATGATAATTAATATGCCTCTATGATACATATGTAAAGCAATAAGAACAGATTCCATTTGTTAACAGGATACCATCTGGTTTCCAGTAATGCAATAGAGGGAAGTATATTGTGTTTCTACAGAGCACACTTACTTGTGTATCCTATGGGTTTGAAGTTGACTGAAGCTCTACCATCTATAACAAACACATGCCCATCATCTGAACCAGTGACCAGGTATTTCCCTTCAGATTCATACCTACAGTGAAAATAAAATGGTATAATTTCAGAACACACAAACTGATTTGGTAATACAATTTTTAGACTTCTCCTTGAAGATATCATGTTTTTTAAAATCATTATTAAAATTAGAAACATTGAAAAGAAGCTGTTTTAGAAAGCAAATTCAAAAATAATTTATAAAGCCTTTCAAAAGATAGAAGTAACCAGTATAAGAATCAAATTAAAACTTGTTTTATCTTTTATATTGCTTTTAACCAAGTGGTAGTGAAAAACATTCAAATATCAGTCTATTTATGCTCTTATAAATTTTGAACTTACATGAGGTGTGTAAGTGGTCCCTGATACAGTCTGGTTGCTGTGACAACCCTAGGTTTCTTGGGAAAAGTCAGATCCACATAGTAAACATGGCCACTGATGGTTCCCACGGCAGCAACATGAACCATAGGACAACAAGACAGACACAGAGCCTAGAACAGAAAAAATACACATGGTAAACAGTGTCTGTATATGTCAAATTAATTAACAAGACAAGAAGTTCTATATTTACCAACTGTTATATAAGAAAATGTATTATTTTCTGTTAAGCATTTCATTTTAATTAAATCTACGTTAAACATACTGATAGGAAAACTTACTTGAGTTCCCAAAGACACAGATGAGATGAGTTGACCTTTGTCTATTGTCCAAACCTGAAGCTCTCCATCTTCTCTTATGGACTACAAGGTCAAACAGTTCAAAGGTCATTTGATTCAAAGTTCATCAAATAAGAATTTACAGCATACACTATAAAACTGTCCAAAATAGTGATTAATAAAATAAATGAATAAATTTTTCTATAAACCTACCACACAGTATTCATTTCCAGCCAGACAAGACACACCAACAAAGTTGCCCCAGTGAGTGTTCTTGAGATTTTTGACAGAATCTGGTGGAGAGCCCACATCATAGATATGGAGAGTTCCCTACAAAACAAGAGATAAAAGCAGATACCTTACAGAAATCTTAACATATCAAATCAACCCATGTAGTCTTAACCTATTGCAAAACAAATTCAATCAAACAGTCTTCTATTCAAGCATTAATGCTAAAAGTGAGAATACAATTTTTAAGTTCCTGTCAACTCAATGTAATTTTGCCAGCTGACATCCTTGGTTAACATACCTTGCCTGTAGCTGAAGCTAAATGTCGATAACTCGGGGAGAAGGCCATAGAAGTGATAGGATTTCCAATAGGAATCTGTTCCACAACCTTAAATTCCTCAGATTTCAGGTCCACTAATCGTATTATACCATCCTGTGTAAGAAAAAATTAAATATTAATCCATTTGCCTTATATGTACATGTACACTTTAAAAACTGAAGACTTTGATTTTTCCATTACTGACAAGAAGACTTCTGTCATAACAAATGAGATTTCTTTTGTTAAATAGTCTAAGGTAGATTATTCTAGTTTGTCAAGACCTCAGAAAAAATGTTAAATATGCTGCTCCCCAAGGGAAAAAGGCAGAAATTTTTGTGATAAGTATAAAACACCAAGTGTCCATGCATTACCTGTCCTGCCACATAGAGCCCCTTCTTGTGGAGAGCTACACAATCTGCCCCTCCCTCTAGTATCATGTCCTTCACTTCATCAGCTGTAAACAACAGGAAACAGACCAATCTGTATTACAAGCCTTTAATCACAAAGGACACAAAAAACAAACTCCTGGAAAATACTGGCACAAATCTACCAGACAAAATTTTCAATAATAAATCATTATTTAGATTTAATTCATTGGTAAGTTTAAGCATGATTTTTTTTTAATAAATAATGGAATGAGCATGCTGTCTTAATAGTGCTGACTTTTTTTGGCATCTAAAACACTGGTTAAACTATTGAATCATTTCCACACATTAATATCAATGAAGAAATAATGTTATTAAGGGGTTTTTGTATTGACTTATTCCCAATGTTATTTAGAAAGTGGACTGGCCCCTATCATTTTATTTAAAAAATTAAAGGTAATTAAATAACAAAATTGAGAAAATACAGGCATTTCCAAAGTCCCCATTTTTTTATTTTGTTGTAATGTAAATATATATACAAATCATCCCTACAACATACCGTATATCAGGTTTTTTCCGCGTCATTTTTTTTCCGCGAATCGGAACCTAAATCAGTATATTAAATTTAAGCGAATCAAATTTTCACTATTTCAAAGTCCCAGTCATTATATTATTAACAATTGCTTAAGCCTATAAAGGAATTGGATGTAAAATGTAAATTCATTGAGCTTGAGTTACTTCATATGGGTGAGAAATAGATCGATCGACCTTCACCTCGTCAATTTCGGAAGACCCGCTCAGCTGATTACACACCTGTGTTGCGTACTATCAAAACCACAGATATTATTATTTTTTTAAAGATTTTTAACAATCATAGGTCACTTACTGTTCCAAACTGAATAGCAGCTTCAATATAATTAGTTTAATAGCTTCTCGCAAGGAACGTGACCCATATAATTAGCTAGCTTGTCAATTAGTAAACAAACAATAAGGACTTATACCTATTACCGGTATCTTGGGCTTGTCCTCTGATCCCGCTATTTCAACCCTCTACGATGTAAGCATTAAGAAATAAATCTACTACAAGAAATTGTATTAAATTTACGCTGTTTTATTTTCCGCGATTCAGAACTCGTCGCGAACAAAGCGGAAATTGGATACACGCGGAAAAATCCTGATATACGGTATGGCTACAAAAATTATATGTTTTCTAATTATATTAGAAGTTTTTTGTTCGAGACATCACACACATCTGATTACATGTATTTTCATTGACTTGAATTCACACCTCTAGTATCTATAAAATCTACATTCTAATAATTATCAATAACACAAAAACTTTATTTCCAGATCTGACATTAGTAAAATCCATTTTTTCTATTCACATGTATAACTAGTAAATTGTTACTAGCACAAACACAATAACAACCATCTCACCATATCTTGTTTTCTTCTTGACTGCAATTTCATTTTCCATTGTAAATAGTTATAATAGAAGTGTATACTAGAAATATTTCTAATGGATATTAAAATGTTAACACTTTTGCACAGTGCTGTTTTACCAGCTTTAGAAATAAAAATCAAATAACCAATTTCATACCAATCATTATCAATTTCCAAAAAAAAAAATCTACCATGAAAATCTTCAGAGTAGCTAGGTTTTATAACAGATAAACATCAAAATCAGTGACCTTGAACTCCCTGACCTCTTTGGTCATTACCTGTTGGCAAGTCCAGTTGTGAGTTGTACCGACTTGCAGCACTAGTGGCGCGGGAATTGGGGGCACTGGCTGGAGGAATTGGGCAGTACAAAACCTTGGCCTTGTAAATCTCACCATCTACCTATTAAATATCATAAGAATGATATTGATAGGTCATTAATTAATATCGTTAATACTTAACTAATTATGACATATCATCTCTCTGATAACAAAACTGAATAGAGCTGAAATTTTGGATATTTTTATGTTCTGAGTAAACTGTAAATTTACTAGCTTACATGTATACAAATGCAACTCACAGTAAGTTTTCATTCAAAAGCAATTCCTACCCTTAGAACTTGACCTCCTTTGCATCCAACAAAGACATCACCACTGGGTGACCAGGTATGAGAAAGAGGGACTACACGGGGAGTCGTGTCCTGGATTTCTTCTAAGGTCTCAGCTTTCTCCCCTATGAGCCCAGCAATAGCTGCTTTGGGAAGATCAACAGTGTATCTGGTCATCCTTGTTGATGCTCTGGTAGGAATGTCTCTCTCCTTTTCGTCATCAAAGTTGAGAGATGGATTTTCAGCTGGCAGTTTTACTTTTCTATTTTAAAAAAATATATTTATGCTTATAGAAATTACCAAACATAACATACAAGCACATATAATTATCACAGTTTACAAGCAATTAAAGATTCCCTTTTCATAATTTGGTGTTACTTAGTAACTATCAAAATTTTTATTTCATTATTTTTATATGACAATATAATGCTCTCTTTCTTTATTATCTACTATATATATTATGCTATCAATTTTTATGATTTAGGATACTATAACATCCAATAAAGGAGTAAGGAAATCCTTACTGAGGCAGTAGGACATATTTATTATCACTCTGCTCTGTGTTCCAAACTGTCATCATTTTCTCAGTGGTAACACACAGTTGCCTCCAATTTCCAGGGTTAAAAGTCAAACAAGTCACTGGATCTGATGTAATGTCTACACTTGTTAACTTAGTTCCATCTGTATAGCGCCTAAAATACAAGGAAAAGAAATCATGTACACATAAATAATGCCAAATTACAGAAAATTCTTCACAATTAAATAACATGTACTAGTTAATATCACATATCAGTGTTTACCATGCAAATATATTTAAACAATAACAGACTTCTCAAGTGGTATGTAAACAAAAAAGCTATGTCTTCTGCATAGTCTTTAAGGATATTTGTATATTCTATTTCCAAATTAAGAAAAGAAGAAAACATAATGTATTACTCACCACAGAATGAGCTGAAATTCAGGAATTCCTGTGAGTGTAGCAAGATATTCACTATGTGAGAAAGTCATTGTTCTGTACTCCAGTTTAGCTCCACCTGCAGAAAGCAATTTTATAATCGATGTTTTACTTGCATTTCAATCAATCTCATGAAATTGTTATCTTTAATGTGAATTACATGCAAGTCAATGTTATAACCATTTGCATTTACACAAGTCATCAAATTTTTAAATTATATTGCAATCCAATATGTCAGTACTATTAAAATTTTTATTTGTCACAAACCTTCCAGAGTTGCAGCCTGTCTAAATGTGGGATATACATAAACAGTAATTTTTGGATTGAGGCATTGCTCTGCAATGGCAAAACATTTATTAGATGGATGCACTGCAAATGGCCCAACTCCATTTCCTTTGAAATTGAACACAGTCTCTGCTCCATCTTCGGCTATAAACTTCACATTACTCCCTGCCTGGTAGCAGATCACATCCTTATCAATGTAGCCAATTTTGCCACCATTGTACCCCTGTGCCCACCTATTATATAAAATACATATAAATATAGTATAAATCTATGCCATCCTTAGACTTAAAGTTTAAGATATGGTAATAAATACGTTTAATACTTTATATATTCAGAATTTGAAAAATTACACCCAAACTATGCCCTGTACTTGTACCCTACTGTATCGATACCAATATCACAATCAAGCAAAACAGACGACTGCTGACTGCATCACCATCAGCTAAGCATTACCACGATTAAGTATAATCTCAAATGCCCTTAATTTTGGAAATTGTTCGGCAATTCTAATTCAGTCTTTGAATGAACTAGAGTGCGGCCAAGACTTTCATTTTGTGCCAGTTTTTGTTAATTTTTACAATTTTCTTAGTGTTTATACAGTCTTGTTGACTTGTCGAGCTATCGTTTTTTCCCTTTTAGAATGAGTTTTAGTAGCATAATTTATCGGTAAACAATTTTAACTTACGATAATTCTAAAGTTCCGACAGCATCCATTGCTATTTAAATGTTTATATCAAAACCATAATCTATTTTTGCCACCGAAAACCAACCGTTGCTAAGGAAGTTGATAAACTCTCGCGGGAAGACTCGTTCTCGTAGACTTTGTTAACTCGTTCATAAAATTTTCTTTTAGACACCCTAGAGCTGGGGGAAAATCTAAATTGTAAATCTAAATATTTTGAGAAATTTTCAAGATAGTTTTACAAAGAGAAAAAGAAGATGTAAAAGAACGTTGTGATAGGGGAGAATTAATAACTTAAACACCAAATACTACAGTCTGATATGTATTTTTCTTTTTTCCCTCAACAATATAATTTTTTTAAAAGTTGCAAAAAATAAGAAAGGCAAACATGCTAACCAAATTTTCTTTTTAACATCCTATTTCAAAGAAATTTTTCCGACGTCGATCATTTTTCTTTTTTGTTAATCGTATAATTATATTATTTTCTTAATTTATACTCAACATGATTAAGGCACAAAATTGCATATGTACATGTACAACCATGAAGATTCTATTCGAAGTATAATGATTGTGCTAATAATTCATGATTAAATGTGTATACAAAAAGTCAGAGCTGTGATAAAATTAATTTGTAAACTACAGACCCGTAGGAAGTTTGGGAGGGTGAAGGCACAGGGCTCCAAACATTTTCAATTAAGGGCACAAAAATTGACAAGAAAAAAAAGTTCCTCGGACTTCATTATTGAGGAGACACATATAGTAGCTTAGTTTTTCTCAGTATAGTATTGTACATCAATTGTATATATTGGCAAAATTATAGGGGGGGGGGGGGGGGGGTCATCATCTGATAAACTAAATATATCCATTAAAATCAGTATAATTCGCACGTATGAGAGACCAAGCAATCGTAATAATGGCATAATTTTCGTTTTATATGCCACTTATGACGTTTTTCCCTTCACTTTTAGTTTTAAGAATTGAAATGTAAATGAAAGGTAAATGTCGCTTCCAAATTACCAAGCATTCGTTTCTAGGACAACTGCCAAAGTGTTACTTTAAGTAATATTTTAAAAATCATATATATATAAAAATATTCAACAAATGTTTGTCTTTTTCATTTGTAATTTTCAATCACTTTCACTAAATTAAATAAATAAAATATGAAGAAAATTCCACGAACATTTGGATCAACCCTTGTTTATTATCTCCTTTAATGTACAAGTATGTACAATGTATGTACTAGTATTTTTAATGTAGAATCTCTTATTGTGTTTGCATGAGAATAATTTTCTAATTTTTCCAGCTATTCATTTTATTACTAGTAGATCTATATATAACAGAGTGCAATATTATCAGTTGGAAGTTATGGAACTTTGTTTGAAAATGCAAGTACACAGTGTTCATTAAATTTACCTTTAATTGTAAATATTGTTTGTATTAATTACAAATTGATTTCTAAATTGTAGATTTCAAGTGAGCTTATATTAGAATGCAGTGAAAATAAGGCACAGAAAGGGTCTTAATTCCCATATTATTTCTTTGATCTTGAATACTTTTTGAAATCTCCATATGTTTCATATAATTTATCCTATATAAAAAAGGAATAGAAACTCAGTAGTACTAATATTATGACTTATATTTACAGGCTAAAAAATAAATACAATATTTATCAATATAACTGAATTTATAACGAGCATAACTGATAATGTTACAATTCAAGATGATATTGTAAAAGCAGAAAATTTAGTTGGGATTTAATTTCGTTTTTTCTTTTTTCGTTGTTTACAATTATCAACGAAATTAAAATCCCTCATGAAATTTTCACATGACTATATATTGAATAGAGTTACTTTCGAAATGACAAAATTTTATGCTCACAAAGCTATTTTAGAAAACAAATCAATTAAATTTGATCCCCATAAAATTTGTTTTTCTACAGTAAATGAAAATAAAGGAATAAAGATTTATTTCAAATACATTTATTTTCACTTTTCCTCTGCAATATCTAACAGCTGATCCAAGTCTAATACAGAATCGCATTTCTTGTTAAAATGTTTACCCAGTTTCTGAAACACAGGATTAACATTTTCATCTGATTCAAAATTAGAACTGTCCACCAGAATCTCCACTCCTTTCTGAGAGAAAACTGGGGTTGTGTCCTTTAGTGGCCATGGTAAATTTAGATGATGTCTATGAATCTAAAAAAAATATATCCTCAAGCATTAAACATTTCAACAGAACATAGTGTACCGAAACAGGAAACCTCAAAATAGTACATAAGCTTTACCATAGTCAGTTACATGTTATATATGGGTGGGGTCATTTTAAGGAAAAACTAAACCTAGCTCTTCTAAAAAAAATAGTTATCAATATCATATATAGCAGGGGCGTAGTATCCGGGGGGGCCAGGGGGGGCCAGGCCCCCCCACTTTTTCTCCCGACATTACCTTTACTATAGAAAATGTTTACTGAAAGGAAGGTTGGCCCCCCCACATTTCAGCAAAGGGTAGTGTTGTAGTGTTATAAGAAAATTAACCCCAAAAAGTTTGAATTGAAAGATAGTTGGTCTTGAAAAAAGTTAGCCACTACCCCCCCCC
>PRKT01000013.1:4057138-4102877 GCA_003671525.1 Saccostrea glomerata
AATAGGATTTTCGAGTTTGGGCAACTTTTAATTTTCGGTTTTTTTTTTGCTTGTCAACTTTTTCAGGTAAGTAAAAAAAAAATTTTCTCAGGTTGGCCCCCCCACTTCCAAAAACGATGCTACGCGCCTGTATAGCAACTTTCCTACCCTAACTTTTGTATGCATATTACCAGAAACACATACTATTTTTTAATTAGGCCTTAGCATAGATACACTGTAATTCTGTAAACCAACTTTTATTCTTGACGACTTCATTTTATGATTTACCTAGGATAAACTAGTTGATGACAATTATTTTTTGTGATCAAGCCTTTTTTTGATCTGTTTTGAATAGACACAGAGACTTTAAGGACCAGTTCGTGGCGAGAAATATTCACAATGAAGTGGCTCTCATGAACCTCTTGAAAATTTCTCGCACATGAATAAAAGTTTGTTTACAGTATCATATGTATACCATTTTCTTACTTTAAACAGTTTTCCATTTTGACAGTGCCACACCACCCCCTCAACAAGCCCCTCCTGAGTGGAGGAGAACCAGTTCTGGATCTCAGTAAGGGAAATTCCCGGGGGTTCTGAGAGAGCTATGGAACCATGAATCACCAGGAAGTGGACAGGATTTCTTTTGCTGCCGATACCTGTGATGAACAATTTTAAGACAATATTACTGTATGGAGAAAAGCAATTTGTTAACTACATTGTATACTTCTTTCATTAAAAATAAATGCATGATTGTATATAGTGTAGTTGCTATTAAAATCCATTCAAAGTAATTTTTCTCAAGGTACAAAACTAATCTAAATAACATAAAGCTGCTGCTAAAGGGAGGTAATTCCAGCAACTTCTAACATGCATGTAAACTGTTTACTTACTATATGCATTTCCATTAATATGTGTTCCTATCAGCTCCGCTGTATAACCCAGGAAATTTTGTAGAGGCAAAGCTTGTATCTGTAGACACTGTGGACAACCTTCTTTTTGCCTGTAAAAATCACTTCTATATGAGATTTGTAGTATGTATTTGTAAGACTCCAAGGTCCGAGGGTGACGCCAAAGTCTGATGATCTTGACAAACCCCGGTGGTTCCTATGAGACATGCTGAGCTAAAGTGTGATGGTCCAATCATGATCCAATGAGATGTGGAGAAACAATTGACGTTTATGCCATCACAATAAACCGACGTCAATCATTGACGCCGTTTTTCTGCATTAAAATGCCTTCGTTTCCAAATTCATCCCTGCAAATACTTTTATTTATTTTGCGTATTGTTTACATGTTTCAGAGATATTATGATCAGTCCTCGCACACCAATCAACTGATTAGGATTAGTCCTTTTAACTGTTTTGATTTAGGGTTAGTCCTAGCACACTAGTCGAGTTATTAGGGTTAGTAATAGTATTGCACCCACCCAAGATATCTAGATATCTATATAGTTGTTTGGTCTACACACCTGGGTAAGTTTCAGACCTATGCGAGAGACTGGAGAGATAGGGGTTAGTTTTTGCATAAAAATAATTATTAATACTTATTTAAGAGCATTAGTACTATGACGTCATAAACATTAATTGTTTTCAGCACCATCGGGGATTGGTGCAGACCATTGGACTTTGGAGTCTCATCGCATTCCTATATATTTAAAGAGCTGCCACACTTAACTAAGTGTAATTAAGTTCAACAAATGTGGATAATTTTTTATCCAGTGACAATACAGGAATCATGATTTTGTGCAATTCATAGAACATGCTCCATTAGAAGAAAGTTTGCAAACAGTACATGCATGTTTTTTTTCTTTTTAGAGTGCAAATGGTTTATATTTGAAAACCACTCAAATTTCTTCATCATTCTTTACATACACATATATCTCTGTATGTCTACAATGTAATTGTAAAGACAAGTGTTTTATCCTGTTCCACTTACATTAAAAACAACCCCAGCCCTCTGTCTAAGTCCACCGCAGACTCATGCCAACAGTACTGTCTGGATTTCTTCTCCAGCGGAACCCAACCTGTCAGTGACAAAAATACACTTAATATGCTTTAATTAACTCCATTTGTACACAATAAACTCAATCAATATACAGCTGGTCTTTGCTATCTACTATAGAAGTCTCAAAAATTTTTCTTCATATATTTTTACGTCCATTTCTAGTCTCTTTTTTCATGGACACATCAGATACAAGATAATGAAGTTTTTTTACCTGGAATGTGTCGACTTTTGTCTGGTTGAGGCTGACCATTTACCAGATTTACATCAGAGGCTGGCACCCAATACTCAGGAACCTCCTTATACAGAATTAAAGACACCCCAGTAAGTCAAAGCTAACATTAACAAACATTATCTACCTACTAGTATTAGAAACATGCAGTATACTGGGTTAATTTTAGCACTCTGCAAAAGTTAGAATTTGAGGGGAGGGGGGATAAAAAAAATTTCACCAAAATGTAAAGAACTGACAATTCCATAGTTTATAGAGATACTTTTATAAAATTACATGTTTTAACAATTGTTTAAAATTGAAAACTGCCTAAATATAAAATACCAATATTTCAACTTCCTAGCTGATTTAAAATTTGCCAAAAATGCTAGATACCAAATTACCCAATGTACCGTACAGTGTTATACACATACAATTGTAAGAGATATCAAGGGTCAATGTAATTTTTTCTTAGATTATTCCTGATGCGTTTTTCTCTTACTTTGAAATCTTTTTCAATGTCCCACTCAAATGAGGGTTCAGATATATCTTTTGGTCCTTGCTCCCACTTTTGATGAAGTGACTGGAATTGTTTGAATCTTTTATCACCAGCTTTGTTTGGTTTTCTGTCTAATCGAGCCCACAGCCAAGGTTCACCTATAAACAATATGATAAAACAAAAATAAATATGTTTTGCTAGTGTTATTTTAATAATTGATTATATTTGAAAATAAGACTATTAATAGTATTGGTTTCTTATAAGTGATTGTTAAAAAAAAAAATTCTTCTATAAACTGTAATTTTTAAATGCAAATTTCCAGCCAAGACATTCCTTATCATTTTTATAACCTTTGTTACACTGTAAATAGTGCAATTATTATACACATGGCAGGTAAATTTGAAGCGAGAAAAACCATTGAGAAATTAGTTGAATTTTCATCTTCATATGGGTTATTTTTTAGGATAAAAGGCTTATACAATCTCAAAAAAGGTTTGTTTTGAATAATTTGGTTATTTTCAGCCCAACCCCTTTTGTATTCTTCAGAATCATTTCAGAGTGGATCTGCTCCAATTTGCTACATTGCAAGTATATGGGACGTATTCTAACTGTGGTGAGGGTTTGTCCAGAGACACAGTTAGACTATTCTAATTAGGATACCTCAAGACATAGTCCAATCCACACTTTACAAAAGTTGTGTCCCTTTCAGGGTCAACCAAAAGGTCAAAATGGAAACAACATTTCTCCTCTTTGTGCTACCAAACATTTTGGCGTGCTGTGTTGAAATTATTTTATCTTTCAAAGTGTTGGTACATATAGCCCCATCTTGGGGCAATTAGTACACAAAATGCAAAACATTTTTCCAGTCAAATGACAAAGTCACAAACCTGAAAAATATAAAGGCTACAGTGAGGATTCTGTGGGTTTTTCCCCTAAGATGGAGACCAAGGAACATAACTTTTGAAAAGTGCGGATTCAATTATTGTTCCAGAAAACAGCAATGAATGAAATGTCTCGAATTTTCAAATATTTGCATATTATTTTGAGTTAATGGCAATATGATAATAAATCCTTCTCAATCTTCATGTTAAAAATAAGATGATGAAACATTACCCTGCCACTCAGCAATAAATACACATGTCCCATCCAGCTTTTCAGTAGCTCTTGATTCGTTTATGTTGCTTGCGATTGCTGCACTTTTAACTAAATCAGTTGCAATCACTTTATAGCCTTGAAACTTCCTCTTACTAGTTGGCTCATCAATTACTCGAGTCTCAAATATACAAGAAACCTTCTGTTGAACTTTCCCACACTTCTCCATTTGTTTTGCTATTTACCTTCACCGTTTCCGGTGTAAACGTCACTCGTTAACTCATTCACTTTCCTTTCGTACGTTATTCCTTGTTTTCGCAAAGATGCCTTACCGACGACTAGACTGGCAGTCTAACCGACGACACTATCGAATCAAGCGTTTATAAGGAAATCACCTGTTCCTAGTCATAGATTTTTAGAAAAAATAATTAAAAATACAAGTAGCTATGAATTAGTTGAACTAGTTTATGAGAAAATTTTAAGTCGGGATGTCCTGTGTATACGAAAATTTTTCCTAGATACTTTCAAATTCTACTTTACTTATATTATTATTATTTTCTGAAATTATGCATATTATAAAATATAATAAAGAAAAAAGTTTTCAAAAGTTAAAAAAAATTAAAAAGCATAAATAGAAAAATGTGGGATTCGAACTAGCAATCACCATATTTGTGTTTCAGTAATCTTTTTCTTTTTTCTTTTTTGTCTTTAATTTACGTTCCAGTAATCAAACCAATGTGCCAACAAAGTCATACTTGTCGAATGTATAAATTTAAAGCTAAAGAGAAGAAATCTTCACCATTTTTGAAATGAAAACCCCATTTAAAGGGGCTGGGTGGTTGTTGTTATTTTTAGACTATTTTGATCTCCTTTAGGAGAAGAGCTCCATATAAAGACATACTAAAATGATCAAATTTTAAAACTAAAATTTATTTAATTTTTCTTGCCAAATGATAGTTGACAGCTTAAGATATCATATCTAAAAAAATATGTTATATCTATGGCATGCCAAATTCACAAAAATTAGCTAAACCTAGTTTCACAATTGATAAACTAGGGTCGAATTTGTTTCTCAAAAACTGGGTTTAGTTTTGAACCAGTTTTTTAAACTGTTCATTTGTTCCATAAACTGGTTTTAAACTAGTTTAAACCCAGAACCGGTTTTCCATTTGTTTTTGCTGTAAATGAAACCAGTTCGTTAAACCAACCAAACCACCTCCGATGGTGGTTTATTCGGTTTACGAAAGAGCGGGAAGTATTCCAGTATGGCGGTGATGAAAGATGGTGACTATTATAATAAAGAAAAAAGTTATAAATTATTGTTTTTTCGTGGACAAACAACTCTTTTGATTAAAATGCCACATTCTGATATTTGATGTTTTATATATAAGGCTTCAGAGAATGGATTAATGTTGCATATTGAAAATAATGGTGTTTGTTCAATTATAATGAACAGAATATGTTAAATTTTCCTTTTCAAAAATAAGTTTTGAATCATTTGGCCAAACTTCAACATGCCTGGTAAACTGTGGAACATACTGTAAAGAAGCTTAAATATTGGAAATCTAAAGAGTAATTATTTATACCCGAGTGTTTATCTTTCCATGTGTTGAAAATGTGGAAATTGTTCATTTGATTAATCTTTGAGGCATTAAAATATAAAAGCTACACTTTTAACTATAAGTAAGATAATCAAAGAATATAAATACGTTATAATTTCTTGGATTTTTTTAATTTAGAAAAAGATTTTAACAATTTTTTTTTCATGTGTAATTTGGTTAATTGTTCTGCATCTTTTTGACGCCATCTTGTATAAACCATGTAAACTGTTCATTTGTTTTACCGAGGTAAACCGGATTGAAATTTAAACCAGTTTGAAAAACTAGTTTTAAACCTTAAACCAAAACCTGAACCAGTTTATGTGCAACAAATTCGCCCTAGGTTTATCGACTGTAAACTATAGTTTACAAACCAAATTCACAAAAATGAGCTAAACATGCATAATTTCACAGTTGATAAACTAGATTTATAACTAAACTATAGTATACGGAAAATAAATATAGTTTCACGATTTGTGAAACTATATTTATCAGATCGTTAACTATAGTTAACGGTTTGTAAACTATAGTTTACAAATCGTGAAACTGTATTTCTCAGATATTCTATGTTTTGCAATCGCAAATGATTGTTTTCGGTGTTAAGTATAGTTTACGGTTGTGAAACATAGATTATCGCGTTAACTACAGTTTACAGATGTAAAATATAGATTAACGTCGTTAACTATAGTTAACAGTCCGTTAACTATAGTTTACAACCGATAAACCTAGTTTATCGATTGTGAAACTATGTTTTGCTCATTTTTGTGAATTTGGCGTACCATATATATCTGGTGGTTAATTTGTTGACCCCCTAGCCCCCTTAACCAAAATCATTTAAAAGTAATGAAGTGCAGCTATATCCACAAATAAAATACATGTAATTCACAAATTGTTTTTCTTAATTGTTAAAGGGTGGTCTTTGGCAGCACTTTGTCAACTCCAGATGGATACCTCAATATTAAATATATACTCAGTACAAAATAAAAAAAAAAATTAACGGACTATAAACATTGAAATTTCATTATTGGTTTTACGCATGTATAAACTAAGATTGTATAACAAAATCTTGGGTAAACAATGTATGAGTCTAGAGACACAGGCGCCGAGGCAAAAATGTCTGTCATATGCGCTATGGCTCTTAAATTTGTCTGTCCGTCCTTTTTTCTGCTTTGTTTGATTTTTAACGATCCTCTCGAGAATTTTTCACTCATATGGAGGCGCCAACACTCGCCGGTGGAGAGCTACAAATTTTGTCCTATACTCGGCACTCAGGGCCATTGAGCAGCGATGGACCTTTTTCGTGCCAGTACCTACCTCGACACAGGACCTCGGTTTATTCGGTCTCATCCGAAGGACCGGTCTCCATATCCCACAGTGGGTTTCGAACCCGCGACGTAGCTTACTTCGCGACTCTAGAGCAGACCATTCAACCATTGCGCTACGTGGTTGCTTGATTTTGAAAAATTAAATTAATTTTTTAATTAAAAAATGCTTAGGTTTGAATATAAAAACAAGATGTGTTTGTGAAACACTGATGCCACCGTACGACAGCTAATCGTAAAGGTTTCTCAAATGCAAGTCAAACTCCGAGGTAAAGAAATGAAAAAATATTGTTACCCAAAGAAAGAACTTGTGTCAATGGATCAAAATAAATTATGCACAGGGGAAGACCCTGTCATAAGAAATACACATGCAAAAATATAAAAGCCCTACCACCAATTTTCCAAACGTCATGGATAAGGTTTAAGATTTTTTTGAAAAGTAGACCAAACTTCATGGTCAAGGTCCAAGGGGAAAAAATTACAACCAAGGAAAGAACTTTCCACGATGAACGCGCATATGCGAAATATGAAAGCCTTAGCACTAACAGCTCAAAGGTTATAACCAAGATTAATTTTGGGATTTTTTTTAAATGAGTCAAACTCCAAGGTCAAATGAGGTCTTGTCACAAGAAATACAGGTACATATATAAAATATCAATAGCCATAGCTCCAACCAATAAAAATCTATATTTATGGGAAAGGTTTAAGTTTTTTGCAGACAGACAAACACTGAGCTAGAAAGACGGACGGACTGGCAGGGCAAAAACTATATACCCCCGAATTTTCAATTACGGTGGCATAAAAAAAACTCTTTTCATCCCAATCTTATGATATGTATTTAGCATCAGGCAATATTCTGGACATCCCTCGTGGGCCAACAAGACATTATCAACAAAGTCAATGTTGCCCTCAAACACAATCAATATAAGTTTTGTCTGAGGAGCACTCCCTCTGAAAACAAATTTTATGTTTCAAATGCATGCTAATAATCATTAAACAGCGAACACAGAGAGAACCATATGCAAGTATTTATAAAACGCAAATTTTATTAAAATCCTGAACTCATAACCCCCTGCACACGTAAAAATTACATCAGTATATTTCTCTAGTGCTTGTTAAAGTATAACATTTCTTGAGGGGAGTAAGCAGCTTGATATCCGAGTCCAGTACCGTAACCTCCGTAGATATTAGATCCCGAGTAGAGACCAGATCCAGTGTAGCCTTTAGTTGCAGGATAAAGACCGATATTTGATGCCCCGTAACCACCACTAGATCCCGGGTAGCCATATGTTCCATCAAATCCTTTACTTAATAAATAAGCCAAAGCGCCACCTAGTGCTAGAGCCAGGATTGCGTTCTTTCCACTGGAGGAGGTAGAGGTAGAGGTTGATGTGGGAGCTAAAAAAAGAAACAGAAAACAAATCCAATATTAATGCTTTTAAAACAATGAAATAAAATTTAAGTCTAAGCTAAAAGGGAGAAATTGCTTATTTTTTGTTACGTACAAATGTATGTACGTCATAGTAGTTGCACGAGTGGACATATTTCTATTGATTGTTCATTTTGAACAATACCGAAATATCTTAATTAGGAAGGGTTAATATGTAATTCTATATCTTACTTTGACACTTTTCCCCCGTAAAACCTGGGTTGCAATAGCAAACTCCGGTAGTGAGTTTCTTGTCAAAGTCGATAGTATCTAGGAGACAGAACCCGTTCTCTGCTGCTGTACACAAAGTGGACGCTCCCGGGGCCGCTGTAGGAACTGGACCACAACTCCCGCCTCCATAAGACGCCCATGTTGACTTAATACCTTTATAAATTGCAAACTATTGTTAGAAAATTGTGATAATAGGTATCCACAAGAAATAAAAATATTTGTGATATTGAGGTATGTAAGCTTAGAATTATGCAAAGAAGAAGAATGCAAAGATTAATATAGATCTTTTTTTTTAATGAAAAAGTCAATGATACTGAGACGTCTTGAAACATAAGTTAAGTTTAGATTAGAAAAAAAAATTAGAATGTTTTTTTCAAAATTCATTGATCGACTGGTTTCACTATTTTCGAATGTTAGTTTCTGATGAAAAGCTTTTATAGATAATTTCATTCGATAATATGAGTCCATTTCTCCGATATCAATATTTCCATACATTTGTTTTGAATTAACTCTTTGAAAGTAATAGAGCTGATTTCTTGATCATCTACCGGAATGTGAATTTCGCAAAGAAATAGGTCCGCACCTAAGTAAGCCCGTTATGCAAATTATCCTACGTTTCCAGTCCAAATATCGTTGATGCCCTGGCATACTTCAGTACTTTATTGACTAGACAGTGATTCCTTTTAGCAGATTATAATTTTTTTTTGTACTTGTAGTGGATAATAATAAAATCATTAGAAAGTATTTATTTTCTTTTTCAACAAACTTGAGGCATCCAAATTGTTACACTATTAATAAATCATCAATCTAATATAAATATATGTAAACAGATACGATTTCAATCATAAAACATGACTTACATAGGATAGAAACCAAAGCTATCGATATAGAAATGACGGACAGAATCTTTAGGTCCATGATGGGCAACCTAAAACAGAGTAAAGTAATAATAGAGTTATGGGAATTACATAAATATTTTAAACTTTTTGGTCTTTTTCCATAGAGTTGGAGGATCCGTGTGCTATATTTTAATGTCTATATATGGTGTTGTACACTTAGAACTTCTTAAACAATTAAAAAAAAAAAGAATATCAAAAATATATATGCTTAGTATATTTTATATATTTTTTTTGATTCATCCAAGAATTTTCATCAGTTGATATCTTTCAAAAAACCGGCCGGTACTGAACGCTGATTTTTTGTCTATTAACATCTGATGACACTATAATCTCAATTTAGGAATATCTTGAAATATTCAGTAGGTAAAGTACGTTGCGTATTTCCTTAAGTTAGAATTTGAACAGAATCGTGGGTATCAAGAGTACAAGTCTGTTCAATAAATAATGTCCTGAACTCTATGACATACAACACAGATATCATACCGGTATGACATTAAGCTTGACTTTCTCTCTTGATTTAATCTTTAATGAATTTAAATCAGTTAATGTGATCACTTTTATCTCATATTTTCATTGTGAGAAGCTGGAAAACAAGGGCTATTCGAGACACTGTATTAAAAATGAATGGTAAAGAATCAATCAGTAAAATAGAGTGAAATTAAACGCTTCATTTATGCTACTGTAAAACTTGAAAAGAATCCCAAAGAAATATTCATTGACATTTTTGTGAAAGTTACAGCATCCAATGCCTGTTTTATGGACACATGAGCGGTTGGATTTCAATGAACAATAATGATATAATGGGCATCAAAAATGGGTAGTGTCCTTGGCGACAAGGACTTAAAACAACCAATGTTCTGTTTGCCATAATTCAACAAATTATCATATATGATGTTTGATTGACTTTAAAACACATAACAAACTTAATAGGCATCAATTTTGGGTTAGTTCACAACATATTTTAACGAAACATTTGACAGTAAAAAAGCTAAGTACCAATGGTCACCCCATGTTTTGAAATATGAGTGAAAACGACATCGTGTAAGAACATCTAAACAATTATTTAAAAAAAAAAATCAGAAATTGTAGCTATTCACGTTTGTCAGAAATTCAAACAGATAATGAAACATGAATCCATTGCTTTATTGCCCTAAATTAAAAACATTTTACAATAAGATGCACTTGACAAAAACAGCAAAGGTCTGAAAAGAGCAAAGAATTACAAGAGGACAAAGACAGTTTTTTGCCATTTTTCTCAAATATTAATGGTCTTGTTCAAATTCTTATTCGGGAAGATAGTTCAATTTCTGTTAGAGTCTTAAAAGCAATTTTTTGCAAAAAATCAAAAGGATTTTGAGAGTAAGGAACTATAATCAGGAAACCACTACATTAAATTTCTTCATGACAAGGTCCAAACCAAAACGCCAGGAAGATAGAGTAAAGAAGTTTTGGGGATAAACAGAAATGTAATATTTTGTCACACAAAACTATTCGCCAGATCTGTCACCTTTTTACGTTCATTTTCCAAACTTGGAAAAACACCATTCAGAAAGAAGAAACAAGTCCAGGAAATTATAGGATTTGCATAATCCAGTATCCGAAGGGCTATACTCGAAAGAGGGTTCTAAAAACAATCAGACATTGGATAAAAATGTTACGGACATGTGTTTTAATTCAAGGAGAATATTTGATTTAAACCATTCAGACCAAATCATTGAAAAGTGTCTTTTGCTTCTTTCCGAGCATCGAGGACATTATTTATTGAACAGCCCTCGTATGGTGGCAACAGATAGAATTCTTTTACAAAGTCCAATTACTGTCTAGAAATATCAAATTAACTATGCTATTAGACATGATTTTTATTTACATATTTTTGCCATGCCTGTTTCCATTTCAGTTAGTATTATGTCAGTATTCCACATTTCTGAATTTTCTATGTTTTAAAGTTATGAGCAAGAAGTTAAACTTACGCGTGATACTGTCTCCTGCCTCACATGGAACCCCTGTCCAGCGGGATACCCTTCCTATCTTTACTATATATACTTCTAATTGAAGTCAAAAGTTCATGTAAATGACACATTGTAACTGGTCAACATCAATTGTATTATCTTATATAACTTGTCGCCTTCGATAACCATGTATAATTCCCACGCAGAAAAAGAAATTATCTTAACATCTTAATTAGTAATTATGGTATTTTGACAGCGTTATGTTTAACATGCAGTTTCAATATTTATAGTCAAAATATATGATTATCGAAGGCGACACGTAAGACGTTATACAATATATAAGAATAAAATACAATAGATTTCGACCAGTTAAAATGTGTCAACATGTACCTTTGAATAAATTTTGAAAAACCATTAATGCATTTCAAATATATATATTCATACAATATTTATAAAAAATATAATGGAAATATTGATAATGATTCCTTTGACCGGAAGTTAGAATGATCTTTTAGTGATGGATTACTTAATTCATCATTTCATGACACCTGTCCCTTGTGATGGAGGACAATTTGAAAGATCATTTATGCCAGTGACAAAAATATAGGGTTCCGTAGCACTAGGAATCATGTTTTCTTCATGTAACACTTTTGTCCCGTCGAATAAGATGTCTCAAAAACCTAGGTTATAACTTACTTTTTGAAACAAGGTTTACCATTTATCTGTTACCTACATTTCACGATCTCCAACAATTGTTTTGAAAAGCCAAAGGTTGCTTACTGTAAGTAATCCTTATTTATATGATTTCATAGTCAAGATTCAATTCCAGATAATGTAAAATTTGTGTAATTCAGTTTTCCCCGCTTTCGCGACAGCGAGGAGACATTCAGTCTCACACTGACGGTCACAAAAACTTTAATCTTCGTCATAACTTGAACGAGAAGAGATATATGTATGGTTTTCATATTAATTTTGCATTACCTGTGACAAGACCATTTCAAATATACATGTGTACTATGATTTTGACCCCTGACCTTTAAGTTTGAACTACTTTTCAAAACTTTTAACAGTACTTTAAATGTGCCATAACTTAAAAGTTTTGATGGCTTTCATATTAAACGTGTATTACCTGTGACAAAACTTTTCAAAATATAATATGATTTTTTACCCCTAACCTTAACCTTGAAGTTTGACCTACTTTTCAAGAACTTTAACCTTGGACATAACCTTTGAATGAGAGGAGGTACAATGTAGGGCCTTCATAATACACATCTGTATTACCTCGACAAGGCCTTTCTAACTACACTATGGTACGTTTTTGACCCTGTGATCTTAACCTTGAAGTTTGATCTTTCAAAAAATTTTATCGTTCCTTAAAACTTTTGATAGAGAAGAGGCGGGGCTTTCATATCAGACATGTACATTGCCTGTAACAAGATGGTTCCGAACGTGTTTTGATTTTTGAGCCTTGGACATTGAACTTCATGTTTGTCCTAATTAAAAAAAATACTTGTGTGATTATTTTGCCTGACATAATTATGATGATGCGTGCATATTTGACACAATATGCCATAAAAATGGTTTCACAATCACGAAGACGCTGAAAGCGGCGTTACAAAATTCTTTTAATTTGCTTGTTTGTCCAATTATGGAAATGACAGAGAATTTTGAATATGGACTGGTATATCTGTAGACTCCGTATGGGTATGGGTCAGTGGCGCATTAATTTTAAGTTTTACTACAGAACATGTAAACCAATTCGTTTATTATATCTTATAGACAAGTGTTTCTCTATATTTTTATTACATTTATTAAGCAGAAACTCTGTTGTATAAACCCAGCAAAATGAGAAATAGAAAAATATACAAATGGTTCATATAGAGGTCCTAAACATAATGTAGCAGGATTATTGAGAGCGGGTGCTTGTAAATAGATTTGCCTGGAAAATGATTATGAGTAGGTTCAACTACTGATATATTGAAAGACCATAATTTATTAAATAATATTCAATGACGCAACGAAAGTATTGCATTTTACTTTCACAAAGTAATTAAATTATGTAAGCAGGAAATATACATAGTCATGTAAAGTTAGCTAAAGTAGTTCCGGCTGCAGGCCAATTACAAGTGAACTCCAGATTCTATTGATGCAGTTATCAAAACAATTTTTTATCCAATCACAACCGATTATTTTATAGAAATTAAATGATATGAAATTCATAAAATGTCTTTGGGTCGATTGGTTCTTTTAATAGAGAGCTATATATCATTTTTATACATATAATCCTTTAAAGGTGCATGGACACAGATTTGAAGTTAATATTTTCTGTATAATATCGCGACTTATATATTTTGATAGAATTTCACACAAAAATATATTAAAAATCTTATTTCATCTAAAAGTTATTAAAACTTCAATTTTTAGACGGGTTTGATTTACACATCATTGCACTTTCACAAATTTTAATTTTATTCTTAATACTTAGGAAAAGTGGCAACCTTGTTGTGTATAAATGAAAAATATTAAAACTGTAATCCAGAAAATCCAGTGTAGAGAAGTTCGAAAGCAAAGTATACACACAGTATATTGTCAGTCCGTGCAGTTGTGTTGAGCAGACTTTAACAATTGAACGCACACGGTGAATCGTAAACATCAACAATAACAGAGCTCGTGCCCTGTTTACAAAAACTGTGTACGTTTCATAGGTGTGATCAATTTGCTAAACTCTGTACACAACACTTACAGCTGTAGTGAGGAATGACGATACGTGTGAATGGTTTTTGCTTTCTAACATTTCTACTCTGAATATAATTATTTTTCTGGATTAAAGTTTTAATATTTTTCATTAATACACAAAAAGATTGCCACTTTTCCTAAATATTAAGAATAAAAGTAAAATTTGTGAGAGTGCAAGGATGTTTCAATCAAACCCATCCAAAAATTTGAAGTTTCAATAACTTTAAGATGAAATAGAATTTTAAATATATTTTTGTGTGAAATGTGTCATTCGAACGAACGTAGGTAGGAACTGGCATTGTCTGTGTCACAAATCAGTTGTATTATAGCATTTACAGGTGATCAGATACATGCAAGTCATATATCGTTAGAAATATAAAGTTCTCAATTTATGTGTCAGTTAAACATGAAATATTTGGATTTTAGTATGGACATTATCTTTTGTTCTTTTAAAACTTTCTATTTCTTATCAGCAAATACAATATATGATTGATCAAATGCTTACTGACGTTTTTCATACTAATTGCTGGGCAATTATTTAGACTCATTCATTCATTCGTGTGACCGGTCGGCAGGGGATGCTCACTCCTCCATGGCACCTGATCCCGTCTATGATTTTTTGCAGGTCCGTGTTTGCTCTGCTCCTATTTTGTATTGTTTTATGGACTTTAAAGCTTAAATACTGTTCGTTGCATGAAAACATCGATGTTGGGTACTGTGTAACATTTTCTCTGTCAGTTAAAGAACACAATAACTGCCCATTTATATTTTTGCTCTGATTAGCCTCTTCTAAATCATCTCAATATCGCTGATTTAATTACAGATATCTTTCTATATTCCCTTTGTTTTTTTCTGCATCCTAGAAATGCATGCCTAGACTAAAGAAAACAAAGTTCACTTTGGGCTCAAATTTCATTTTCTTGACTATCCTAGGCTCAAAATTCAAAAAATCCCTTGCGAATGACATATGCATCGCGCTTCACATCTGAATTTGTTTTGTATCATACATATGCTTTCTTCCCCGGTAGAAGGCATGCTTTCAACATTTACAATCACAACAAAATGGTGTTGGAACCTCATGCCTTGTGATTAATTATTCACTAGTCGGTTATTTAAAAATTGCACTGACCTGTAACTGTCTACTGAGTTAACAATTACAATAAATGTAAGTTTCTTTTGATTGATAATAACCTTCATCTGAGACAGTCCATTAAGTAGGCAATACTTACTTTCAAATACAATAGACGAGAAAAAGTTCTACGAAAGTACATTATGAACACAATAGCGTAAATGTTTTAAGTAGAGTATTGGTCTCAGACTGTTATTCTGTGAGAAGAAAGAAATATTGTCGGGCCTAACGACCCTGCAACAGTTCTTTCTTCTCAAAGAATGGGCAGTTTTTGGTCTATAACCTTTACATAATGAAAGAATCAAGCTCAAAAATTGATTCAAACAATCAAGAGCTGAGCAAACACGGACATCTAAAACATCAGATGTGCGATCAGGTGTCATGAAGGGGTGAATATCCCCTGTCGACTTGTCAAATCCACCGTGTGCTCCTTGTCATGATTGTGAAATAATTAAAAAAGAAATAATCAGCAATTCAGTGTGTAAACAATTACCTATCAAGGTCATTGTATCGATGATATAACTTAGGAAATGATATGACTTCAAATGTGACTGTTGATATTCCTATGTCATCAACTTGCTTTTCTCTACCTTACCTCTTTTTAGAAATGTTTTTATTCGTAGAGCACGCTTTAGTGTATCGAAACATGCAAATGAGAGATATAAACCCCGTTTGCAGATGATAAGAGTATCATAGAGCCATACGTAGGTGAGAAATGGCGACGATTGGAAAATTAAAGTCATCACGTTTATCATAAAGCTTTTTTGCTTGGTATTAGAGTCTTTTTCTTGTAAAATATCCAAGTATGAAACAAATGTTATTAATAATGATTCTGTAGTATCTTTAATTTCAAGCTCACTAGAATGGAGACATATGAATGGAGACAACTATTGTTGATAATACGTCGTCGATGTCTCAGAATGTCGAGTTTAAGGCCACAGCAAGTGATTTCTTTTTCCCATTTATAAGAATTTGAATGCATACATTTTAAGTTTCGGCGAAAATCGACCAAAAATAACGTACCTTGCTGTTTGAAATGATGCGACACATACATTTTATCCTCTCAGTTTAAAAAAAAAGACATTCTATTTCGATATTGAATAAAATTAAAAAAAATATTTATAGTCCTTCCTTTTTCATTGGTCATCGTTTAAGAAAAGAGTGGAATAACAAAAATGTGGCATTGACATAGTTCTCCAATTTATTTTGAGCTTTGTACAAAATAAAGATACACTGTGTAAAAGTCATAAGAATGCTCATTTTTCTCTCAGGCCCGAGATCATACACTGTACGAGGGTTGTACCAAAAAGTCTTAAACAATGTTTCGTTAAAATGCAATCAATACTAACCAAATTTTGTAAAGACATAATGTATTGAATGTTCTTTAAAATTGTGAATTCTTAAATATATATCTTTCATATTAATAATATCGGGACGATTTATATGAAGGCCGATATGGTCTGTCGGCGCATGAACAATACGCATATAAGTTTTACATTTGCTTTTATTTCTTTGGTACTATGTAAAAAAATTAATTTAGAATTTAATCAGTGAAACTAGCATAAAAATCTTAATAACATGTGAAATTTTCATATAAATAGCATTAGAAACAGACGATTGGTATCATGATTTGTTATTGGACTAAAGTTAAATGAAAATGATGTCAAACGCGAAACCTGCGCACGGGGATGTAATAAATTGTTTTGGATATGGTTCATATTAGGGAATAGGGATGGCAATTTGTAACTGGTTAACCGATTTCTCGGTCGGAACGCTGGCAATCGGTTAGAAATTCTGTAATCGGTTAGTCGGAAAAAATAAAAATATACCGGTATGTAAATTCAAACGCAATTTTCTATTTATTTAAAACAAGAAATCTCTGTATAAACGTTGATAACTCAGCGTTTTCACTCATCCAAACTGATTATAATGTAATTATGCCAATGGTTCTCTGGACTATGTTTGAATTGTTAATTGTTAAACTTTCGACTATACAGGTACCTTCCTATTTATTCTTATCAATATAATCAGTCAATGTGCAATACCATTATACATGTAGTAATATACACCTTAAACTGTCTTAAATTATCCTAATTTTTTTCTTAGCAGTGTGCTAAGTACTGAATATAAAATGATGAACCTCATGCCATAACCTTGAAGTTTTTATGAAAATGAGACTTAAATGACAGAAGAAAAAGATATTTTTATGAAGATTGAGGAAACTGAATGAAGTAGCTAATATTCTGAGAGAGCCGATTGTTTTTATATCAAGTAAAACTTTTGAGCAATGCAGTTTGATTTATACTCAGCAATTTTTTTTAATGACATTAAATCAGAAATACAATTCTTTGTGAGGTAGATCAAAAATGTAATTTCATTTTGAAAAAAGGGGATATGACTTGCTCAAAAGTTCTGGTGCTAATACTTATCATAATAAAAACATACTCATTCCCTGATCTGGAATTAAATTATCAGTTGACATTATATTTACAGGTTATTTTTCTCCTCTAAATCCCAATCATCAAAATAACACAACATGATCAAAATCCATTAAGTCAACATTCAATCACAATTAGTTGGTGTGAGTGCATAGAAAAATTAAACATAAGTCTTCAAATCATCACACATCATCATATTATAAAATCAATCAGATTAATACTAGTAATTAAAATAAATTTTAATTTTATTATTTAAAAAGAAAAAATCCAACAATGAGATGCAATAAAACTTGACTAAAATGTTCTTTCCCTATGGATGTCACAGAGAGTGATAACTATTCAGACTTTATATAGATGTAACACTGGTCCTTACCCAGACTGCCAGTGGTGGAGGGTTTTTCTTTACCTCCCTCTTCTCCTTCATCAATGTCAGCAGTCTCATCATCCTGTAAATTGAACATAAGAATCCCACAAATGATACATTGATATCCTGTAAGTCGCACATAAAAATCCTGTAAATCATACGTAAAATTACTGTAAATCATGCATAAAAATCATGTAATTTCTAAATAAAATCCTGTAAATCATACAACAAAATCCTTTAATTATACATATAATTCCTGTAAATTATACATCAAAACCCTTTAAAGTACATGTCTAAATCCTGTAACTTGTACATCAAAATCCAGTAAATTATACATCAAAATCTTGTAGAATATTAGATCTAACATATGTTAGTATTATAGCACGAGCACTATTCTATCTTTGCTCTTGTAACCATGTGAATATTCAGATAAACATAAAAATCCAAAGATTGTTCATAAACTGTCAAAACAAATTAACATTCAAAACTAATAAAATCCTTGAAGTTTATAATGCCAGCAATGGGAGTGATTTCAGTTCTTTGATCTGGGTTGCAAAATACATCATGCATGTTTTAATATTAGATTTGTTTTTCTAGTTCAACAAGAGGCCCATGGGCCAAAATATTCAACTGGATCTTCTTCATTAGAACAAAATCGAATAACCAAGGATACTTTGTGGCAAGATTGACTGAAAATGTTATAGTTGTTCTTGAGGAGAAGTAGAAAACGTGACAAGTTTAAAGACAGACAGACAGACAGACAGACAGACAGACTGACTGACAGACAGATGGAAGCTGGACAAATGTGATCAGAAAAACTCAATGGAGCCTTTAGGTGAAGTGAAACATGTACAATCCTTTCTTGGAGGCAATACTCGCATCTTTTAAGAACACATGTTTAGTGTCTTACTGGAAGCAGGACATAAAATAAGAGGAACAAAATCGTCTCCAAGCAGAGGCTGATGCTGAAGTCAACAGGGTAAGTTCAAACTCTCACCTGAATCAGAGTAAATATCTATTGAATAGTTGAAGTGATTTCTGTTAAAATAAAAAACCCTCTTTTTTTTATTATATATATTCGCAAGGTAAATACAAAATTTTCGTCTTTTGTAAAATCTAGAAATCCTATCTATGTATACTTTTACTTTTATATTTAGGTTAGAGAAGAAATAGAATTTGAAAACTTGGCCAAGATTTATTTGAGGGAAATGATTAAAAGAGAATGCTGGGATGAAATGAATGTCAAAGGTCGAGCTATTCAGGTATGTCAAACTGATCAATGTTTTTGTGATAGGTAGTATAGGTGAGCTACAAGGTTTACAGAAATCGCAATATGAAATCACTATAAAATATTTTATGTCTGAGTTAGATATGAATGATCCTTTAATAAGAAAAAATTCTAACTTTTTGAATTGTAACTTTAAGTTGGTTCCTTGTACATTTTGTCTTTCGTCAAAAAAGTAAGTCAAATTTTTTAAAACAGTTTCATTAGAGATTTTTAAAAATATTTTAGGCATTTTTCACATCACTGGAGGTCAGCAACTTTCCAATGAGGAAAAGATCAGCTGCTGCAGAAAAACAGTTACAAATTATTACAACTCGCAGAAAGATTGAACTAGCTGATATGGCAGTAAGTACATGTACATTAATAATTTACAACTGATAAGAACTCGATGGAAGGTGAACTTGCTGATATTTTAGAAATATTGATTTTGCAAGGATTTTTCAATTGCCTTCTAAAATATATATTTTTAACCTATAAATACTCTTTTACATTTTAAGTGAATGGAAAGATATATAAAAAAATAATACTTTGAAGTTGTAATTTACTTTAGTACTTGGGTAGATATAATAGATACAACTGGATATTTGTTTTAAAAGCATTGGAATACTTGAATACTTACTGATCTTGTTTATAGGCTCGTAAGGCTGAATTGGAGGGCACACAGAGGCCAGGCATCACGACAGCTGTAAGTGTTCTGCTATAACACATACTTGTCCATATTTACTCATTCCTTTTCCTGAAAAAGTTTTGTCATTCAAGTAAATTTCCATTTTCATGATAATTTTCTTCATCATTAATATTAATGCAATCTGCTTTTACAATATGCTTTTGAAGCTATACATAAGCATTCCATTTAATAAGGTAGTCTCAGTAATAGTCATGTTCTACTGTAGATGTTACTTTGTATGTTACATTAGCACATTCCATTTAGTAAGGTAGTCTAAGTAATAGTCATGTTTTACTGTAGATGTTACTTAGTATGTTACATCAGCAGAGTTATAGAAGAGTGAGTAAATTTCACAATGTCAATAGCTTTTTATTGCAGATTTTTTTTCTTTTGTATTATGTTCTATTTTTCAGCTTGGTATTACTTTTCAGTTATCTTATCTTTTTTGCAATGAATGAGTAGAAAAACACAAAAAAGGGCAAGGGAATGGGGAAAAAAACACCCAAAAAAATGGGAGGGAGTGCTTTTTACAATACATTTGTATTTTATGTCCTGCTTCCAGTAAGACACTAAACATGTGTTCTTAAAAGATGCGAGTATTGCCTCCAAGAAAGGATTGTACATGTTTCACTTCACCTAAAGGCTCCATTGAGTTTTTCTGATCACATTTGTCCAGCTTCCATCTGTCTGTCAGTCAAACCTTGAAGTACAGTTAATGCTGAAACAAGGTCAAGTGGAGGTGGATCCAACAAATTTCATCCATGATTATAAAGACAGTGCCCTGATCCACAGGAGCGTGGTAGAGGAACTCAACAGTAATATCAAGGTATGTACCTCAGACACATGTCTCTCTATATAATATAGTAAGGTTTGGCCAGATGGTGTTATAATCTTGTATTGTATATGAACAAATATTGGTTCAGTACCTATAGTTAGTCAAGTGTTTTTAAAATCTGGAATTTTATTTATAACAAGGATATGTTCATGTTGACCTTTTAATTATTAAAATGTTCAATCTAGCATTTCATATACATTTAAGTAAACTATTCGTCCAGTTTGAAAGGTTTTGATTTATAATTCTCAATATGTACATTACGTTTGTAGCAATTAGGTGAAAGCAAGATAACGAGTATGATGGAGAGCAAGGACTTCAGGAAGGGCATTATACAGCTGGAATGGTGAGTAAACTTTTAGAGTTTATAGTGAATTGTTTTAATTTGTTTTCCATTGTACTAGTACATATTATACCCTGTCCTATGTCACTGTTTACAGGGAGCAGAAGAGGATGCTGATGCAGATGGAGGATCTACAGAATAAAATGAAAGATATTCAGTTCATGAAAGTCACCAGAGAAATCCAACTGGTAAGTAACTTTTTTTTATGAAACTATTATTTTATGAAACCGACCAACCATATGCAATCTGATTTAATTTTTTAAATTCAGTAGTCAAAGTCTGTATCAACCTTGAATTATACATGCTTCCTTCACCAAGATTTTGAGAGACTTCATAATCTTTATACTTGACAAGCATACAATTTGTAATGCAATTCTAACCGAAATTTAAATGATCAGAAGAAATAGCATTCTAACACTGAAAATTTTATCTCATTTGTGTTGAAGCTGGATAAAAGAGATTGGTTTCAAATATCCAAAAACAGTTAATGAATAAATTCAAATGAAGTCTAAATATGACCTAGTTTTAATCCTTTATCTGTATAGAATATGTAAATAAAGGAGTATTCAGCTTAATACAATTATTTTTGTTGCAGTATTTATCAAATGAGGATTATGAGGGCAGAAAGGCAGAAGAAATAGGAAAATTAGAACAGACAATTCTCACCCAGCTTAAGGTAGGCTACTTCATTAAGGTACATAAACCCTCTGCTCACTCATATAAAATGTTGCTTGAACCTTCATGATTTTTCCAAAAGAAATGTATTTTATAAGTGAAATACAAACAGTTATAGCATAGCTTGCGGGGCAAAATTAGACAAAAAAGACACTTCAACTTGGCAAATCTATAAAGGAATAATAGATATTTATGTTATTAAGAGTTATCTCAGTATCACCTACTGAAATATTTACGCTCTGAAAAGCAAAATGAGGAAAAGGACATGGGTAAGGTGTTGTATTTTGAGTTATAGCCCTTGGAATAGAAACACATTATTAAGAAAGATAAGCACAAGTCATGCTGTTTTTACTTTGATTTTTGAGAAATTCATCTGCTCTCTTTTTTTAATCAATATCATAAAAGAAATCTCGGAAGTAAAGAGAATACATAGCTACGTAATAAAACGATCGTTTATTCTAAGTATTGTAATCTATAAAATTAAATGTGTCAAAAATTCTTTTTTTCAAAGTAGAAACACAAGCAATATACTCATGTGTATTTTCGAAAAAGGGATCTTTTCTAAATCTGAAATTTAACGTAAAAATTCCAATTTTATTCAAAGTTCTACAAAAATGATCCTGTAAGCTTAGGTAGTTATTCTTATTTCCATCTCTTTTTCTGTAAAAAAATATTTTTGTTTTTCATTTTACTTTTAACTTAAAAATTCCAATTCTAATGCAATATTTCGTTGGATAGCATTATGCATTTTTTTCCTTTAAATTTATTACCCCCTCCCCCCCAAGATGTAAATAAATAAACAAACAAACAATTAAATAAATAAATAAAATAAAATAAAATAATTAAAAATCCTCTTTTCACGGAACATAAACCAGCTACATGTTCATCAATTACATTATATGAACTACATGTAATTACTACTTTTGATTTGCAAACGTTGCAAAATACGTATCTATTGCATATTTATGCGGTCCTTACAATTGACTAATTTTATTTTCTCTTGTATTTTCAGTACGATTTTTTTCATAAGAACATTTTCATCATAAGAATTAAATGATAAAATCTTTTCATCTTTTTAGAAATAAACTCCTATGCATTTATGATTATTTCTACTACATGATAATACACCATGTTTCCTGAGCTCATTTTATTAACAGACACAACGAAGGAATAGATTTCTATTCTCTAAATATAATTGAAGGTATACATGTATAGTCATTAAAGGGGCCTTTGTGTGCCTTGATTCTTTTGATGCTGTATAAACATACCTTTTCTAAAATAAGTTTTGATGTATACTGCATGTATGCTTTAGGGGTAATTTTTATATAAAAAAAAAGATTCTCTGAGTAATACAAGGATTATAATTATTTCATAACTATTCAAAATCTTAGGTAATGAATGCCGAATTTTTCCTAAGAATATTTTGATGCTCCTATGAAATATCTTTAAAAAATATCTGTGTTTCATTGAAAGGTAGCTGGTCTCTCTTTGAAAGAAAAAGACTGACTAACTAAAGAGAAACAGACCCAAACACATTTTGCATTCCGATGTCATTGCTGGGGTCATGATTTCACAAGTCTAATAAAGTCGAGAAAAATAAAGACAGATTTGGGGGGTGGGGGTATCACATGGTATATATATCGCCTATAAATTTCTTTTTAAAAGAGAAGAATATGAAAAGGAAATAAGATATAAACTCGGCAGTGCTATGTTGTCATGTTTCGACGAAGTAAAATATGTCTATAGGAATTCCAAGATTCTATTGAAGATAAGATTAGTCCCAACATCAAAAACAGACTTAGACTTTAGTCAATATTTCAATCATTTATAGAATGATTGTTCAATACAATGTGCTTGTTTTTAAAAGAAAATTTTAATTTGCATATAGCTGCTGTTTGCTGCAGGAGCAGTTGTCATCATCAAAAAGCCTTGTCCTTTAAAAAAAGGCATGATAAACGGTTGTATAAATAGTGAAGAAAAATAGATTTTGTTTTTGATATTACTTACTTTATAGAAATGTGTGATTTTAATTCTTAAAGTTACATTTATTTGCAGTTTTTGAGAATCCACGTTTGATTCACAGAAATTCTAACATCTGATGAAGCAGAATACGTCGGAAGTTAAGATATCAAATTGGTAAGTATTTGATGGATCCTGTTTAGGGTAAGGATTTTAAGGATATTTATGAAGTTTAGAAATCCAGTGTAAAGGTAGATCACACTCACTTTGCTTTGTTGACAGGAATGTTTGAATTTTGATTATTCTAAGAATTGCCTCTTTGGAAAGTGAACAGAAAATATAATGTGGATATCCAGAAATAAAACCAAGTTCTTCTAAACAGAATTTATTCAAAAACTTTAGGCCTACATGAGAGATAGAAAGCACTTGCTGTGGCTTTCAGATAGACATTCAGATACATCGAAGGCACTTTATAAGTAAGAAATAGTTCCGATACTTCCATTGATATGTTGAGTGGATATATCTTAGTCAGCTTGAAATGAAAGACCCCAAACAGTTTGTCGTAACTGTTTCATAACTAGATGTTTTACTGACTGTAAACGAGAAGAGGTCTCAGAATAACTTAATAGTATGAAAACGGTATGAATATATAGCCTTACCAACGTCATCTTTCCTTATTTATGTAATAATATTCCGCATAATGGTTTAGTTATTCAATACTCAAGGGCTTGCTCTGAATTCTACCTTTTAAAAAATAATTTTATTGTGGAAAAAAAACGATAACATATATTGCATCAGATGCAATGAAGAAAAATGCATTTGTATTCAACTCGAAGCAAAAAGTAATGACTCCAATTTTATAATTGAAAATCCCAGAAATGAAATAATGAAATGTGTGGAGATAACGAACAGTATTCAAGCTCAAAAGTCCATTAAACAATACAAAATAGGAGCAGAGCAAACACGGACCTCCAAAACAGCAGAGGTGGGATCAGGTGCCATGGAGAAGTGAGCATCCCCTGCAAACCGGACACACCCGCCTTGTGCTTCTTGTCAATAAGTTGTCATGATCGGGAACTAACGGAGAAATCCTTCGTCAATTCAGTGTGTAAATAATGGCCTAACAATAAGTATGAAAAACCCCAGTCGGCATTTACCTCAATGATAAATTGTATTTGCTGACTAGATCATTATATCGATCATAAAACTTAAGAAATGATTACTTTAAATGCAACAGCTGATATTCTTATTTCATCAACTTGTTTGTCCATAATTTACCTCGTTTTAGAAATTGTACATACGTAGAACATGTTCTTGTGTATCGAATCAACTGAGAGATATTACCCTCGTATGCATCTGATGAAGGTAAATTGCTGCATAAGTAAGGGAAGTTGACGATTGACAAGTAAGTCATCACGTTTATCACAACGCTTGGTTGTTAGAGTATTATAAACGTCTTTTTCAAGTAAAATGTCGAAGTATGAAATAGACGTGTCAGACTCTGTGGTATCTTTTATCTCAAGCTAACCGGAATATATCGTATCGACATTATATAGAATGGAAATAATGACACCATCTATTAATTTAAAAACTAGATTGGTTTATTGAAGAAAAACAGTAATTGTTAGACGGGAAAGAGCGACAACGTGTACAACTAACTGTACGAGTTACATTTTTACTGAAAAAGCCGCTGTCAATGATATCAAAAAGCCTAGATTTTAAATTTATCATGGGGAATAGTTGTGAATAACGTTGAAAAGTCGCAAGTTATATTAGCTGTTGGTGCAAAAAGTTGAAAAGTCGCAAGTTATATAAGCTGTTGATTTTGATAAAATCGTGTGATTTCAAATCTACCCAAAGTTCTTTGGAATTTGTAAGTATCCATATCTGACTTACACCACTTCTTAGATATATTGTTGCACATTACTCCTGAAGTTTTGACTGCTGTTTATATTTAAGTGAGGAGTAAAGACGAAAATTTAGTTGAACATTTACTGGAACCCGCTATGTTTCTTTGTAAGGATTATTATGAAGTTTTGGGATCCAATATAAATACGATAATTTAAATTCATCTTTGTTGTTTGAAATATTAAAATATTCAAAACTGACATATGATTTGAAAGAATTTCTTCCTTAGAATTAGAACTATGATTACCAGTTAGATTAACTAATTCTTCTTTTTTTTAATCTGGCCCATCGCTTGGCATAATCTACAGAATCAATAATATTTATCAAATTTCGGCGCTATGTGAAGGAGCGGGGTTCCTTATATTTAGGACTTTTTAATCTCATTATTACCTAAATTTACGTCACCATTAATAACATGTCCAACAGGGCAGAAAAACATAAACGAACACGATGGAGAATCATGTTTCTTACAATTTTAAAGATCACACGACACGTTCCTCAAATATATGTTTTGTATCTCTTGGTATTATATCAAAAATTATTCATATTTGTCATTCTCTTCTGATTTCTACATTGTTTTTAAAAAAATTTTAAATATAAGTACACCAGAAATTGTGTTATAGGCCATGTAGAAGATTACCTATAAGGGAAATATAAGAAATATGACTCAATTGTATCTTGTCCAAATGCCTGGTAAGGTAGCCTAATTTTTTTAGGAAACTTATTTAAATACCTTTACTTCAATGACAAATTCTAAGAAAAAATTATATATTTTTGAGGAACGTGTCGCCTGACCTTAAAAAGTTTGGAAGCAATAGTTGATGTACATTTTTAGGAAATATAAGATGTCTTTAACTTTGAATATGGTGGAATACAAGACTGGACACTTTTGTGATTAAGAATATTACTTACATTAACCGCGTCAATTCTTTTGTTGGCATATTGAAGTTTAAGAAAAAAGCAAAGCAAGACTGAGCAAAGTTTGGTTCGAATATGATGTAGACCTATCTGTTGATTTACATAAGGTAGTAATGAATCAAAAAATACATCGTGTAGTAAAGGTTTATTAAAAACCGATGCCCATAACTGTACGCTTACATCTCTGTCTATGGTTGAAATGTGCAATTTGCATTGCTAAACTGTGGACTGGAAGGATTTCCTACACCATCAACATTGAAGGCCTTCCCTAGTTTTCCAATCCAAAATACTAGTACTTCTTGTTGTCTACGGAATAGTGTACTCAGTGATGGACTGTTTGTGTGGTGATAAATCTTTTCTAGATTTCTGACTTTCATCGACATGGAATGTTCAGGCAAATTAAAATGTTTGTATGAAATATATATAGATAACGAATAGTATTCAAGATCAAATGTCCATAAAACAATACAAAATAGGAAACACGGACCTCCAAAAATCTGAGGTGGGATCAGGTGCCATGGAGGAGTGTGCATCCCCCGCCGACCGGTCACATCCGCCGTGTACTCCTTGTAATGATCGGAAAATAATGGGAAAATTCATGGCCTAACAATTAGTATGAAACGTCAGTCACGTCACTGCCAGCATTTGCCTCAATGATAAATTGTATCTGCTAACAAAATGAGAACTGTTCTCATAATAAAAGAAAAACGTCTGGTTTTATCAAGTTTTATTTCATAGGTTTTATTTTAGAAGACATGAACACCATCTTTAACCCTAGACGGCGTAGCACGAAACTTGATGTATGTATTATCAATGGAACTCTCTTAGAAAATATCAAAACTTCGTTCAGCATGTCCAATATACGATTAAGTCAAGACTTTCCTTTCTAAGACTAAATGAAAGAATTGCAAGATACAAGTAGTTAGCCATCTCGCTGTAAACCTTTTTTTTCTTCTGGAAAGCAGTATGACCACAAATATAATAAAGGATGTAATTACGACTGATAGATCACGAACCTTATGTTTGATGGATTGCTGTCATATGACTGCATGCTTCTACTCCATTAGTATACCCACTGATCGGAAGGCATACTATCACAGGTGGTGGTATACATGCAATATTATAGGGAAGACATTACTTCCGATCTTTGTACTTTTGGCTGAAAAATAAAGTAGAAATATCTTCAATTATTGCTTATTTATAAGGTTATTTGCTTTTATTTAAAAACCCCATTTAATTGCATAAAATCTACATGTATACTCTCATACTGTAAAATTTAAACAATTGGTTTTATCAGGATAAGAACAGGGTAAATTCAGTTAGTTTATATGCTATTGATCTGACAATTAGTCAATAATCTTAATTAAGGAAATGAATTTACCCGGGGCCAAGTTACCGTAGTTATAAGAAAGTAAATCGTTTATTAGAGTAACATGTGTTATGATTAGCATTCAAACACCCGGCGCATCGGACCTATATGTCACTTTTAACAAAAATAAATGAAATATACAGACACAAAAATACTTTGCATAATGATTTTGTACAATAAAGACTGTCTGTGAATGTATATGATAAATATAAATATTTGAGATTAGCCTAAGAAAATTTCTTTTAAGGAAAATTACACTATCTAGATCCGACATAGACAAAGTTGGTTGCATTTAATACTAGTAATTAAATCTGATCTGTACTTCTAATATTCTGTACAATTTAACAAAAATGGCACTCGTCTTCTACTTCATCTTTGAAACAATGATTACATAATTTATCTTCTAATGATTCTTCTTTATATCTTCCAGTTTCGACTCTTATTGGTAAAATTCCACATCTAAATTGAACAAGAATAGATCTTTGAAATTTTGGAATGTTCATTTCCAGGTAGTTTTCAGTATTAAAATGTGTTTTGAAAAATCTTAATACAAACGTAATTTAGGTAGTTGTTTTATCTTTACTAGCCATTCACTCTAATAATTTAAAAGTAATTTTCGTACAAATTCAACAATGTCAAACAGTAATAACTTAAATTCATAATTCACCAATTCAAAATTTAATTTGCGACGCCCATCTATATTTATTACGTACATGAATTGATTTAAATGAATTGAATTGCCAAAGGTCAACATGTCCAAAAAATTATTTTAACAATAGGTCCAAAACTATGTGTTTACAAAGTAAACACTTTTACAGTTCATAAATACGTATATCAATGATTAGCAGATAGAAAGTATCAATGGATAACAAATACTTTAACAAACTTTTTATCGAGAAAAAATCTTTTTTAAAAAGGCATATATTTTTTTTAAATATACAACCAAGCAATTCCGTGCTTTTAGCGAAAGCCATAATTGCAGACACAATTTTTATCGATTAAAGGCAAGTTGGACTTCAATAGCCTCTGGAAAGTTGTTTTCCCTGTTTATTTTGTCCAAATGTTAAGATTTGAAACAGAAAGTACATTGGAAATGTTTGATTTTATAGGGGTCTTGTAAACGGAGAAATCCTTCGTCAATTCAGTGTGTAAATAATGGCCTAACAATAAGTATGAAAAACCCCAGTCGGCATTTACCTCAATGATAAATTGTATTTGCTGACTAGATCATTATATCGATCATAAAACTTAAGAAATGATTACTTTAAATGCAACAGCTGATATTCTTATTTCATCAACTTGTTTGTCCATAATTTACCTCGTTTTAGAAATTGTACATACGTAGAACATGTTCTTGTGTATCGAATCAACTGAGAGATATTACCCTCGTATGCATCTGATGAAGGTAAATTGCTGCATAAGTAAGGGAAGTTGACGATTGACAAGTAAGTCATCACGTTTATCACAACGCTTGGTTGTTAGAGTATTATAAACGTCTTTTTCAAGTAAAATGTCGAAGTATGAAATAGACGTGTCAGACTCTGTGGTATCTTTTATCTCAAGCTAACCGGAATATATCGTATCGACATTATATAGAATGGAAATAATGACACCATCTATTAATTTAAAAACTAGATTGGTTTATTGAAGAAAAACAGTAATTGTTAGACGGGAAAGAGCGACAACGTGTACAACTAACTGTACGAGTTACATTTTTACTGAAAAAGCCGCTGTCAATGATATCAAAAAGCCTAGATTTTAAATTTATCATGGGGAATAGTTGTGAATAACGTTGAAAAGTCGCAAGTTATATTAGCTGTTGGTGCAAAAAGTTGAAAAGTCGCAAGTTATATAAGCTGTTGATTTTGATAAAATCGTGTGATTTCAAATCTACCCAAAGTTCTTTGGAATTTGTAAGTATCCATATCTGACTTACACCACTTCTTAGATATATTGTTGCACATTACTCCTGAAGTTTTGACTGCTGTTTATATTTAAGTGAGGAGTAAAGACGAAAATTTAGTTGAACATTTACTGGAACCCGCTATGTTTCTTTGTAAGGATTATTATGAAGTTTTGGGATCCAATATAAATACGATAATTTAAATTCATCTTTGTTGTTTGAAATATTAAAATATTCAAAACTGACATATGATTTGAAAGAATTTCTTCCTTAGAATTAGAACTATGATTACCAGTTAGATTAACTAATTCTTCTTTTTTTTAATCTGGCCCATCGCTTGGCATAATCTACAGAATCAATAATATTTATCAAATTTCGGCGCTATGTGAAGGAGCGGGGTTCCTTATATTTAGGACTTTTTAATCTCATTATTACCTAAATTTACGTCACCATTAATAACATGTCCAACAGGGCAGAAAAACATAAACGAACACGATGGAGAATCATGTTTCTTACAATTTTAAAGATCACACGACACGTTCCTCAAATATATGTTTTGTATCTCTTGGTATTATATCAAAAATTATTCATATTTGTCATTCTCTTCTGATTTCTACATTGTTTTTAAAAAAATTTTAAATATAAGTACACCAGAAATTGTGTTATAGGCCATGTAGAAGATTACCTATAAGGGAAATATAAGAAATATGACTCAATTGTATCTTGTCCAAATGCCTGGTAAGGTAGCCTAATTTTTTTAGGAAACTTATTTAAATACCTTTACTTCAAATAATTCGAAGAATTATGACAGTTTCCAAATGTTTTTTTTTCATGGTTTCTCGTCAGATGTCTTTGCATCTGTTCATTTTAAAGCATACTTTTGCCTTGCCTCAATATAGAAACAGTAAAGTTCATGTAAGTTCTGTATTTTTTGTACATTAATATGATACTAAGGCGCAAGATGATAGAAGAATTTCCTATCTGCTCGACTGCTTTAATGTTAAAAAGATGGCATTTTTCAGTTTAACTTTCAGAAATCTAGCATCATGAAATATTCCTTCCAACGCAAAATTTCTAAGTTTCGGGCCATAAATGCAAAAGAATTATCTTTTTAATAATTACAATTTACTATGTTGAAAGATAACAATAATTTATTATCCTATACGTTGACATGATTTCTTTATGCAGTTTTGTCATTTTTCGATGCTGCATTTCGACAAAACCAAGACAAGTATGGAAAATATGCAGAGTACTTAGAAATTACTCATCTGTAAGAAGTCAACTTTAACATTTCAACCAAATAGTATCAAAGAAAGTTCAATTAATTTATTTGTAAATACCTATGGTAGAATCATACGCATTTAACATCATACACTTTACATGTATAAACAAATTCCGTTTTTGAAGTTTAATACACACTCAGCGTTCAATAAAACGTCAAGATATTAAACGCTACAATTCTCTAGATTTTTGGTAGTATTTTATTAGCTATATTATAAGTGTTTATACTGCACTATAATTCAACATTGTAAATACGCATGGCTTGCATATATTATAGGGTGTTAATTTCGGAAGCGTATGTATTAGGTATATATACGTTTTATGTAATATCTTGTACACTGTCATTTATTGGTGTCGTGTCAACATTCAAAGTGTTGAAAATTTATAATCAAACACTTATTATGCATTGTATCCAGGTGTTTTACATATTAAAACATTAAACATCGTCTTTAAATTGAGTGATGCTACAGTTGCATGTATCAACGCACTTTCATGACTTTGTTACATAAACTGTATAATTACATCACAAGATGCAAATTATATTGACGTAAAAAGGTTGATTTAAAAATTTTAATTTTAGCAGAAGATTTGAATATAAAGATTAAGTAATCTGGACATGCAACATAAAAAAAATATTCCTTTCTTATGACAGAGCAGAGTTATAAAGACGACAATATTTGGTTCATTGATTTCTTTTCTTGATAGTCCTTTATCAAGCATATTGGCAATGTCCATGATTCAATATAGGAAATCAACTTATCTGTCCTATCAAAGCGTGAAATAGAAAGTGCAAAGTGACACAATAAAATAAAGATATTGTGAAAGTCTTATAAAATATTTTATTCAGTTATATAGAAGAAGTTGCGAATAAGAGGTGGATACCCTACTGTTAAGTAAAGAATAAACTTAAGTAAAAATAAAGTCCATGGTTCGGTTGCGTATACTGTATTTCTAGTGGAAACGTAAAGAGAAGCTGCATAAATCATTAATAAAAATTCTGTAAAGACTCATTATATTTCCAAGAGAAAGTGTGGGGAAAAAGGATAGTTACCAAAATTACATGGGACAGAAAGGACATACGGACAGAAACCCTAGTGACTGTACATGTGTATACCCCTACTTTCTGAGGAGGAAAAATAAGTATTGCTGGACTTTATAGTAGATTCCTTTAGATGAAATGCTTAAGTTTGATTTGTACATTTTTGAATGTTTTTTTTCTTTCTGTTTGGTATCGTATTTGCATAGCTTTGATGATGCAGAAAGGCAATCTCACCACTACAGTAATATACTTTGTTTAGAAATGAGATGTGAAAGTGACATGCTTGACCTTTAAGTCTTTTTATACTTGAAAAAGTAACAGAAACTACACACAAAGGTTTATTAATTGAAGTCCAAACCATATGAACATTTGGCTTTTTTTAATAAGATTTTAAGAAAAAAAAACTGTTCTTTCGTTTGAATTATTATTTAGAATATTTTAAGCAATAAAATGTTTGAAGATAACGAACAGAACTTGAGCTCAAAAGCCCATTAAACAATACAAATCAGGAGCAGAGCAAACAAAGACCTTTTAACATTAGAGGTGGGATCAGTTGCAATGGAGGAGTGAGTATTCCCTAGAACTCCTTGGTAGAACATTTTGGTGTGACCGGTCGGCAGGGAATGCCTGATACCATCTCTGATATTTTGGAGGTCTGTGATTGGCCCGTTCCAAATTAGTTTTGTTTTAAGGTCTTTTGAGCTTGAATACTGTTCGTTATTTCCATATACTCAGTATTTCATTGTAATTCAAATGAGCAGAAATACATTACTACCCTAAGTCTGATAACATTTTCTCAGTTACCCAAAAAAATCATATTATTTTCATATGATTTTAAAATAGTTTTCAAAATGCTCTTTAAATTATTTTTACCAAATATGGCCCCGAGGCACTTCAAGGAAATTCAAAGAGAATAAGACAAGAAACACTTCCCTGGTACTTGAGAATGTTTTATGTACATATGCCGGTAGGGCACCTACATTTTCCTTGGGATGAAACTTTCCATAGTGGCAACAATTCGGTGTTAATATTTGGGGTAAAATTATACCTAATTAAGGAGCTCGTCGTCTGACCTTTTCGTTTCGCACACTGATTTATACCATATTTCAGAAACAGAAAGTACATTGGAAATGTTTGATTTTATAGGGGTCTTGTCTTTACACATTTTATGCTCTCAATAACATACTTTCAGAGACCTTTCACGTCCAACCTGCCATTCATTGATCAACATTTATTAGTTCTGCAATTATGGTTATCACTAAAAGTACATATTTTAGCAGGTGCATTTATTTGAAAAGATGCAAATATATAAATATTTTGATTTGATATTGTTTTCAAGTCATATTTTCCATTTGTTTATCAATGATATATTTATAAACTGTAAAAGTTTTTTAACTTTATGCCTCGCATAATTTTGGAGCTATTGTAAAAATAATTTTTTGGACATCTTGGCATTTGGCCAAACCTTAACACGGTGTATTGGCATAACTTGGGTTGCGGCAGTTAATGCTTTATAAACCACGAAGCCTAAATTGTTCCAACCTAGCTTAATTCATTCCAGATAATTTTATTTTCTATCAATGAGTATGGAAAATGAGAAAATATATCTTTCAAAAAATGCCTTTCAATAAATCTTAATATGAAAGTTAAGACAAGCGAATTGGGTACATTTTGATAATCATTGTGACATAGGCAACACGGGTTATAAAATATATATTTTTTTTATCCAATTAAATGGCGTGTGACACTCAGTATTCATTTATCACAATTATATTTTTTTGAAAACAAGTGCGGTCTCAAAAAGTTTCTTTCAAAGATATTACTTTTAAAAATAGCCAAAACAATCTTCCTAAACGTCTATTGACAAAATGTTTTTTCTAGAATTCTGTGGCTATTGAAATTGTGGAAAAATTCATTTCTCTGCCTTATAAATTTCTTGGACTAAGTCTGTTTCGTTTTGTGGGTGTGAGAGGATTGTATTAATTTGTATTAATTTCTATTGCTGTTACTGTACCCATGCATTGTTGTTGTACGCTGTAGGAATTGACATCTCAAAATATTCTTACATCTTTTTTTTGTACTACACGGACACAGGTCAATGAAAGTAATTAATATTAAACAGTTCATTGCAAACGTGTCCAAATTTTCATTGCTTGTAAATTAGAAAAAAATGCATGAATATTGCACAATATTTGCAAATTGTAGTTTACAGGAACTTATGGTGTATCACTGAATGAAATTATCATCTATCGTTTGGGAATTAAATTACTAAATCTTGATATTTTTTTTTCTTTCAGACAATGATTGAGCCCCAAACCTGAGAGTGCACCAGGTGAAGGGGTCGAATCATACGCTGAGGGATGTCCAATGCTAACGATAACATCGGTAGTGTTTACGGTAATACCTTTCACACTGTATGTAAGTGGCTTGTAAGTTGGACCCTAGGGTGATTTTCAAGAATCATACAGTTGGTCAAGAACGCGTTTCAATCGCTATCTTTCATAGATAGGATTTTACTTGATTTATTGATATTTTCCCAGTCCGAATTTCTATGTTTTTAGTGTCATAATTCTTCATTTTTTTTTTAGATTTGTGTATATGTTTTTTTTAATTATTAAACGCATCAATTATATCCAAACTTAAAAATATAAATTGTAAAATAGATTCAGGTCTGGGTCTTAGATTTAAATTTAAGTAGCGAGCGTTAGCTTTACCTCCTTCTTCGAATAGGTATTGCAGTATTAATTTATGCATGCTTGTCAGAGAAGCTTTTTATAGTAAGCTAAATTCACCATTCTTAGATATAGTCTTTTGGTATGTCATTTTTTAATACCATTAATACATGTAACAATATACCAATCTAACATAATTAAAAGTTTTAAATATTTATTGTTCTAGTTCAAATTTCTTATTTTAAAAAGAAATTAAATTAGTTTTGTATTTGGAAGTTTGATACTTCAGATTTTTCCTCATTTTCAGATAAACCGTTATTCATTTGAACTTTTTTTTTGCTTAATTTCCAATTAATTTTGTGATACCTAACTACGTATAACTTATTGATAATATGAACGTGTAACTATATGTAGTATAATGTATATTTTTAATTATCTTCTATCTATGGAAAGAGCTTATACAGCTCAACGAATTTTTTAAACTTACATGGTTTTTCGCACAAATTAAGGTCACATTGTTATGATGCAAAATTGTGTAACATGACAACAAAATATGTTTTCAAAAGTGATTTGTAACTTAATTTTGATCTTATTCTAATACTTTAAACATAATTCACACATAATAATTCGAAGAATTATGATCGCTCATTATCATTTTGATTCTTTATACATAGAATGAGAAAAAACCGCGCCATAGATAAAACGAAAATTATGTCATTATTTCGATTGCTTGACCTCTTATAAGCCTTTGTGTGAGTTTCACTGATTTCACTGGATATGCAGTTTATTACATTTTGTAGTTGATTATTTATTGTTCATTTTTGAATTGTTAGACAACGTCAAACCTAGGTCAAGTTACACGTTTTGTGAAATTTTCGGGAACACTCCGAGTTAAACGCGTACCGGTAATGATACATGCTGGTAAAAATGCATTAAGCTACCGGTTTTCCAGTGAAGTAAGGAATTTAATGAAAAAAAAATATAACTTCCATTGAGGTTGATTAAAGGTGTGGCCGCCTTTTGGAGGGTCTTTTTTCTTCGAAGACAAATTAAGAGGTAAAGAGCGTTTATCACTTGCGTACTGGGCTTGACATTTCAACTGAAATTGGAACATCGTATGAAAAGGTGGTATTCTTGAAGTATTTTTGAAATATGAGTGTATTATGAAGATACGTTGAGAGAAAGGATACCCTGGCTTTTCTTGAAAAAAAAATGGAGAAAAGGGCAGCTTTATTGCATGGATGAAGAATGAAGATCAGTCGGAGAGAAAGGATACCCTCGCTTTTCTTGAGAAAAAATAGAGAAAAGGGCAGCATTCTGTAGAATTACTTATACAGTCAAATTTGACATGAGGATGAGAGGTTCCTTCAATGTGACGTGACATACTTTTCTTGACGCCGGATTTTACAACTATCCATATTCAGAAAGCTCGCGTGACCTTATTGGTAATTGGAACGTGGTGAAATGTTCCAGTATTGTTGCATAATAACTTAATATTATGAATATGCCTATTATTTGCCTATTATATGCCTATTTATTTCATTGAATTACGATAACATTTTAGAAAGAAATTCAACGAACTTTTGGATCAACCTTCGTGCAATAACCAAATTCGGTTACCTTCATTACAAACATTTGAAATATTAGAATGATTTTAGTCATCTGTATTTCGAGATGAAAAGATCTTTTTAAAATTTAAAAGTAATTTAAAAGAGAAAAAGAAAAAAAAATCCTGTATAAAGTTTCACGAATTATATATGCATGAAGAAACAGTTCATTTGGTCATTTTCAAAGAAAACATCTTTTCTTTAATTATTTTAGGAATCCGTCTTGCGCTAGCAGCCTATGGCGGAGGGACCTGCACCATACCCCAGGCCGGTAGCCCAGGGGCCACGACTGTTTGTACGGGAACCGCAAACGGATTCTGTTTGGTTGATACTTTCACCACTGCGGGTGCTCCTCAACTCACGTCCGCCGTTGCTGCTGGGAGAGAAGTTGCATCCTTTAAAGTTTTAAGTCAAACAAAATTACATTTTCTAACAGTATCAAAAATGAACGATTTATCATAGTATTCTAATCTGTATTCTGGCAAAGAATAATTTAAGGAATTCCTGGTAGTGTAACCTGAGATAACAGACGGAAAGCGTTACAGACAGACAGAAAGACAAACGGACGGACGGACAGACCCAAATTAATATCCCCCACTTTTAAAGCGGGGGACAACAAAGACCGAAAGAAATTTTATTGTTTATATTTACATCTGTATAAAAAAATATACTCAAGGTAAAATCAATATGTTAAAGCGACAATACGGCTGCAAATCGTTGCTTTTTCATTCAAATTTACCCAATATATCATTCAGGAATAAGGTAAAAAGTTGAATTAAGCATTTGAGAAAAATAAATATTCCCTCCTCATACAAAATTAACGTAATTACATGTAGAAACTGCCGGAAAATCAAGTGTCGTACAACTTGGATCTGTTTACTTGTACCACGTGAATTCTAAAGTGGCACGTGGATACAATGTAGGGTTTACAATTATAATGGAATATTAAGTAAAATCAATTCTGAGAATCAAAATATCTTAACTCTCCGGTGAATTAATAATACTTTTAAAACATATTAGTCTGCATTCAGACGAATTTAACATGATTACGTACAAATGTTGTTTGTGTATTGGGGTGCAGGAAAGGAAAATCCACCAAATCATACGTCATCGCGGCAAAATGTCAAGCATAATACCTTTGTAGTTCCAGTACAATTTGCTCTTCAAATGGCAATAAATTTTATATGTCATAAGTGCATTTTAACGTTGAGTTAACACTGATTTTTTTTTCTTTGAAAGCCATGGAGATACGAGAAATGATAGCATATATCAACCTGTAGGGTAAAACCTTCGCGAGCCCTACGTGAATGTCGCCGAGATCCCGTTTCTTCTTCATCCAATGATTATATAAATCTCCCAACTAAATTTTGTCAACAAAGTTGCTTTTTAATTTCAAGCCCTATTTTTGGCTTTGCTTTTCATTTTGGTCGACTTTGTCAATGTAGCAGGCCTACCGGGCTTTCCTCTCATACCATGCTGTTTTGTTTATGAAAACTATACGCATGCTCGATAGCATGGAATGTGGAACCTCGAACACGTTGCGATGTATATATTTATGGACCATAAATAATTATTAATTTTAATGAAATAATCAGAATTATTTACTTATGAAATTTGTAATTTTCTGAAAGTTTATACATTTATGAGTATGAAAAAAATTCCAAATCCTATAGGAAAATTTTAACAAGTTTGTTTTTGAAGAGATGCGCCGTATTGTCACTTTAAAAAAGTACTTTATGATAGACGTATAGTAGTGTGTCCGTGTATTCATAATAACTAACGGAACAAGCATTTGTAATGAACAACGGGGCACCGGGTGACAGTAAATACAAACTTTTCAACATGACGATGTTGTTTATGGATGATTAACGGCAATGATCTTCGTAAGAAATGGAGGATTTATATTAAGTGAATGTAAATATAAACAGATAATGGACACAGACTGGTAGACTTCAATAAGTGTATCTCAGCTAACCATCAAAAATTCTTTACGTGACATTTGTCGTATGTGCAGTTTTCCTATTTTTGTATAAAACAGACGGAGGTACCCTTCATTTCATAAATATGCATGAATTCTGTTCATTGTTGACTTAGTAAGAAACCCTGTTGTCAAGAGTCTTACACTTTTGTCAAGTATATTTCAAACATCTACACACACAGAGTTAATCCCATTAGGTAATTTTCGCACCTTGTCCACGATAAGGATTTTGGTAATTTTTATAACGACGCATTTTATGTGACATGTTGATTTAATTGTCCATCTTTAGAATATCACCCTTTTATCTTATATATTTTTGTGACACTTAATTTCTTCTTTGTGTTTAATTTGTTTTACTCAAACTTGTTATTTGTTAATAAGTTGGAGATGGACAGTCGTGTTGTCAAGACCAAACTGTAATCGGAAAGAAATACTTAATGAATTCATAAAATATCCTAATAGTCTGGTCCGATTTATAGAGAAAAATACATCTAAGGGCAAATAATTATTTTTTGGTCTAGCATAGTTTTAAAACCTTTTTTGAGTATGCTGAATCCGAATAAATATGCTGGTCTTCATGAAAATGGCGTTGAAAAGGTCAAAATGGCGATTCAAAATGGTGCAAATCCAATTTCTTATTTTTTCTTAATGTTAAAAAGGAGAGATAATGTTTGAATATCTCACTGAGTGTAATTCAACAAAAAAAATGATAATATAGAAGTATTACCTTTAACTTAGAAAATTTGAATTAAGTGTAGAAACGACGAAATTTTCTGAGTTAAAGTAATAACGTTAGCATTCTATTATCATTTTTATTGTTACATTACACTCCCTCTATTAGACACATTATTTCTACTTTTTGATCGACGGTAAGAGAAAATTGGATGTCCGCCATTTTGACTTTTTGAACGCCATTTTCATGAAAGCCAGCATATTTTTTTTCGGATTCAGCATACTCGAAATAAGTTTAAAACTATGCTGGATCAAATAATAATTATTTGCCGTTAAAAGTTATTCCAAGCCTTCTTTTTAAAAAATCAGGAACAGACTATAAGTTGTTTTGAACATCTTTATCCCTGCAAATAGTAAAACGGTTTCCCCTTATCAAATGCATTGAAGACATTTAGATGAAAAGCGCCATTGGCCGAGTTGGAAATACGTTTCTGGTGGAGATTCCGGATATAGTTCACAGTTTATACAGTTTATACTACTGAACATAAATAGAAGACCTGCCAGCGGCAAAGGAATCTTCGAATATATCTCTAATAGAAAACTTCACATCCTTTCAACGATTTTCGGAACTGTTGGTTTATACAAAAATAGGAAAACTGCACATACGACAAATGTCACATAAAGAATTTTTGATGGTTAGCTGAGATACACTTATTGAAGTCTACCAGTCTGTGTTCATTATCTGTTTATATTTACATTCACTTAATATAAATCCTCCATTAGTTTATGATTTTATAAAAAGTTGTTTGCATGAACTGCTCCCCAAGATGAACATGCATTAGGCATGGAATTGAAACTTTATAGAATTTCCGGATATGAATAACAGTGCCTAAAATTATTTAATAACTTATACAAGTTCTCAAGAAAATTGGCTTAAGTAAATATTGTTTTTTTAAATCCCATTTTGATAGAATATCGACATTATCACATACTTTGACAAAGATCCACGATATCAGCATGTTGCACGTCCTCTTTTGTCAAAATTCTAAATCAGAAATTTTTTATACTCGTGGCACTTGTATTTGATACCATATTTCCATCCTTCCAAGGCAGGGTTCTGAGTCAACACATTGCAGTTGGACCAACGGCACCGTATTACCTCTGGCTTGCGAGGATGTCCTATCTTATATACATGAATTCATTTACTTTGTTTGATCACACTGAAAATTGAACAAATATATGTACAATGTACCGTGGTACATGTTTCTTTTTTAAATTTTTCCTAGATGGATTAGTTGTGAAAATTCTTAAAAAAGGCTAAAATGAAATATTTTTGCGGCCGATTTGATGCTTTGCATCAATTTAAACTTTTAAACTTTGTCATTTTTCAACGGTGGTCAATTTTTTTTTATAGGACTCACAAATAAAATAATGACCCCAGGGTCTCTTTTTCTACAAAAAATGAATTTATTCTACGGGTGTCTTTGAAAAATGACCCCCGGTCATTATTCGATGGGTGTCATTGTTCGTCTTTTCACCGGCCACTAAAAATAAGTTGATGTTACGTGGGATTCAACTCTTTGCTCGACTATCTGATATTATTTTAATAATTTAACAAAGTCTTCATAATTAGTACATTGCATTAATAGGGTTATTCTCTTTATATAAGGTATAATTTTTATTTTAATAGGTCTATTCATAGGAAGTTCTGTTCTGGAATTTTGTTAACAAGAAAATTTTGGCAGTAGATTTTATTATACAGTGTGTTTTAGTCAATATTTTTATTATTCAGTATGTTTTAGTCAATGTTTGAATGAAAAATTTGTAAGAATAGGTACTTTCTGAGAAAAAAAAATGGATGAGAAGAACTTTACTCCTGAAAAGGAATAATGTATGTTGAACTACATTATCACTAGATACCTCTGGCCTTAGTTCCTTTCAAACAGTAATTTACAACATATCTTTTATGCTTCCAGACGGGCACTGTTGCGCTAACCGATTGTAACGTGATGGATTAGGACTCTGGAATGATACGCCATAAATTCTCAGTCTACATAAGGCTCTCCAGTCTGACGGACTGGCAGTTCTGAGGTGAATATCATTGGAGCCAGAGAAGGTTTTTGTAATTCTTTATTATTACAATTATGACGTATTTTTTCATTTACTTAAAATTTCGGTAAAATTGATAGGTACGCGAACTTCTATGCTGTATTCATCTTTTCCCAAGGTTGTGTCATGTTGTAAATTTTGAATTTACCGGGTGGCAGTAAATACAAAATTTACAACATGTTGTAAATTTTGTATTTACTGCCACCCGGTAAATTTAAAATTTACAACATGACAGTTGTCAAATGTGATAAAATTCATGTATTTGTGACTAGTTCAAATAATGTTAATTTGCATGTATATTGACCTTAATTCTCTTTTTAAAATATCATTTCTAGCTTCCTTGGTGAATATGCAGTCCTGCAAGGTTATTATATGTCTTGGGCTCCTTGCTGTTGGTAAGTCTTCTTTAACTTTGCTCTATCCAACTTCAGTCCTAAATCCGTTATTTAACCTTCCAGAAACCGAAGTTTACAAATATAATGTTAAAACAAAATGAACAGCTGGATATCTGCCATAACCATTTTGTTGAAATTAAAATTCCGATGATTCATTCCAAAATTTAGAATAAATCGAGTTCATGTTGTACTCTGATAGAAATCTTTTATTTAAAATGCAAAAAAAAAAAAAAAGATAAATAGATAAATAAATAAAGTCTTGAATTTTATCATTTACCTATTTTTCACAAATTGTTCATGCATGAAGAAACAGTTCATTTACCGTATCAATATATTTTATTTTTTCTTCAATTATTCCAGGATTTCGTCAGGCTCTAGCAGCCTATGGCGGAGGGACCTGCACCATACCCCAGGCCGGTAGCCCAGGGGCCACGACTGTTTGTACTGGAACCGCAAACGGATTCTGTTTGGTTGATACTTTCACCACTGCGGGTGCTCCTCAACTCACGTCCGCCGTTGCTGCTGGGAGATGTGTCTGTTATTATGGATACACTGGTACAAATTGTCAAAGTGAGTGTTTTTAACTTCATAGAACATTTTGATTTTAAGTCCATTACAAAAGCTTATTTTCTCTGAAATAAAACGTTTATCAATTATTTATCAAGAACACCTGTGCTTTTAGCTGTTGATTCTACGGCCACAACGTCATCAACGACTTCTTCAACCGGAACTGGTAACGCCATTGCAGCACTGGGACTAGGGCTTGCTGCAGCCTGGGCACTCAGTCAGGGGCTCGGGGGAGGGCAGAATGCACTTGGTATCGGATCTGGATCGGCACAGAGTGCACGGGAAGCCTACTACCTTCAGCAAGCTATGGGAGGAGGAGGGGGTTATGGTTATGGTTATGGCAAATAAAAGGCAGCGAACGATTAGTGAATAACATATAGACCTTGACAGGATTTAATTGGATGTGCGGCATTTTCAGTATTGCTCTATCAATCAATTGTCAATCATGGAAAAGTTGATTTTCTTCAGTTGAGTATGTTGTTTGTCAAAATATATTGAAAAAAGATGAATTTAGATTTGTTTGAGGTTTTTTAAACTCAGACTTGTGGATTACAATACTTTTTTTCCTCTGAAATATATTTATTATATATTTCCAAGAAAAATTACGGATAGCTAATCCTCAGTAAATTATCATTTGATTTAAAAAAAAGTCTCAATAAGGCTTTAAATTGAAAACTTTTTCATGGAACAATTTTCATCATATGCATCTTATTATACCTCAAGGTTCTTTGAAGTCCTAGAGAGGGACCTGTAAAAAGTTTACTTTCGTACCCTATAAAAATAAGAAATAATAAATTTAGGGAATAGGGTTTCCTTGAATTTAGCCTTGATACCAATGCTCATTAGCATGATATGATATCAAAAGCGATTTGTGATGTCTTGCAATGATTGCACAAGATTTTTAGACTATATTTTATATTGTAATTGAAGAAAATAGGAAACCTAGCTAGAATAGCAAATACGTAAGTATAATTTTCTCCAAACCTTTGATACCAATATTTTTTTTAACCTGAAATATATTTGTTGATCAAATACATAGTTAATTTTTCTATTCACTTTTTCTGAATATATATTGCAGATTTGAAAATTTCCCTATATAATATGATGAATTATAATGCTCTTAATTATTAACATTGAAGATATACTATGGGTAAGTATACATTACTTTGAGAATTCAGAGATAGTTTTGTGAGCATGGTCATAACTTAACTGCTGATTTTGAAAAACAGACTATCTTAAAATGCATGTCATATTTTAAGAAACAAGGACCAACTGGTTACATTAAAAAAAATTCGAAAAAGGCAAAAATATGATACTCAATTTAATATAAAAGCAATTAACAAAAATGGTAAAAAAAAAACATTTCAGAAAAAAAAATACAGCGATTTATCGTATGAGAAAACTATAACGACAATAGATTTTCCGAAAAATGTAGAAAGGTTAAGATAACGAAGAAAAGTCAATGTAAAGACAATTAAACAAATTAATGAAATAGGTATAAATCAAGGACCCATGGGAATTTCAGGGGTATAGGGTCAGTTGTCAAGGTGGAGTCAGCATGCGCCGTTTCCACCATGTATTGATTAGGTAGGTAGAACTTTCCATAGTCAAATGAAGTATAAATCAAAGTCACAACAATTGCTTTAAAATTTATGAAATGCTGACTTTTAACTGAGGTCGTTGAAATCCCTGTAACATCGGCTTATCAGTGAGTTGTCTCACCTTAGAAATTGATCATAGTCAGAGCAAATTCTTGAATACCGTATAAGCTGCAAGATATTCCTTTTCTTATTGTGAAGGAGATTTTGAAAAATTCTGTTTCCAAGCAATACAAAAGCAGGTGAGCTAATGAAGGAGAACAGTTAGTACCCACAGTTTATTGGAAAACATTCCCCGAAGAATGCATAATGTTTTCAATGAGTATATCAAGCTGTGTGTTTTTAAAATAACAACCTTAGAGTACTTGTGTGTACAATGTAAAAAAGGGAGATTACGAACAGTATTCAAGATCAAAAGTCGATAAAATGATACAAAACAGGAGCAAAGCAAACTAGGTTCCCAAAACATTGTAAACCAATAAAAAGCTCTAAGCCATCCTATTTGTTACACAGTTTTGTAAGTAAGTCATTATTGTCTAAAGTCGGTAATACATCCAAATTTGAATCAGATATGGCAGAATATATGATGGGTTCTTTCAATTCACAGGGATATATCGAATATGAAGGTAAGTTGTGAAAATAACAAACGGTGTTAATCTCATTAATCCAATCAATCACATGAATCGTGAACAGGACAAACCACTGGGAACATCAGAGGTGGGATGAGGTGCCTGGGAGAGGTAAGCATTCCCTGTGGACTGGTGTAACCTCTCGTGAGTTGTGAGTTCTATATAATAGTGATCAGAGAGACAGATCAAATAGCCCTGTGACTCAATCATGTAGACGGTTGGGTTAAAAATAAATAATATTTAAAAAATGGAAAAGTATCAAACAATATGTCATACGAAATACGACTTGTTTCTAGACGTTGTCAAATGTTAATACGTTGTCGATATAGCTCTAAATGTGTTTAAGGTCATATCAAGTGTAAATAAATTCCTCTTTTATAGAAGTTTTAGATAAATTTTGCTTCACAGAAATACGAATAATTCAAATATTAAAGGAGTACAAAGTTAGAAAACAAGTAATTATGTAGATGAACAATCACAAGGTGTTTTTGAATTGAACATATTTTATTAACAAAGTCAAAAGGATCAGACACAAGTTCAAAAACTTTTTTGCCTCATACAAAATTTTGTAAAATTGCCAAAATAAAAAAAACCCAAAAAATCAATACATATGGTCTACTATATATACACAGTGGAGATAGAAAGAAAATAAGATATTCTTTACAAATGTAAAGCATGTACAAATATAATTTGAATTGGTAAAAATATGCTTACTAAGTATTTGAAAAACGACCCTATTCATTTAATAGGGTTTGAATAATCCTGAAAAGTTCAGCATTTTGTTCAAAAGTAAGAGAATCATTGCCCCATAGCATTGAATGTACCTGTACATCTATAACAAATAAATAATTAAATGACAATGATAGCTTATTCATTAAGGAATACCTTGCTTTTACATAATCAAAAAAAAACAAACAAACAAACAAACAAACAAACAAGCAAAAACCATTGGTATGTGTCTTCTAGTTGTCCAAAAGAACAATTAGGACTGGTTATTAGGTTACAGCGATATACTAGTAAGTCATAATTCAAAATATAATGATGTCTTAATCTTGTATGAATTATGTTCAAAAACCTTTTTTCCAAACGAAAGAAATATTTCTGAGGATTTACAACACTGTTGTGTAGACATTTCGTTTTATTCCCCCGCTTGAAAAGCGGGAGGATATATAGTAATCGGGATGTCTGTCCGTCCGTCCGTCTGTCTGTACGTCTGCTACGCTTAGGGTGCCCATCTTTTATAATCAATTCCTGTCAAACCACTGCATTAAATTTGATGTCACTTTCACAGAATCTTTACTTCTTAATGCCATTGTGCACCAGCTATTCTACTTTTTGATCCGACACATATTTTGGGTTTCCCAGAGCAAAACATGGACAATGCCATTATATTCATATGGGAGGTGGGGGGGGGGGGTCATTTAGTGAGCTCATTGCTCACAGTACCTCTAGTTTA
>PRKT01000013.1:4107663-4125837 GCA_003671525.1 Saccostrea glomerata
ATTACACTCAGTGAGATATTCAAACATTATCTCTCCTTTTTAACATTAAGAAAAAATAAGAAATTGGATTTGCACCATTTTGAATCGCCATTTTGACCTTTTCAACGCCATTTTCATGAAGACCAGCATATTTATTCGGATTCAGCATACTAAAAAAAGGTTTTAAAACTATGCTAGACCAAAAAATAATTATTTGCCCTTAGATGTATTTTTCTCTATAAATCGGACCAGACTATTAGGATATTTTATGAATTCATTAAGTATTTCTTTCCGATTACAGTTTGGTCTTGACAACACGACTGTCCATCTCCAACTTATTAACAAATAACAAGTTTGAGTAAAACAAATTAAACACAAAGAAGAAATTAAGTGTCACAAAAATATATAAGATAAAAGGGTGATATTCTAAAGATGGACAATTAAATCAACATGTCACATAAAATGCGTCGTTATAAAAATTACCAAAATCCTTATCGTGGACAAGGTGCGAAAATTACCTAATGGGATTAACTCTGTGTGTGTAGATGTTTGAAATATACTTGACAAAAGTGTAAGACTCTTGACAACAGGGTTTCTTACTAAGTCAACAATGAACAGAATTCATGCATATTTATGAAATGAAGGGTACCTCCGTCTGTACGTCCATCCGTCTGTTATGCTTTGGGGTACTCATCTCTTATCCGCAACTCCTCTCATACCACTGCATGAAATTTGATGAAACTTTCACAGAATCTTTTTATTACATATTGCCATTGTGCACCTCCTATTTTATTTTTTGATCCGACACATATTTTGGATTTCCCATAGCAAAACATGGACACTACCATTATATTCATATGGGTGGCGATGAGCTTATTGCTCTAGTTTAATCTCCAATCAATAATGTATCTTTTTAAATTCAATTCATTTTATAAACACAAGTGTTTAAATTTCCAGAGATATTTTAAGGGCAGGGATATGTCATCACCGTACATGGTTCTTTAGAAGTAACATCATCAACACAGAAATGAGACAATTTTCTGGGATCCTTGATGGCATTTTTAAAATCCATTGACAGAGACAAAAAGGTTTACACTGTCTTCAGAGCCCGTATCTGACGTGTTTGTAGAACAAATGTTAATCTATTTAAATCCAATTTTAAAAAAACAAACTATCATTGAAAAAACTTTTGAAAATGATTACGATTTTGAAAATAACAGTAAAACTCAAGATTATGGAAATGAGGAAAGATGGACTCCTTCATTTTTGGTTATTTCTCACTGATTAATCGTGTCGTAAAAATGTGTTTTTAAAAAAGCCTTATGGAAAACACATTTGACATAAAAGCCAACGTGTTGGTCGTTAATCTGAAAAATCAATTACGTTCCTCTGGTTTGTTTTGCTCAGCAATGTACTACATATCTGTTACATATTGTGGGTTTGCTCTGTCACGCTAACCGTTATTAACCTCATACGATACATTTCAAAAGCGCGGAGTAAATCCTCGGTTCCTGTGTAACGATGTTGGATAACGTCATTAGAATAAATACATCTGCGGTTCCCAACCTACTGGCTTTATTCTGTTGAACGGTCCAACAGTCATTTGTGAGGCGAATATACCGAACTTGGGAAGGTAGCATAATTTGTTCTAGAACTTTCTTTAAAACTTGAGTACATATTTAGCAGATATGACAATATGTGATAAATATTCAACCTTTTTAACTAACTAGTTAAGGTAAAGAAATTGAATTATTATTCCAGTTACTGAATTTAATATGGGATAGAGAACTTTTCTGGATTATTGAAAGTTGTATTTTCCCGATGATTTTTAATTTTAACTTTCTTTTTTATTCTTTTAAAGCAGACGTAGCAATTATGTATAACTCAAAGATTGTATTGTGTCTTGGGTTCCTCGCGGTTGGTAAGTTTTTAAAATGAAAGTTCCTTCGAAAGGTAATGGAACTGTTTTTAATAATATTCACAATTGTTAGAAAAAGTAAATGCAGCATTTGTGAATGCTGGCTTTCGAAGTTAATTCAACGTGAATTTTCTCATGTGTAGCGTTTTGTAAAATTTAAACGTATGTCATACGATTGCTTGGATGAGTTAAGTTTAATTCATTTAATAAAGACACCCCAAAGGTTAGATAAATAAGAAAAATTGGTTTGACTAAAAGCTGCATAAAAAATGTTTCAAATGGATTAAACATTAAGGATGTAATTATCCAAGATACGATAGTATCTACCACACATTTTTATACCTATTCAACCTTACATCGTTAAAGTATTTTGTCTCAATTTTAAAAATACAAATATGTGAAACACAGTTTATTCTCCTGTGATCATTTACTAAAATTGTATTTTTTATATTTAAATTTAAGCCACTTTAAAGCCAAACGGTTTCTTATATACTACATGTATCAAAATTTCTGTGAACATTATTATAATTATCTAGAATAATTTTGTTATAAAATAAAGAAGATACGCAAATGATAATACATTTTATTCTTTTTCTAATATTGCTTTGTTTTTTTCTTGCTAGTCTTTTATGTACAGAAGATTTTTTTTTCATTTTACTGCGGATGCTATTAAATTTAAAGAAAAAAAATGAAGAAAAAAACCACCTTGGTTTGGCCTGATTCAAGATTTTTTTTAAACTAAGAAATACTGCATTTCACTTTTCACATAAATGGAATATCTTTCTACGAAATCCAGGAATCCGTCTTGCCCTAGCTGCCCTTGGTGGAGGGTCCTGCACCATACCCTCGTCCGGTAACCCAGGGGCCACGACTGTTTGTACGGGAACCGCAAACGGATTCTGTTTGATTGATACTTTCACCACTGCGGGTGCTCCTCAACTCACTTCTGCTGCCACTACTGGAGTATGTGTTTGTTATTATGGATACACTGGATCAACTTGTGGAAGTAAGATTTAAAAATATATATCTGTATCATTTTATTCGCTTTTTAACTTCACCTACACTATTCGTAATTCATTTGTCAATATACATGTATACTGTGGACAGTTGCGTACAATACATTTTATATGTTTAAAAATGTTAGAGTTCGTGTACTTTTTTTTTTACATTTCGTGAAATCCAGGACAGCCAATAACCAGAAGATTTCCGAATGATTAGTTTTACTTTAAAGAATAACATTTTGTCGTTCATTTTATTGAAATTCTTGTGTTTTAAGCTGTTGACCCTACGGCCACAACGTCTACTTCAACTACTTCTTCAACTGCTAACGCCATTGCCGCTCTTGGACTAGGACTCGCTGGAGCCTGGGCAATCAGTCAGGGCCTCGGAGGATCTTCCCAGAATGCACTTGGTATCGGATCTGGATCTGCACAAAGTGCTGAGGAAGCTCTATACATTCAGCAGGCCCTTGGAGGTGGAGCGGGGCTAGGTATTGGAAAATAAGAGGCAGAGCAGGATTTGTGAATGTCACGTGGAGCTTGAAAGGAATAAACTGGATAACGATATTCCCTAGCAAGTTCAATTTCTGCATTTGTACAAAAAAACTTGAACAGTGTATCTTATTTCTTTATCATTGAATAAATAAAATTGAAAAATACAGTCGGTAAGAATATTTTTTCTGACAAAAAATAGCTGGTAAGAGAAAGTTCGTTCAAAGACTACAAACACAACAGTTTATAATAATGGTTGTTTTGACAAAAAATTAAGAGGAACACCTGTGTTTGAACTGACACTTGGGTGAAATTACTTGGGTAAAATTAAAGCTATTTATCAAGGTAAAAAAATTCGTGTAACATTCTAGAATCCTCGTATTTATTGAAGGAAAATATAAGATGTACAAGATTTTTTTTAATCTTTTCTATGTCTATATATGTTTATATATGTTTTATGATCTTTGAGAAGTCTTCATTTTTTTTCATTTAATTAGGGAAAATTTTTCTTTGGTTTATAAAGCGGTTAGAATTAGACATTTGTTTGGATAAGAAATTGAGAACGAATGGTCATACTTACATTTCAACGAATCACTGGAAATTGAATAAATGCGTTTTTTTCCCGTCCTAATTGTTGTCTTTCCTCATGAAATGTCTGTCTTTATTTAAGTGTCAAGCATATATATTGAAAGGAAAAAGAACCGCAGGGTAAACTTTTGGGGTGAATTAATTTATTTTTATATTTTATTTTTTCTCAGTACATGTATTACTATCTAACTTTCAAAATCATCTTTGAAGAAAATATAACCATGACGAGTTTAATCACAGGCACCTGTCATAAATGTGGACAATAGCCCCCCTTTTTTTATTGAAAAAAAGGTAAGATTCTATGCTAGCAAATTTTACTTTTTCTCACGTTTAAATGTTTTGGCGGGGAAATTTTTTAATATTTTTTAGATATACCCAGCAGTCACACAACATTGAATAAAACTTTGAATCAACGTTGATTATATATGTTGATTCAAAGTTTAGTTTATGCTAGATTTTGAAAATTGAGTTCAACGTTGAATCAATGTTGAAAATCAATGTTGATTAGACACTGAATAAACGTTAATTCAATGTTTTTTGTTTTTTTTTTAATTAAAATATTTAAGTCGTAATATTATACAGAAAATATTAACTTCAAATCTGTGTCCATGCACCTTTAAATATTGCATAGATGACGTAAAAGTACTATTGGTGAACAATTTATAAATTTTGCCTTTACTCGATGTATCACATGTACAACTTAAACTCCATTTCTGTATGAACTGATCGATGAGTCTTTGCTTAATTATATTCAGCAACCAACTGGTTGCGCTTTGCACAGTATATTTTCTTGTACTAAAAAATGACCCAGTTCTTGAGAAAAACACTCTTAAATATTTAATTTTTTTTTTTACAATTTCAGTCGCATTATTATTGTAAGTAAATACTATGTTGGAATATTGTCTGCCATTACCAAAAATCTTCTTCTTTTTGTTTGTTTGTTTTATCAACATTCACATGTAATTTCCATTTTTCAAAATATTTTTGAAAACAATTGACTTGATATTGAAGATCATCCTTAGTTTCAGACATCAAAACAGAATCATCTGCATAAAGCATAATCATAATTCTTAAGTATACATCTAGCTTTTGTTCAATTTCTTCAGACACACTGTTCAATTCAATAACATTTTTTTTCTATTAAGAATTCTTCTAAGTCATCAAGATACAATGCAAAGAGAAGGGGAGACAAATTTTCGCCCTGGCGAACTCCATTCCGACAGATATTCAGAAAAATCAATTATGGAAGATTCTAGATCTACAATCATTATACATATTAACAATAACTTTAAGGCAGTTCCCAGTCATATGATATTTAACAAGTTTTTTTTACACAATCCCACTCGCCATACTTTATCAAATGCAGCCTTGAAATCAATGAAGGCACAATATAATTTCTTTTTTTAAACAATGTCAGTTCTATCAATGAATGAAGAGCATGTTATCAATAATAGAATAATTTGCTCAAAAGCCGCTCTGGTTTTCCTTAATGAGGTCAACATTATCTGCATATGTGGTCATTCTTCTACACAGTACAGACGTTACAAAAACTTTTCCATGACAACTTAACAATGTTATAGGACGATAGTTTTGTGGATCGCTATAACTACCTTTTTTCTTATAGGTTGGCTTTATATTTCATTCTAACCATGCCTCGCGGATAATACCTGTATCAAATACTAGATTAAACAATTTTACATACAGTGACACCATAACATCAATAGATAACTTAATGTACTCATTTATAACAGTATCAGGACCTGCCGATTTATCATTTTTAATTGTCTTTACCATATTCAGAATTTCATCTGGGGTAATGGGGTCATTAATAAAAGAACTACCTTCAAACGACTCCAAGTTCAAGTTCAAGTTCATTTATTTCACTCACACCAACATCAGTGGTACATGAGGTACAATATATAAATTAGTCGTCATAATTGTAAGAAAAATAATAAATATAATTATGATACAATAGCATAAATGAGAGGCATAACATATGTGCAAAGATTCGAATTAGATTTTGACGCATGTGTAACAGGGCATATGTCGTTGTTAGATATAGGTATCTGTGCTACATGTATTTTTGATTTTAAAAAAATAAAAAAGGAAAATTATTACATCAAATTGATGGCTCAGCATAAATGACGTGATTTACAAATGACGTCATAAAGGCCTTAATGAAAAGCTTTTTTGAAGAAATAAAATTGAAATTCGCATTATTTTTTTTCGATTTAGCTGTCGTTTGAACGCAATTTAATTCGCATTATTTTGATTCGCATAAGTGTACTTCGCATTAATTTTCTGAGAATCAATCTCTCCGTGTGAACAGGGCATAAGTAGGCAATCCTACCAACGGTCTACAGCGATAGCGTCTTTCGCTATTACCATAGGTGTTTGTCCGGTCCGTATTTATTGTTCTACCTGGAAACGATCAATAAAAGAGTTCACCTAGAAAACTGCCATTTGACTAAAGATCTGGTGATATATTTTACAAAAAAAAATTCTTAGAGTATTCATCTTGTCTACAGGGCGTCATAACTACATGAAACATATGGATATAACGAACAGTATTCAAGCTCAAAAGTTCATTAAACAATACTAAATTCGGACAGAGCAAACAAAAACTTCCAAAACATAAGTGATGGGATCAGGTGCCATGGAGGAGTGAACATCCCCTGAAGACTTGTCATACCCGCCGCTTGCTCCTTGTCATGATTGAGCAAACTGTAGACAATAAATTTATTTTTTTACTTTTTTACTTCGGTATTCTCCGTGAAATTTCGTATCGAAAGAAACTGTTTTTTCATGCACGAGCGATTTAGCGCTCACTATAAAAACATTTACCGGGGAATGTTCGACTGATACGACGTTCGTTACAAAGAATAGCAGGTTGTTTTATGTCTTTGGTTTCCCCCCTCCCAGCCCTTGCATTGTTTATTTTGTAAAATTTATGAGTTTGAATTGTATGTTTTGAATAAAAATGCGATTTGTAACGAACGCAACAATCCTACAGTATATTCTTTTTCTTTGTTTTTCAATAAATTAGTCAAGAAAATATTTATTTTCGGAGGAGTGAAACGAAGGAGAAAATAAAATAGCAGACCTTGATAATACACGCAATAGCGGTGTAGACCTTCTGTTAAATAGCACGCCTAATCTAGTGCTTTCCTCCGCATAAAAATACATTTGGTGCATTTTTATCGCACACTTTTGATGCAAATAAACACACCAGAACTAAACAATGGTTTAACGATGATTGTTACAAAGCAACGAAATTTTGTAGAAAAACTAATCGTAGATACAAAATATATGGATAAAATATTTCCAAACAACAATTACGAGGCGCTCAAAGAAAATCTAAATCTGCTCCAAATAAAGCATACAAAGATTATAGAACTAAATTAGAACGTAATATTAAAAAACTAAGATTTTCAAACCCAAAAGGAATATGGAATATTGTAAATGGTAAAGGACCTAAAGAGCACCACAACATAAATATTGTAGATTTTTATAACTATTTCAAGAATGTTAATAAAAAAGATCACCATTCAGAAGGCTCAGGTGATGAACTAGACAAACATATTGTGGACATGAGAACATGTATAATGATATTTTAACAAGATCTACGATTTTTGAAAAATGTGATATACCATTAGAAAGAACTGTTAAAGACACCACGGTAAATAACTATGGACATAAATTGATTGATTTTTGTAGGAATAATGAAATGTATATTGTAAATAGCCGTGTAGGCAACGACAAATTTAAGGGAGACTTAACATATATAAAGCTACTGCTCTACGAAAGTCTAATTTGTAACTACTATTGATATTTACATCCTTTGTGTATTTTTGTATACGATATTTATTCTGTACTCTTTATCATGTTTATATGCTGTATGAAATCTGATGAGCCTTTGGCTTAAAGAATAAAGAAAGAAAGAAATATCACGGGGGTTCCTGTCCTCAAGCATGAGTGGGGTCGAAATTTTATAACATGTTTGTTTAACCAAATTTTCTGAATTTTACTTCATTTATGCATATACATATTTATTTAAAATTTGCTATGCATATCAATGAAAAATGTATATTAAAGAGTAGTGAAAAAAGAACGCACTGATGATTTTCACTCTAGACAACTCGTCCACGAATTTACCCGACAACCCTCCTGAAGCGAAAGTGTTTCTAGGAAATTAACTTAGCATCTTCTACGAGTATGTATTTGTTCATTATGTGTGCATTGATTTAAAAAACTCAGTAAATCTTAAATAACCCATAAGCAGTGTTTGACTTCAATTCAGGAAATGCGTAGTTAAACTTGCACAGAAGCCGGTGTGTGACAGGTAGGAAAAATTATCTGTATCAATTTTCTCTGTATAAATCATTTTATCGGTATTATTATTATTCATATATTAACTGTGTAAATAATTTCATTACTACAAAACAATACCTCGATATTTCATTATGTAGTGTTCTTGAGTTAAGTCTTATACTTTCTGCATACTTACTTTCACCAGGTATTGTAAATGAGAGCTTTAGCCTCATTTTCTTTGATCTCTTGTGTCAGACCAACTCTGACGATCTACTCTGATGTTGTTATTCATTTTGCTTGGTAATTAACTACATATTTGTTACGCGCATTCTGGTAATGGTTTGCTCGAAGGAACATGGTAACTTGAGGGGGACTTACGGTTCCGTAGCGCATAGTAAATCTCTGACACCTTCGTAACTATGATGGATACTGTAATTAGAATAAATACATCTCCAATAATCTTAATTTTCAGTAGCCTCTCCTGCTGGACAGCCGAACAGTCATTTCTGAGGTAAATATAAAAAGAAATCTAGCAAAATTTAAAGCCTACGTAAAGTTCACTTTTATAAGAAAAAAATATGGCTTTACAACCTGCACGATATTAAGTTTACTTTGAACAGCACCAAAATTATTGTTTTACAAAGATTGTTAAGCCTAAGCCTAAAACAGTTTTGTGTTTGGATCTATTGGATGCCAATTTCCATTCATTGTTTACATGAGTTTTTTTTTAAGTTGAAGCAGACTTGGTCATCATGCAGTACTCCGAAGTTATTCTCTGTCTTGGGCTCCTCACTATTGGTAAGAATTTAAAAATTTCTTTTAAATGGACATGGATACAGTTTCAGCTAAAAAATCAAATCTTTCTTTCCAATTTTCATGTTTACAAACATTCAAATTAGGTATTTTTTTAATGCTCATCAAAATTTGAATTTTATTTGTCGAGATACAAGACAGATGAAAAGTTCCAAACCTTTGTTATGTAAACAAGGTCCGTGCCATGTTTGTGTTCACATAGGTTAAATATACTAATTTTGGTTCGTTTAAAGCATTTTTTTTTTCAATAAAGAATTTTATTCTAAATACGAATTGACAGTTACTGGTGATTTGCTGGATCTCGTTTTGTTATAAATGTGATTTTTTTTCTATATGTAAACAAAAACAAAGCACGAGCCTTGTTTAAGTCTATTTCCTTTGTAAATCAACACATGTTGTTCAAATTTTTGCTGATCATTGGAATTGTCTTAGATATTGTAAACATTAAAAATGGTTTTTAAAATCAGTTGAAACTGTGTTCATGCCCTTTTAAATTATGAGACAATAGTTATGCAAACCTAACTACATTCTGCGATTAGAAACGTGCTAAACTTAAAGGATTAAAATGATAAAGCTGACTTGAATATGTCTTAAAACTGATTATATACATTAACATCTGGATATTGTCAAATTCCGGCATTTCAACCTTCGACCATTCATTTTCTGCATAAAACAAAATAGAACTCGATCTACAGGTCATGTCATTTAAAACTGATATGATACATTCATTTATTGAACAGGCATCGTAGATCGATCTATTCAACAGTGAGTTATACATTGTAAACATTGTAATTTATGTTTTGGATATATGCACTATAAATGACTGACAGATTTGTGTTTTCAATTCATGAGTGTGTCAAAGAAAATGTACAACTATTTACTATTACTAAAAAAATTAGGGATAGGGCGGGTTACAAAGTGTGACTTAACCATCTTTAAAATAATGTTTGTTAGCCATCTCCCGACTCATGGTCTTTTTCCAGAAAATTTCAACATATTTGTTAACAGGATCTGAGGATAAAAAGAAATAAATATCGTTTCCGGGAATGTAAAATAGTTTGAGTCGGGCAATTTTATGGCAGACGGTCGAGAGAGGGCAACCAAATAAATTTAAGAAAAAACTAGTTATACAAATAACTTCTATTTACAGTACATTAATTGTTATTTGAAAATACTTAGTATGCATATTATTATGTTTGAAATTTAACGAAAGTGATCTAAATACTTATTGATCAGAATTCATATACAGTATGAAAAGTTGGATTGTTTTAAGAGAAAATGTCTGAGTTATCACAAGCAGTTTACAGTACTTAGATCAAAAGTTCTGAACTTGAGCGATGCTAATTGAATGGTAAGTTTCCTCCACATATTTACTTAATGTTGCAATTAGATAACCACCTTCTATGTCTCAGTATTTCTTTTTATCAATTCAGGAATAAACTTTGCCCTAGCTGCCCTTGGTGGAGGGTCCTGCACCATACCCTCGTCCGGTAAATATTTTCCATTAAAAGATTTATATTGCCATTTTTATCCTTCACTTCAGTTTCAAAGATATGATTTTTTCCCCCGAATTTTTAACAAAAAATAAAATGAATATTTCTCTGGGGTTAAGTACTGTAAGTTATTGAAAAAAGTTTGTGTTCATGGGTACTTAATGCTAAAATTGTTTAAGTCCCATGGTTTTCTTCAATGAAAAAACTCATTGTCCCATGCCCATTTGTACCGGTCCCATCATTATGATAAATTTTGCCTGGTCCCTTGAAAACTGTTCGTTATCTATATATCCTTCTCAATACATACTCGTACAGTAAACAGTAAGGGTACAATGAATTTTGTATGTTATTGTTTGTCTTCACGTACTTTTTTTTACATTTCGTAAACTTCAGGACAGCCATAAACCAGAAGATTTCCGTATGATCAGTTTTACTTGAAAGAGTGAAATTGTGTCTACTGTTCATTTTAATGAAATTATTGTGTTTTTGTAGCTGTTGACTCTACGGCTACAACGACTTCTTCCTCTGGAGCTGGTAACGCCATTGCAGCACTGGGACTAGGGCTCGCCGCAGCCTGGGCACTCAGTCAGGGCCTGGGATCAGGGGCTGGGGCTTCATCAGGCTCATTTTTGGGCAAATAAAAGGAGAAATACGTTGTGTGGATGTGACAAGGATTGATATATAATCCAAATGATTTGTTAAGATGAAAATAAATTTATTGATGTCTACAAAGACATATTGAAAAAAGGGTGTTTTTACTTCTCATGTGTGTCAATGTAAAAACTGAATAGCTTTTCTAAACATAAACATTATAAACAAAAGTTTTGTTATGACCTTTATTTAAACAAACCACAGTTATGAATGTGAATACCTGTAGGTCATTTAGGAAACCCGCTCTTCAATAATTTTTTAACTAAAAAGGTCAATGAATTTTGAAATTAAAATTTTTCGTGCAACAATTTTTGTTTTTTACATGATTCAAGTTTTTTCTTGAAGTATGAGAACTTTGGTACCCATATTTAAAGAACTCGAATTTCCTTTAACCAGCATTAGATGCCAATGCTTATTATCATAATATTAAATTAGACATGCTTCTATGTCATGTCTCGCGATGATAACACAAGATTTTACTAAATTTATTATATAACAATTGAAGTAAACAGAAGAAATAAAATGCTGTGCAAGTATAAGAATGAAAAGAAGCAATTTTCTCACAAAGCTTGAATGCCTTTTTTCTATTCTGAAATATATAAGTTGTTTAATTTTCAAGTAGAAAATGCAAAGTTGGTGACTGATTTGCGTTTCTGGAAAAAAACATAATTTTTCCTATATATTATGATTGACTACAATGATAGACTTTGAAGAAATACCATGGGTAAATTCACGTAACTTGGTAAAAAAAAAAAAAAAAGGTATTCTCATGATCATTTTAAACTACTTGTAAGCTGATTTTTACAACCTGAAGATCGGACTTCCTTAAAACATTAAAGGTGGGGCTTTATAAATTGTAAAGTTAAAATTCATTAATTCTTTATAAAATCTTCCTCTCTGCTCCTGGATAACAATTAAACTAACTACATATAGTTATGATAAGCAAGGGAGCCTCCTTCCAAAATTATAAATTTCAAAGTCCCTTGCTCATGGGTACATGTACCATTGAGGGGTGGGGGCTCTAATTAAATACTGTAAATGAATAAATGGTTTGAATCTTTTTCTTTGGTATGAACCAATTTTTTTTATGAACAAGGGTGCCTTCTCCAACATTGTGAAATGTATGACCACAGGATGAGGGTTTTTGTGGTCAATGGGCACTACTATTTATTGCTAATTATTACTGATTATTTGAAATGCACTTTTTGTTCCCCTTCGCTCTATACGTATAGGCATTAAGTAGACAAACTAAGCATGCTTAGTATAGTGATGTTCCATGACCAATGGTGCTTTTTTTTCAAAATTGCGAATGTCTTGGCATCTGGTTCAAAGCGCGAACCTAATTCAACTGTTTTAAAGTTTTTTTATGATGTTCAGATGACCTATAAGACCCATAGGCCTCTTGTCGTGTTCGTATAAGAAAACCTCAAGTATCCCAATAATATGCATTTTATCTGTAACCTCTGGTCCGCCCTTATTTTCATATTATATGTCTCTTGGTTAACACGGGTCTAGAATCGTTGATGGCTTATTTCTGCATTCATATAAATTTTATTTATGTCTGGTTTCCTTAAAAATGCACAACAAAGGAGACCAATGATCTCCCTATTTATGTACAATACAAGGTGACCTCTGGTCCCCCTTGTTTTGTAAAATATAAAGTGACTTTAGGTCCCCATAATGATCTATAACATAGGGTGACCTCTGACTCCCTATTGATGTATAAGGTAACCTCTGTTTCCATTTTTGATGTACAATATAATCTGACGTCTGGTATTGTACAGTAACAGGTGACCTCTGGTAACCTTTCTGTTGTAACCTTTAGTCTCCATAACAAAATAAAATACAATGTGACCTTTAATCAACCTATTGATGTAAAATATTAGTTAACCTCTGGTCCACCTAGTGACGAACGTTAAAACTAACCTGTAGGCTCTGTCCCCCTATTGATATACAATATCAGGTCACCCTACTGATGTACAAAATAAGGTGTCCTCTGGTCCCCCTACCAATGTACTATATAAGGTGTCCTCTGGTCCCCCTACTGATGTACAATATAAAGTTACCTCTGGTCTCCATACTGATGTACAATATAAGGTTACCTCTGGTCCCCCTACTGATGTACAATATAAGATATCCTCTGGTCCCCCTACTGATGTACAATATAAGGTGTCCTCTGGTCTCCCTACTGATGTACAATATAAGGTGACCTCTGGTCCCCCAACTGATGTACAATATAAGGTGACCTCTGGTCCCCCAATTGATGTACAAAATAACGTTACCCCTGGTCCTCTTACTAATTTAAATATAAGGTGTCCTCTAGTCCCCCTAATGATGTACAATATAAGGTAACATCTGGTCACCCTGCTGATGTACAATATAAGGTGACCCCTGGTCCCCCTAATGATGTACGATATAAGGTGTCCTCTGGTCCCCCTAATTATGTACAATATAAGGTGTCCTCTGGTCCCCCTACTGATGTACAATATAAGGTGACCCCTGGCCCTCCTATTGATGTACAATATAAGGTGACCTCTGGTCCCCCTACTGATTTACAATATAAGGTGACCCTTGGTCCCCCTACTGATGTACAAAATAACGTTACCCCTGGTCCTCTTACTAATATAAAATATAAGGTGTCCTCTAGTCCCCGTTCTAATGTACAATTTAAGGTGACATCTGGTCCCCCTGCTGATGTACAATATAAGGTGACCCCTGGTCCCCCTACTGATGTACGATATAAGGTGTCCTCTGGTCCCCCTACTGATGTACAATATAAGGTGACCCCTGGCCCCCCTACCGATATACGATATAAGGTGTCCTCTAGTCCCTCTACTGATGTACAATATAAGGTTGCCTCTGGTCCCCCTAATGAAGTACAATATAAGGTTACCTCTGGTCTCCCTACTGAAGTACAATATAAGGTTACCTCTGGTCCCCCTAATGAAGTACAATATAAGGTTACCTCTGGTCCCCCTACGGATGTCCCCTACTGATGTACAATATAAGGTGTCCTCTGGTCCCCATACTGATGTTCAATATAAGATGACTTCTGGCCCCCCTACTGATGTACAAATAAGACGACCACAGGTCCCCCTACTGATTTAGAGTATAAGATAACTTTTGTTCCCCTTTTAATATAAAGTGCGATATAAGGTGTCCTCTGGTCCCCCTGACGATATTCAATTTAAGGTGACCTCTGGTCCCCCTACTTAAGTACAATATAAGGTGTCCTCTAGTCCCCCTACTGATGTACAAGATAAGTTGACTTCTGGTCCCCCTACTGATGTACAATATAAGGTGACCTCTGGTCCCCCTACTGATGTATAATATAATGTAACCTCTTGTCCCCTATTGATGCAAAGTGTAATATTAGGTGTCCTCTGTTCCCCTACTGATGTTCAATTTAAGGTGACCTCAGGTCCCCCTTCTAATGTCCCCTACTGATGTACTATATAAAGTGTCCTCTGGTCCCCCTACTGATGTACAATATAGAGTGACCTCTTGTCCCCCTACTGATGTTCAATATAAGGTGACCCTTGGTCCCCCTACTGATGTACAATATAAGGTGTTCTCTGGTCACCCTACTGATGTACAATATAAGGTGACCTCTTGTCCCCCTACTGATGTTCAATATAAGGTGACCCTTGGTACCCCTCCTGATGCACAATATAAGATGACCTCTGGTCCCCCTACTAATATACAAATAAGATGACCACTGGTCCCCCTATTGATTTAAAATATAAGATAACTTTTGTTTTCCCTTCTAATGTAAAGTGCAGTATAAGGTGTCCTCTGGTCCCCCTACTGATATTCAATTTAAGATGACCTCTGTTCCCCCTACTTATGTACAATATAAGGTGACCTCTGGTCCCCCTACTGATGTATAATATAAGGTGACCTCTGGTCCCCCTGCTGATGTACAATATAAGGTGATCCCTGGTCCCCCTACTAATGTACAATATAAGGTGTCCTATGGTCCCCCTACTGATATACAATATAAGGTTACCTATGGTCCCCCTACTGATGTACAAAATAAGGTGGCCTCTTGTCCCCCATATGATATAGAACAGAAGATGACATCTGGTCTCCCTTTTGATGTACAATATAAGATGACCTATCGCCCTAAAGATGTATGATATAAAGTACCCTGGGCTTATTAACTTTTTGTTACCTCTGGTATCTGCATAAAGATTATGGGAACAAGCGGAAGTCTTATATTGAACATCAATAAGGATTTTATACTTCACAAATTGTAGTATATGAATGAGACAAAGGTAATCTTATGTTGTACATTATTACAATGTGACTGAAAGTTGCTAGTAGGCAATAATTTAAAATCATGGTATGTGTAGAATTATTTTTTAAATCCTCTCAAAAAATTGCGACCCTAATTTTTTGACAGGGAAAAAAGTGCATAATTTCTCCGAATTCTCTAAATGTATGTATTTGGAACGCAGCACAGTTAAGGTTACAAATGGAAATATTGGCGATTTTTTAAGATAAAAATACACAGTTTATTAGGATAGGCGATTCTTTTTTAGGAATTCACTGATATCAAAAAATGTAATGTGGTTTAAATCTACATGTTGGGGACATTTAGATTTTTTATTTAGACTTGTCATGTGATGTCGACGTCACATGACTTTGGCAATTATACTTACAGTTTAGAGATCATCTATAAATTTCAATATTGCAAGGGCATAACCAAGTTAAAAATCTTAATTTATTTTATAATCCTTTTCAATACTATATGTAGTTCGTGAAAAGTGCTGCGAACCTATATAGATTCCCTTTTTTAATTGGTAAAATTTAATTTGTTGGACGGCAGGTTGAATATTTTGCTGGTCAAATACATTAAATATAGCTATAATTAATTTATCTGCAAGATTTCAAGAGGTTCGCAGCACTTTTCAAATATCTTAATGCTTCTTGAGTTTATGTGTAAAATTTTGAAAAGATACATTGAGGGTATGCCCTTGCAATAAATCGATTTATTAGGGCCCTTCCATTACTTTTTTAATGAATCTGCATACAAACACACGACAGTATCACTTGTCTGCATAATGCACGTACTTCTTATAAATAAAATACTAAAATAGACATCGCATCCAAGTTAACGGCTTTTTATTTTACTGCAAATATTTTATTTGAGAACAAAAGACATTTTTCATTGTACAAAATGTGACTTGATCAGCCTCTCGCTGTGTACAAACTGTGTACGAATGCAGAATGTACAAATAATTATTCCATTATGTTAAAGGATTGGTGAAAAGTGCGAGCGAAATGAAAAGGTAGGGGGTGGTAGGGGGCAAAATCTTCATCCTCCCCCCCCCCTGCTTGTTAGAGATCTGCGAATGCAGAGACTGGACGTCGTTTACTCTGAGTTGCTTACTATTAGTAAGGAGATCAGAGGTTAGGCACTGTGTTATATAGATACTATAACCTTACACGGAATAATAAAATCATAGGGGAGACCACAGGTCACCCAACGTAATCCATAAATGTTTAAAAGCTCTTATATATCATATATCTTATAATATTGCAGTTAATGTTGCTCAGCAACCCCCCTCCCCCTTTTTGTTTTCTAATACCTATAAGATGATTATTCCCTTGACAAAAATAAATTTTCTGTTGTTTTTTTACACTGAAAAGGCTTCACAGTATTATACAATTATTGCTGGTTTTTGAGGTCAATACAATGATTTAGCCATCTGAGGAGTGCAATATTCACCGAGCCCGAAGGGCGAGGTGAATATTGTAATTTGGTACTCTACTACATACAGGTATCTATTACACGCACCATTGCAATAAAGTTCGTTCTTCCACGTCATTCTTAACCCGAGGGAACTTACGCTAATAGTTTCGAAGCATCTATTTTCTGATACGACGTAACTGTGATGGATAATGTGTAGCTAGAACAAATTCATGTCCAATTCTCAGTCTTTTAACTCCCTAGTTGAATATTGGTAGTCACTTCTAATGTAATTGTCTTAAGTATCTTTTGATATATTAAACCTTTGAGAAGTGATGCAATCAGGGCATTTTTTTCAAAGTACTTAGCAAATATTATCTCATGCGTACTCATTATAACTTCGTGCCACGACAACATATCTTATGCGCACGAAATATTTATACATATATCTCTTCCATACCACTCAATAGATAGAATGTCGTGCGCTTGAGATATCATATAGTGCGCACAAGTTCTATCTAATAAGTTGTGTGCATTGGGAATATTTTTCTAGTATCTTTGAAAAAAAAAATTGTGTCCTAAATAAACCATAAAATATTTTTTTTAATTTATTTTTATTTTTTTTAAATAGATTTGGTGAACATGCAGTACTTCGTTCTTATACTGTGTGTTGGGTTCCTTGTTGTCGGTGAGAATTTGAAAAAGGTTTAATTAATTTGTTCAATTAAAGGAGCCGTGAAACCCTTTTTAGTTAGAATTTTGATCTATAGACATTTGTTAAATTCAAGATTCAGTGAAACTGAATACATAACAGATGTATAGGTGTTGAATACACTGTAAATTTAGACGTAAATCTTATTTATTACTATTAGCAAGAGGTTGGGATGTGTCCTAATCTATGACCTTGAATTTTTGTAAGAGTTATCTACCTCTATTTTTAATTAATAAACAAAAACAATAAAAAAAACTTATTCGGACAAAAAATTATTTTAAATTGTCATTCAATATCTAATGTTTCTTATTCTTATTTGAAATTTTATTTTCAAAACATGCGTTTCCCCATAGACTCCAAAGCAATCTTTGTAAATTAATTAATGATTGGTGACATTTTTGAAACTTTCTCGCAGACAATCCTTTTCTACTATAAAATGCTTTAATTTAAATCAGAGTATTATGTACTTGACAGGTTAGGGGGAAACGTAAATTCCGCTATAATAGTGGTATTTCACTATTATA
>PRKT01000014.1:16809-46209 GCA_003671525.1 Saccostrea glomerata
GGGGGGGGGGGGGGGGGGGGGGGGGGGGGGGGGGGGGGGGGGGGGGGGGGTTCCTGTCCTCAAGCACCTGTGATCGAAATATGTGCATGTATGTTTGATATGCTCTTCACTTTATATTCAAAGAAAAGTTTTACTTTAAAAAAGAAACATCAAATTTAAATTTTATCATGCACGAAACATGATCTGTTGGCTTAAAAATGTGTTACTTAGGATGTGTGAAAAATTCATGCTAAATTGACTATGTGAATTTTACAGATTAAAGTGTAAATTTTACAGATTGAAGTGTAAATTTTACAGATTTAAGTGTAAATTTTACAGATTAATGTGTAAAAATTACAGATTAAAAATGTAAAATTTACAGATTAAAGTGTAAAATTTACAGATTAAGGATTTCCATCCCTAATGGGACCTAATTCCCTACCATTGAATATCCGTCAAGTATGTAATACACTGATATTATATTAAATCATTTTATAGTGGAAAAGGATTGCCCGCGAGAAAGTTTTAAAAATGTCATTAATTAAGCAGTAGTTAATCAAAAAAGATTGCATTGAAGTCTATGGGGAAAAGCGTTTTTTCAAAATAAAACTTCAAATAATTTGAATATCAATAAATCCCGCGATGGAAAGATGCATTTAAGGTTGTCCGATCCTCAGGTTTATAAAATTAGCAGTTAAGTAATCAAAAGTACTCATAAAAAAGTATCCCTGAATCCACAAAGTTATGTAAATTTATCCACAGGATTTCTTTAAAGTTAAAAATTGAAGTTAATCATATTATGTAGGGAAAAATGTCAAATCTCCAATATTTTTGCAGAAAAAGCGAACTGGAATATAAGCAATGCATTTTCTAATTGCAAATAGATCAACAAATATATTTCAGGTTAAAAAACGATATGTATCCAGGCATTCAGAGAAATAGCCATGATTTTTATACTTATTTGGTATTTTTGGTCTTCTATTTCCGTCATATATTCTATAATACATAATGTAAAAGGCTTTTACTATCATTGCAAGACACCACAAATCACTCTTTATATCATATCCTGTAAATAAGCATTAGTATCTAAGGCTGGATTCAAGAAAATCTTATTTCTCTAAAACTGTATTAATTTTTTCCCTTTTATAAGGTATAAAAGTCAACTTTTAAAAGACCTTTTCCAAGACTTCCAAAAACCTTGAATCATATAAAGATGAATAAAATGAAAATTGTTGCATGAAAAAAATTCATTTTCAAGCTTCATTTTGATGCATTTCAAATAAAATATTAATTTTTGGAGTTATCCTTCCTGGCTGAGGATCGGATATCCTTAAACATTAAAAATAGAATGACAATTGAAAACAATTTTTTACCGGCTAAATATTTTTAATTGATTTTTTTCTTAATTAAAAAAAGTGAGATAACTCTTACCAAAACTCAAGGTCATAAATTAGGACACATCCCACTATACATACTTATAGTAATAAATGGTAATATGTCTAAATAAACTGAATATTCAATGCCTACATATCAGTTATGTATTCAATTTCACTGTATTTGTTCCCATTAGGGATAAAATACCTTAAAGTGTAAATTTTACACATTAATCTGTAAAATTTAAAGATTAAAATGTAAAATCTACAGATTAAAGTGTAAAATTTACAGATTAAAGTGTAAAATTTACAGATTAAAGTGTAAATTTTACAGATTAATGTGTAAAATTTACACTTTAAAGTGTAAAATTTACACTTTAACGTGTAAAATTTACACTATAAAGTGTAAAATTTACAGATTAAAGTCTAAATTTTACAGATTAAAGTCTAAATTTTACAGATTAAAGTGTAAAATTTACAGATTAAAGTGTAAAATTTACAGATTAATGTGTAAAATTTACACTTTAACGTGAAAAATTTACACTATAAAGTGTAAAATTTACAGATTAAAGTGTGTGGTTTTCAATAAATGGTTATTATTTTTTTTACAATTAAAAAAGTTATTTACACTGTTTAATGAAAATAGGTGAAGAATGGGAAAAGTTTCGTCTTTGACCTAAGAATTTCTTGAGTGTGTGAAGAGGGCCACGTATGCCTTTGATTTAGAAATAATATTTGGTACCTGATTCAGGTGCATTTTTTAAAAAAAATCTTTTAAAAAACAACTGATTTCTTAAAGAATAAATTGAAAGAAGGTTACATAATATCAGTTGATTCAGATCAAGGTTTTGTAGGCTAGGCGCTAGAGGTCTTGGCTAGGGGAAAAGTACTAGTATATACATGAGTATTTTTATGCCCCCGTAAACGAAGTTTGGTCGTGTCCGTCTGTTTAGCTGTCTATCTATCAATCTGTCTGTCTGTGTAGCTATGACTTTCATATTTCACATGTGCATTCCTCGTGACAAGACCTTTCTTGGTACCACCAAAGTTGTCCTATTGACCTTGGATTTGACCTACTTTTAACAAGAGGCCCATGGGCCACATCGCTCACCTGAGCACTGTGGCTAGGTAAAAGTATAAATTGGTTTATTATTGAAAAGGTAAAATCAAAAAGTAGTCCAATGAACAATCATGGATTTTCTATCTTTGAGAAGATGATTTTTAAAGAATTTTCCTATATATTTCTCTGTAAAACTTTGGTGGGCAATTTTGGCCACGCCCTACCCCCGGGGGTCATGATTTGAACAAACTTGAATCTACACTACCTGAGGAAGCTTCCATATAAATATGATGAATTATGGCTTGGTAATTCTTCACATATGAAACGTTAAGTGATTTTGTTATAGCCTAAATATAAAAAGAAAATGCTTTTCTTAAATCTGTTTTTAATATCCTTGATATTTTAATTTTTTTATCTATCTCCATTAAATTGATTGAATTAAACCTGAAATTTTGCAGCGGCTGGGTTGTTTTATCTGGCAGAAATTGTAGAAGAATACACTGTACTCACAGCAAAGATAATAAAATATATGCTGATAGTAAGTGATTATTGTGTTTGCTTATATGATGAGATTTATAAACTTAATAGAATGTGTGAGCATATTATTTACAGGCACCGTTACAGTTTAGGATAAACTATAGAGTCTTCCATTGTGCAAAATGGTCATTGCAGAATTAAAACTTTGATGGGTTACATGAACATGATGAAGCTGAGACTTAAAGAAGATTTGATTTTAGTTCATTTGGCTAGCAAATTAAATGTTTGACAAAATATTTATATATCATATGGATTCTATAAATTTAATTTAATCGTTATTCTAATTTTTTTAAAAATATTTTACTTTGTCAAAAAACTTTAAGATATTAAAGTCAGTAAATAGGTCCTTGCTGGGGAATATTATGCATATCGTTTACAGTTGTGATATGAAACCATTTTAAAACTTAAATTAGAGGGCAAATTTGAAGCAACACATTGTTTATCAGACACACCTTTATAATCTGTTGCAGGGCACGACTGCGATATTTCTAGGCCTGCTCCTGTTTGAGGATCTACCCCTGTACATGATTGTATTAGGCTTAGTTGGTAACATCGCCTACTTCTTTGTTCTACAAACATTCCCGTACTTTGAACTCATGTGTCCGTCATTTCTGTTCTCCATAGGTGAGTAACTTAAACAAGTAAATGTCTTTCTTCATGTACATACTAGTAAACTGTTGGAAATTGCATACAAAATACATATGCAGTAAAACCAATTTATGCAAATTTACTTGGGACTGAGTGACTGACACAACTGTGTATTTACCTAAATAAAAAAAAAAGATATTAAAATATTTATATTTATTCCTGTGAGACTTATTCATATGTAAGCATGATAGATTTGTCAAAATCACATACACTAACATTGCATTATTGGAAGAATCAAGAGGGTTCACCAGTATAATTTTTTTTTACCATTCATAAAGTTTTTATTTTTCGGGGGAGGGAGCTAGTAGTGAAAAATTTGCTGTATGTCTATTGCCTGGTCAAAAACTTTTGTTTTTTTAAAGAAAAACTTTAAGCAAAATATCTATAAGCAAAATATCTGTAAGTGTGATCTGTTGCATATATATATGATTTTCTTTTACAGCCTTGGTGGTCGTCAATCATTATTTCGCATTTTCATACTTCTCCACAGTGTGGCATCCATTCTCAGATGTAAGTACTGTAACGTGTATGATTGGGTTCTACAAGGGATATATGTACAGTATAAAGCTTTTTCTCTTACTCTATCTGAGTTAATGATTGGACTTATAATTGTAGGGCCGCTCTATCTGAGGGAAAATCACAATTAAAATTTTTTGTTATCTAGAGATTGAACTAAGTATTGCTTTTGCACCGTGTTTCTCTTCCTAGGTTCTTATTGATAGATAAGAACTGAGTGTCTCAATCTTCTTCAGATTTACTACACCCAGAACTTACCATCAATTTCCTAGGACTACTTGCCATTGATGCTTCTATTCTTTATTCTACAATTCCCTTCTCTCAGCTTTTGATTCAGCTGTCGACTTATTCAGCTAACTTCTGAATGCCTGATTTCCCTAAAGCATCGCTTTATATACCATTGGACTATTCTATTCCAAGGGTAGTCAGGTCATTCCATTATCTTGAGTCTTCTATGCGTTTATTCAAACGCCCCTTAACCATTACAGTACTAATAAACAAGGGGTTATCAAAAAGTTTGTGGACTGATGTGATGAAATTAATACAAAATTTCCAATGAAAATGTTGAAAGTCAAGGAAGTGTTGATAAGTATAGCTCGATCAGGGACCTATATACTATACTATATATAGTATATAGGTCCCTGGCTCGATACAAAATAAAGGAGTATTCCACTTAAGTATCGTAGCGTGGTCCCTTTTTACACCCTTGGTTTACTAGATAGATAGGAGCAATGGGTATTTTGTTTGATTTCATTGTGTATAACAAAGTATTTCTAATAAAATCGTTGTGCATTCATAATGAATTATTAAACATATCAAAAAATACATGCCAATTCTTAACACCCATCGTGCTAAAAAGTGCCGGAACTTTTCCCCTCCATCAGACTACGGTTTTTCTGTTACATGTAAATGGGCGGAGACATTTAGATTCGATACTATAAAAAGAATAACCCGTGATACATAAAATTTTCCTTTAAAAGACGAATGATATGTTCAAGATTCACAATCAACAACAAATACAATTTTCTGTGCACAAAACTCTAGCAATGTGAATGAACCACTTTAGCAAGATTAACCAAACAAGTCCATATGCTGACCGATACATGATCGACTGAGTACATTTTAACCGAGTGCTTGCTAGCACGTTTACTGTGAGCATTTACCTGTAACGACACAAATCCACGTGGTTTGTTGTGGTTCGAAACAGGTCATAAAGAGGTTAATCGCATGTAAATGAAGACAGCGACGAGGTTCAAAATTACAATACTTTTAGTTAGAAAACATACAGCACAAGGTTGTTCAACAAAGATATTTTTACTCAACCTTTAAAAATATAATATACACAATATATATCAAACTCGACTCTGAACAAATCTGTGCTCGGTGTTTACGAAAGCTTGAAAGTGTGTACCTGTCAGTGATTTCTTTTGATATTCATGAAAATCAAAGAACCCCAACTTCAAAACACAGCTTCGTATGCTGTGTATATCAATTATTTGACACTCTTAGATGAAGATTCAAATAATAAAGACATTAGTTATTAATAATATTTATTCTTTAAAGCCTTTGATAAATATTCGAAATTTGATGAGTAACTGGGGACCACAGATAAGCCTTAAATGAGACTTGTCCTTTGCCTAAACATCATTAAATACGAATGTTGAAAGTCAAGGAAGTGTTGATAAGTATAGCTCGATCAGGGACCTATATACTATACTATATATAGTATAAAGGTCCCTGGCTCGATACAAAATAAATTTGCCTAAATATCATTAAATACGAATTAAGGACTTTACAATGTATTTGATCACCTGAGTTGTAGATCCTCACATGAGACCTTAGATTTGAGAGATTGTCACTTGGTTTTAATAAGCAAATTAAAATTTGATGCTTTATTATCTTCACTTGTATATATGAATAATGAATATTTTTTTTAACCCTCATGTTATTTTTTTTTTCAATTCAATTCACTTTATTGACAATTTACCATGTCGGCAAATTATTTTTAAATATATTTTTAAAAGGGCTGTCTTTGATGTGTTTTGAGTAACTTATCACAATTTTTTTTAAAATCTTCATTAAACAAAGAACAATGAGCTGCTTATTAATTCTGTTTTATGTTAATTTTTGTCTTTTGGATTATAGTATTTATATGTACTCTGCCTCCTTTCAGGTACTGGCATACTTTACTATTTGCCTGTGGCTTGTTCCGTTTGCCTTCTTTATTTCTCTCTCAGCCAATGAGAATGTGTTACCAATGACGACAGGAACACGAGTGAGTACGTCAGAAGAGAGCGACGTCGTCAGTAATTACTTTAAGAGGAAGGGGAAGAAATACGGACTTCTGTCATTCTTTAAATATGCACAGGAAGGAATTCTGCCACAGCGGACTAGGAAACAATATTAAACATGACACGTCTATGTGACGGAATGTTCAGAACCTTTAAATTTGTGTTTTAATTGACAACAGTTGTGTTTAACACAATTAATGGAAAAGCTTAAGCTTGCTTTGGGAGCATGCATCTACAACACATGCAATACATGTACAAACATTTTTAAGTGATCATACATAAATTTGTTTGATACTCCCTGTCTACTGTAAAACTTATGTAATCTGAGTACATTTATTGTGTATTCTTAAATATTGCCCAAGAAACTTTTAGTACCTTGCAATACATCAAGTTGCTACATACCGGTAAGTTGTAAAATCATATCAACAATGTTACTGGGAAATTCCTAAGGAACTAGTGATATTCTAATTCGACAAGTTTAGTGTTCGATTTATTATTACATTCTTTTTTAACATGGTTAACATTGATTGTTCCTGGATGAACTTGAAATATTTTATTTCCCCCCAAAATAAATACAATGTATCTTATTCAGCATTGAAAGGGAGCATGTATTACAGTTTTGTAAAATAAACAATACATTCTTCTACTTAATAATATCTCTGAAAATAATGTGATTTTATAATTTTGTTTGGGAGTTAAAATTCTTCCTTACACACACATCAACGAATATTATAACCTAGATGATGTCTTTTTTATAATGATATATGAGCCACTTGGCTGATGGATGACATGAGAAAGGTGCCATTTGGAATCAGTAGTTGTAGTTTGATTGGCTGGATGCATGTCGGTGTTTGCTTCAGTAAATTATGTTGTGCATGATTGTGTTTTGCATTTTTTTTTTTTTGATAGATTCATGAATGCAATAAAATTATGAAATATTGTTTCTTTATGATCTTTTGAATGGTTGAGCGAAATTAATAGTAAAGTATTGCTCTGTGTATAGTCATGTAAATTTAACTTGGATGAACCTGTACCCAAACCACATAAAAACCTCCTTTACAAAATGAGATCACAAAATACTCTTAATTCCTCCTGGTCACAAATCTGACTGGAATAGAAAACACTTAATTGTTTGTGTGAGTTGAGTGTTATTAATCAGATGAGTAGAACTTATCAATGAAATTTGAATTGATCCTTGGTATGTAGCATCACATTGATCTCGAGGGATTCACAGAATTGTCAAAGCTTCTCAGGTGAGCGATGTGGCCCATGGGCCTCTTGTTTATTAACCTTTGACTTTCTTGTTTCAGTGGATGTGATTATTGTCCTGGACCAGGAGAGGTTGTATAATGAACTGAAGCGTGACATGCCTGAATTTGTCAAGGTCATTCTACTGCCAAAATCAGGAGGGGTAGGTCACAATGAATGACAAGGATTTCAAATTTTGTCTTGATTGTCTTAAATTAGTCTCTAAAGTAGAAATTAAATGATATTTTTAAAAGTCACAGTTTTAAGCAACATACACAATTAAATTAAGGACCCTCTCTACTCTGCATCCTATTTTCAGGGTACTTACGTGTAGTTAGACTGATCCACCATTTGAAGAATAAATTGTTATCTGCATTCAATGACATAATTTTAGATAAATTCAAGTATTCTAAACATTATATCAGACCATTATAGAATAACTGAAAACTAAAAGTTTCTCCATTTTAGCAAACAAAGGCGATTTTTCGAAATGGTCATTTAATTTACTGTCTTTGAAGATTTTTCCAGAATAAAATAGGCACGCTCCATATGTTAATAATCTGATTCAGTTTTTAGCAGTGCGGCTTTACAGTTTATTGATATTTTTTGTAGGTTGTTGAGAGAAACCAACATCAGAGGTCTGAGGCCCGAGACGTCAGGATCCGGGAATATTTCTACGGGGTCAAGGTCAACGGAAAGGACAGCTTCTTTCCCCACCCCATGGACATTCCCTTCAGCTCTGTCAAGCTGTATAAAATTGGAGGTTTCAGTTTATATGTTTGCTATAGATTAGGTTCTGGGATATAAATTGTGGGAAAGATTTGGAGGTACATGTAAAAGAGCTGCATGGATTGACATTTACTTGACTGTATGAGTTTATATTGGAGATTCAGGGGGTTTGACATTAACTTTTATGAATACCAGACCAGACAGACTTTTCCAGTAATGTTTACTAGTTCTGACTGTAAAATCACTAGCCCTGACTTAACATGCTAAAATACCTTGTACAATCTTGTAAATGGTAAAGGGATAACTTTTGAAACCTTTCTTTAATCACCTTGAAATGATTGATTTATTGGTTGTCATGAATCACAGGTGTTCATACAAATTTTCATTGTGTTAATACTAAATTGAATATATGCTTACTAGGGTACCTGAATAATAGAACCAAAATGTGTATCTTAAAAAATGTCTTTTTTTAGCCCCTGCCCTGCCAGATGCCTGTCTACCCCTGGGAATGAAGGCACAGGACAACAAGCTAAAATTAGTCCCAATCAGACCAGGTAGAAATAATTATTTTTACTTAAAAAAGCCTTGAATTTGCAATTGTACACAAGGGCTTGATCAATTTTTCTTCCTACTCTTTGAAGAAGTGGGGCAAAAGAATTTTGACTACCACATATCAAAGCAGAATTTTTAGTGAGGATTTAATTTTGGTATTATTAGGGAGGGTGCTGAGATTGCTAAAATTGAACATGAATTAAGTTTTATTTGTAATAGCTTCTTTTGTAAGCATTTTATAATTGCTAAAACTATATAAAATACCAATTTTTTAAGGACAAATCTAAAGTTGTGTCTCACTAAAATTTCAACTTATATGGTATGCATTTGCTATTAGGAAAATTGGGCCTTTGGATAATTTGAATTTAACATTAATTAATATGCCTGATTGCTGAATATTGTATTTATTTTGGTAGGAATCAATATTCTACACCATGTGTTCAGTGTAAGCTCAGCGTCGAGTATAGAGGATAATGTGATAGAGTCCAATACCTTAGGCCATGTTGTCATGTAAGTATTAATACGGTATAAGCAGAATTTTTAGCGAGGACTTAATTTTGGCATTATTAGTGAGGATGCCGAGATCGCTAAAAATTAAAATGACTAATAAAAATAATTGCGTTTTTTCTTGTAATAGTTGCTTTAGTGAAGATTTTAAAATTGCTAAAATTACATTGCACTAAAAATTAAACACCAATTTTTAAGGACAAATTGCTAAATTTGCGTCTTGCTAAAATTTCCACTTATACAGTATTAAATATAGCTAAGATGATAAGCTGACCAATTCTTCTTTGTCTGCACAGCTGTTTGTGTTTACATGATTCAAAAGTTTACAATTCAGGCCTGGGAGCCATAAAACTTAGACGAGCTCACTTTTGGTCTCAGTCTCACTTTTACCAAAGGAATATATAATATATATAGTCGAAAGTTGAGACTGAGATCAAAAGTGAGCTTGTCTAAGTTTTATGGCCCCCAGGCCAGTACTATTATTTTGTGACAGATGATAAAATATTACTTCTTTGATAAAGCCAGAGTCTTGTTTTGCCCTTGTAGCAAAGTACATTTTACTTCTTTATGAAATCAGGTTATTTTATCCCAACGGAAATGTTGGTGGGCATATGACTAGACAGATAAACAACTGGATTACTATACGGCTTCCACATTTTAATACTGGGCCCTATGGAACACTGAACTAGTTTTGTTTTATCATTAATTTGTGCATTCTTGCAAAATAAAATTGCGTATCTTCTTATTTTTTAGATCAGGGTTGGACACGGAAAAAGAAACCTTCAACATTCTCTCACCCAACCAGAATCCCCTCCCTAACGACATCTTACTGATATTAGACTTACAATTTATGGACATTGAAATCTAGACTAATTCTAAGAGTATTTTTATATTAAAGTGTTTTACTCGGCACATGGCTGGAAGGACATTTTAAGCTTTTTTTAAGTTGGATGATTTTCTTCTGAAAACGGGAAAATGCTACAGTAATATCCTTTGGAGGAAAGTCCATGGAGGAAAATCAAGAAGAAGTGAAAAGAATGGAAAAGAGTTTGTTAATTAGGATAACAGGATGAAAAGAGGACTATATGGTTTAACCCAGGAGAGTATTTAAAGTGAAAAAAAAAGTTAAGAGATTGAGGTGATCAAGAATCTGCATGACAAGACTTAGTGATTCATAAGATTTTAACGGAGAAAATATCTGCAGTGATCAGGTTTTTAACAAAGCAAATGTCTGCTGTCACATTAATGAATTTGTGTCCACTGCCAATACAATTTATAAAATTAAAGTAACTTGAGATGGGTTTTTTAAATCAATTTTAGCTGCCATGAAAAAAATAATATAATGTCAGTCTTCTTATAGGATAGATTTTGAAAGGAAGGAATATTTATTATCAGAGAAAATTGACTGCCAAAAAGTAAAAAAACAACAAACATGTTGTTCAGTAAAAGTGTTGGACGGGGGTCCCTGCATCCCCTCTTACCATCTTAACCCTAAAATATATATTTGCTTATTTTTTTTTTCACATGAAAAAAATCACAGTCGTTCAAATAGCTTTCCAAAACAATTTGTATCAATTTGGAATTTCCCAATCTATTTTTAGATCAATGTAGAGGAAATAAATCCTTGTATTGACCTGGAACGTCACGTGCAGGTCAATACAACATAATATTTTTCTAATATAGTTGGATCTCAGCCAATCAGAGAGATGGAAATTATTCAATCATATAATAAATAAAGTTAATTATCATATACTACCGAAAAAACGACAGGTCCCCTTTTTTAGAACATCCGATGGAAATTATTCATACATATAATAAATATACATGTACAATTGTATTTACATCCGACACAAAAAATGGCAGTGCATGACAATTTAATCATGTTAACAGGGAATGGTGTTAGGGTGCGACCTAATTTGATCCCCAACAGCCAAAACTAGGTCATATCAGAACAATGGACTGTGCATCTTGATGTGACTTAATTAGTACAAGTGTACTTGGCCTGAGAGATACACAAAAATATTTATATTGCACATTTATGTCTTAAATATTTTGTTTTCGTAGGATTGTCACTATAAACATGTTTGTATATATGACCTTGTAGATAATCGAATCTATCCTACGTACATCATGAAAATATTAATAGATTGTTAGCATTCTGAATTGAAAAACAGGAAATAACTAAAAAAAAATACAAGTACCATTCACAAATACTTATAATGCTTGTAGACTCCATTAAAAATGAACCTAATATTGAAATTCGAACGCATAACAATTTATTTGGCTTAAACATTCAACAGAAAAGTACAAACTTAATTTAAGCATTACACATGAATTATTATAATATATAATTCCGTATGGTTTTTCCAATAATTGGAAAGAAATTCCATCCTAATACCCTCTCTAAAACAGTAAGAAACGTTATACTCACGCTTTTTTAACATCTGTTTCTGAGGCGTTTCTGGTGATTTCGAGGACAACATAATAATCCAGTTCCATTTTGATTGTTTCACACTGACACACACAAACACCCACTCACACTCTATATACAGGGACCGGGAAGATTAACCAATTCACAGCCTGAAACGACAGAAACAAAAAAATCAACTTTATGTCCCGTAAGTTATACGTGTATAGTCATTGAAAGTTAATACAACATATTTTGATAAATCTGTAAAATTTCTACATATCTGTCAATATTACAATCTATAAAGGAACAAGGAAAGAAAGTGGAACACTTTTACCCCCTTTTACTTTTTGAATGTCCCCTCCTTTTTCATTTCTTAAGAAAAATTATATGACAAATGGATAAATTATTAATGACCTTGACCTTCCAAGGCACCAACAGCCAAAATATGCCCAGTTACCTTAATTATTCTTACACAGAACAAATACCAATTACGAAGTCTTTCATTAAAATATTAAAAGTTGTTTTTTTTTTAAAGACACACATGACACAGTAAAATGTATACTAATTAATTAACAAGAAAACATTGATGTAACCATCAATTGTCGCCCGGGAAATATATAAAGTAAACAATGAAATTAAGTCCTAATCATCAAACCGCTTCGATATGCGTGAAAAGGCATGCGTCTAATTGATGGAGATGATAGTCTCAAATATTTTTTGAAAACTTATAGTCGGATAAAAATCAAACAAAAACGATACCATTTTAAGCTTGATCAATTTCTCAAGTAAATGTTGGCTGCATAAAATATAAATTGAAGTTAGACACATGCATCACCTATATTCAAAATTGTTTTAATTTTCAATTTTAGAATATAAAACACGAACTGTGCAGAGTACATTTTTATGCAAGAAGTAAAATTCGATGTTCTAAAAAAGGGGACCTGTCGTTTTTTCGGTAGTAAATTAACTTTATATATGAAAATCATACATATTTTTACAGATTCACTTTATGTAAGTAAATATGTTATGTATCTCATAATTTATATACGAAAAGAACTTCTTATTAACAATCTTTTCAATGTTTAGAAAACTTTTTATTCTAAATAACTACTCCCACCCGAATCCCCATACACCAACACTTAAACTTATATGTATAGAGCAGCTCGGTCCTCCGGGCTGCAATTAAGAGTCAGACAGTTTAATTATCTAAACATAAGAAAATTATGAAGGCTCTCTCTACTTAGAAAATCCTCAATGCATTAAAAAACAAATAATACTTAAATGCACAGGTACCTGCAAAGTGAGAGACACAAGAGTACAAACTAAAAGTACTAGCTGTCAGTAACATCCAATGAAGCAAACATCAACGTACAACTCTGTCAGCATGACAAGTCGCATAGGATGCGACTACATTAGCCAAAACAATAATCCGGACATGATAATCCTATAAGAGTTAAACAATGAATAATCTGTCAATAATCCTATAAGGACTGTCTCTCTTCCTCATTCAATTAAAAAAAAATTCCTCCACAGAAATAGAAAAAATAATCCCAAGGCAGTGAAAAAGGAAACCACAGCTGTAAACCTCTGCACTAATTATAGCAATGGAGCTCGGATGACATACGGAAAACAAAATACTTATAAACAAACCGCCTACATCAACAACAACTACTATAGGGAGTGTGTCACTTCTCATCAGGCTAACGAACATATTACCTGTAACACCTGGCCGACAGCCAAACACCTGATTCTGTAGAATTAAACACCATTGTCTGGAGAGTGGAGACAGTTTAAACCCTCATGTAACCCTAATATTTCACATGGGAAGTGTAAATTTGACCTACATACCCAATTTTTATACAATGTATTACAATTATAGCATTACTATTAAGTCTGACATTGTACATATATATTACATTTATTAATTATTATATTAAGTCATTTACATTTTCTTCTCTTTGGTTTAGTTAAATATCACGAGACCATCAGAAATGGGCCTGGATTATGTCATGAAATGTTTCATTCTACAGTTCCTAAATAGAAAAGAAAATGCATGTCACCCATCTGTAACTGAGGCATAATTATATTGAAAAAAAAATTTTTGGCAGTCAAATTTTATACTTATTTGTCCTAGTCATGCAAAGAAATGATTACTTAAACTTTTCATGTTTGAATAGCTTTTGGAAATTCCAACTATAAGGGTAATTGTTAATTTATCCAACTAATGCCAGTTTTATTAAGAGTTTCATTCAGTTTCTACACCTTATTCATACAAGTAATATATGACAATAGGTGATAAACCAAATATTACAAAAAACAACATGTGTTTGTGAAATACTGGCTATAGGCCCGTCGGCAACAAAGTTCAAACAAGCATTTTTTTAGCATGTAGGTCACAATCAAGGTCACAAGATCATTATCCTGTGTGTTATTTGAAAGCACTAACATGTAATTAGTGGAGTATGCATACCAAATATGAAGTCTTTATCTCCTATGGTTCAAAATTTATGGCGATAGTTCAAAAAACCTATTTTTAGCATATAGGTTACAGTAAAGGTCACAACGTCATTGACCTTGGCGTTATTTGAAAGAACTTAATTATCGGAGTATGCATTTCAAATATGAAAACTCTATCTCCTACGGTTCAAAATTTATGGCGAAAGTTTAAACAAGAATACAAGAGGCCCATGGGCCACATCGCTCACCTGAGAAGCTTTGACCATTCTGTTCTTTACCAGATTTCCCCTTGTTATACATAATGCATCCCCACCACATAAATTGAATTCAGTTCTTAAAATAGACACGGACCTTTTAAACATGCGCGTCTGATATGCAGTTTCCTGTTTATTAGGTACACGAGCGGTCTCAAGGCGCAGGGCCGAACAGGCAATATCCTCCAAGCGAGCATCTATAAATAGACCAATGTCTAATGTACCATTCTGGGCCCTCCATAACGAAAATATGATGGAGTACTTAATGTTCCAACAAATGTTTCAAGGGGCTCCCTTTGGCAACCAGCAGCAACAGCCGAATTTTAACTTTGCAAATTATTATTTGATGGACATGTTCATGTGAACTTTGCATTATGGCCATTGAGTTGACATTTTGCCTATATTTAACAATCATACTTTTTGTTTAATTATACTTTGACATTTCTTAATTAAAGGTGAAGTTCTGATTGAGTTTGGTTTTTGGTGCGGGCTTTCATTCCATCTTTCATTTTTTTTTTCAAAATATGGATTAAGGTTTAAAACATTTTGGAATGACCTTGGGATATGGCAGCAACAATTTCTCCTTACATTCATAATTCAAATTTTTAATGAAAACACGTTTCCTTTGAAATTATTATAATTCTTTTTTAATCTTCCCAAAAATTTCTAGAAAAAATTCATTTCAAAAGTTTATCTATTCTAAAAACGATCCTTACAGGTGCTCAGAATGAAAATGCGCAAGCGCAGAAGGCTTCTTCCCAGGATCCCATGGGTCAACTTTTTCCGTTGATGGCGCTTGGGGGCATGAATGACAAATTTCTCTCCAGTTATTTCATGCTTAACATGCTTGGCGGACAGAACAATGGGATGCGCGGTGGTCTTAACGGAATAAACCCACTCTTTTTGGGCCCGATGTTTGGCATGGAGATGGGATTATTCTGAATGCGTTTAAGACTGTTTAAAACCCTTCTTTTGAACTCATTATCTGTCATTGCTCTCATCATCAATGTCATCAGCATCATCATCCGTGCCATCTTCATACAAACATTTTATTTATTATTGTGTGTGTTCTGTGACGTGTTAGCTTGTGCTATTCCGCTCATATTTTAAGAAATAAATGTTATTTACATGATATCATAATCGCTTGTCTTTTCATTTTTTACATCTCTGGCATTTCAGTCCATTGCATGCTTTGAACTTTTATAACTGTTCGATATTTCGATGCATATCACTGCATGATGGTTATCAATCTCTCTTGCATTTTAAAGCGGACGGACGGACGACGGACACAATGTTATCAGAAAAGCTCACTTGAGCCTTCAGCTCAGGTGAGCTAAAAAATCATTTCACTATTTAAATCTTTTATCAGATATTAATGAAAATCATCTCAATTAGTGTCCATATTAGTATGACCCAAACAAGAAAAAAGCATTTGCAAAATCTCGTCTTTCAAAACCATTTTCACTTCATTCCCTTTACATAATGCATGAGATACATGTATGTAATTCGTAAAAAGTGAAGGATTTTTAAAGGAAGATGAGTTAAAATAAGCAATTCTAATTCTTTAAGATATTTAAAAGATTCTCAAAAATTATTAAAATGAATATTGAAAACAAACCTTCAAAAGACCCTGCTGCATGCTTTAGGGAATCATATCCACCCCCCTTGATCCATCCCCCTGTATTAATGATCACTCCACTGATACTGACTGGAAATATAGCAAAATGTCACCTTAAAATGATCTTTCTCCCAACAAAGAAATCAAGATCAACATACAACGAGATTGTAATGGCAACTTAACTCTAAACAATCATTTTATTTCGTCAGGTGTCCATGTTCATGAGCAAACAAAATTTTATTGGCTCGTGGGGGTATGATTTAGAGGAATCTTGTAGATACAAAAGAAACAATGAATAAATATTCTGACAATATCATTTTTCACTGAGATATAAATTCGTGGGGTAAAAGATGACCCCCAAAATCCACAAACATTGATTCCCCACGAACAATGATGATTCCACTGTTACAATATGACCCCTGACCTTTACGCTGTTTGTCACACTTCATGTTGGTGACCTCTGCCATCCTGGACACCAGGAGTTTGTAAAGCTGGGGATTTGTGGAGGGGGATGTGTGACCATAGTGGAAAACCAGAGGAGCATTCAGGTGGAACCCTTCCTCCACATCAGCAGGTCGCTCAACCACGACGGCCCCCACCGTCCCAGGGATGGATACCTGACCCTGGGCAAGAAAGAGATTGTGAAAGAAATGGTGATAAAAATTAAAGAAACTCCTGTACTGTTAGTGTGAATTATTATTAATTTGGAAGTGACAGCACTGTTTTAATGAGTACCAGCAGGAATATAAATAGATCCTGTAGATAGAAATTGATAGATACAAGTAGTGTTATTTATTTTTAATTTGGAAGTGGCAGTACTACTGTATACAGGGTTATTTTCGCCCGTGTTATTTTCGCCCTTTCACACTGTAAAACAAATTTGCCCCGTTTTAAATTCGCCCAATCGTAGTTTTGTTTAAGAAATTATACTGAATTTTTTAATTCGCCCCGTTTTAAATTCGCTCTATTGAGGGTAGGGCGAAAGGGGCGAAAATAAAACGGGGGCGAAAATTTCCCTGTATACAGTATTTCATTGAGTAGGAATTAAAAAAAATTAAACATGTATCTTGCAACTTGGTAAAATTTATAAATGCAGATAAAAAATAGGAGAGCTAGAACTTGGATCCAAAATCATCATAATTTGGGTCTGATGTTTGCCAAAAAAAAATTGTTAAATTGATATAAAAGATTTGTTTAATCATTTATCATGATCTGTATTGTTCTTCAACTGGTGGAACAATTATTCAAGTACTGTACAGTATGCAACTACTGTAAATCACTTTTTATTCGCGAGAACTTTATTTTCACGTAATTACGCAAGACAGTGAGCACGCGAAAATTTTATTCTCGCGTATAATAGTATTCCTTAAGATTATTTAGAATAATATAAACAATTCGTGAAAATTATGTCTTGCTTATAAGGAGTCATTGACTATCTCGCGAACATAAGGTGTCGCGAACATTTAGTGATCTACAGTACCTGGGTAATACTATTTCAACTACATAAATACATATATACTGCCCCTTATATTCTAAACAATAATCTTATAATGTATACATAAAGTTTCCCACCTGTCCAACATCTAGGTCAACAAATATGGGTGCCCTCCCGAGGCGCGCTGCGTAGTTCAGTAGGAGGCGACACAGGGTGCTCTTTCCCACATCAGTGGGACCCACAATCATCACCTAAGTAGGCATAAATCACACTAATTTGGTGTAAAAATCCCAATAAGAGGAAAAATAACCCCTTGTTCATCATCTTTTTTATCTTCGGAACCCACTGGTTTTCTCTCCATTATACTGCAGTTGACTGCAGTGTGGCGGAGAGAAAACCCCTGGGTTCCAACAAAGCATCTTCTTCCACCTGATGGTACAATAAAACTTGTTATAGCGTAAAAATGGTTATAACAAAGTCACTGGGACCTGTGAAATTGCCTTGATATATCTGTAATTGGCTATATCCATATAAGGAATTCGTTTAATTTATGTAGCTGGGGATCCGAGATACAATGTAACTTTGTTATATCCATGAATTTGCAATATAATCCGTGTTTATATTTAACGAGTTTTGGTGTAGTTATACAATATCACATTGCACAAATTATTTTTAATTTACTTAATTAGTTAAAGTGACAGTTCCATGAGGATCAACTATATTTTTTTCAATATAAAAAGTTGAATCAGGTGTGCTGTATTCTTTTATCATTTCAGCATCTAATTAATCTGGCTCTGTTACATTTCTTTTTCCTTAATTTCTTTTTTAGTGTTAGATGTATTCATTACAATTCATACAGAGGTACCTACCCTTGGTCCTCGGGTATTATCACTTTCAGCCTTTTCTCTCATTTGTTCTAGTGCAGCATGGGTATTTATGTACATTACCATGGGAGTTTCCTTGGCAACATAAGCTACCTCTGTTCTTCCTTGCAGGTAAAATTTTGTCAAGGACAAATATGATTCAATTTTAAAAAATTATAAATTTCAGATCGAATGTAAATATACAAGTTCCAGTACTAGTGTGTGCATTTTCATTCAGTCTAAGTGTACAATTTGGATTAATTAGAATGTGGCGAAAACTAGAAAACTGACCAGTCAGCAAGGGCCCCGCCATGGGGTAGAATAAAAAGGGTGCAGCTTACAGAATGATTAAAAAATGTACGAAGAATAAGCAACAGTAACTGTATTCTTAAAATTTCAAGATAATTCCTGAATATTCAAAAACTTGAAATAATATCCTTGTATTTACTTTAGGCAGTAAAGAACAATTTAACATTAAATGTATTAAACAATTATGAAGCTTGTGTTATATAGAATGCCAGCCTTCAATGAATGCAAATATCATGAAGGCTTGACCTTAACTTCAAACAAACAGCAGTTGCAGACAAAGGTTTACATTAATCTTAAAGATAAAGAAAAGCCTACTAAATTTTCTGCAGCAGGCTAGATAATTGATCCCAAAGGATTAATTGTACCTCTCTCATCATTTTCTTCTAAAGTTACAAGAACTTTTTTCAGTATTAATGATAGAATGGGGTTTTTATAAAACTACCTTAAAAATTAATTAACATAAAGTAAAAAAAGTAATTCAAAAAATCTTCTTTAATCTATTTCTTGTTTTTAGAATTCAATGAAATCATAACTATTAAACAAAAATAAATTATAAAAATTTATATCTAAATCCACATTTCACAGTGTTCATAGCATTCCAAATTGACTTAACTTCAAAACAAACTTCATTTGCAATTCATCTCAATGTGACAGATAAAGATAATGCTCTGGATTTTCTTCAGGAGGAAACCTAATTAATCCCAAGGGACTCATAGCCAGCATTCATTTTACAATGGGAACATCTTCAGCAGTTATCTCTCTTTGCCAATGCATTCAAGTTAAGGAATCTACCCCACCACCCCAGCTCCAAACCAGGGGACATAGAGAACCAAACTTAGCATCAAAATATGTATTTCTGCCTACTGAACTACCATACCAAATTTGAACTTGATTGGGCAACCATAAAAAAAAGTTGCCAATTCATTCTTATGCATAGTTAAGGAATCTACCCCATCACCCCAGCTCCAAACCAGAAGACATTGAGAACCAAACTTAGCATCAAAATATGTATTTCTGCCTACTGAAATACCATACCAAATTTGAACTTGATTGGGCAACCATAAAAAAAGTTATTAGAAAAAACAGAAAATTTGTGGACGGAAGACAGACAGACGGACAGACGGACAGACAGAGTGATTACTATAGGGCACCCGCAAATCCTTGCGGGGCCCTAATAAGAAAAGTCACTACTATTAAATGTGATACCAAAAACGCTTCATGTGTCACAGTGTGCTGCAAAAAAATATCTTCAAGTGCATCTTCAAGTGTAGGGCCAAGAAGGATGAATGTATTGTAAAGTGTTTGCAAATAAGGACTGCCATTGAAGTAAGGTGACAAGATGAATGTGTTGCATTACTGTATACAAGGATATTTTGCTCACACAGAGTATTATTTTTGCCCTTTCACAATTTTTTTGCAGCTTGTTTAAGTTGGCCAAGCCAGTTCTCTTTAAAAAATTATACTATGTTCTTTGAATTTGCCAAATCATAAATTAAATTTGCCAATCTGTGAGTAGGATGAAAAGTAGTCTATATAAAATGGGGGCGAAAATTTCCCTGACTGTATACATCATACTGAGGAGAAGGATATCTTGATGAGGCAGCCATGCCAGGTGAAGACCGCTACTTTGGCTCCCTGGTCAAAGTTGTAGATTTTTCCTTTGGTCAGTTCTGATCCAAATACTTCTGCCATTCCTTCCAGAAGCTGTGTACAGAATTCAGATTTATTCATAATATAATCCATACATAATGCATGCAGACTCAGAATATGGACTTGGTTATCATGGCTATGTTGAAAGGGAAAAGGCATTTAAAAATTGCTTAAAAGAATTTAAACAACACAACAAAGTATATCTTTTTAAAAAATACAGTGAAACTTGTCTAGTCCACATGTCATGTATTCTGAAATCTTGCCTTTTGGTATTTAAGGAATGAAACTTATTTCAACTTATGTTATACGATATAACATAACTTGGGGCAGTTTATGCTTTAAATATAAACTGCGAAGCGGATTATAAAAAAGCGTAAACTGCTCCAAGTTATGTTATTTCTTATAATATAAGCTGAAATAAGCTTCATTCCTTATAATTTGATTTCAATATAGACAATGAGACAATTTTTTTTTCATTTTTTCCATTGGAAAAAGGCTTCAAATATCGCGATATTTTAAAAATTAAAGTTAAGCATAGTAATACGTTTTTTGATGTTAACTCATTGTGACATAGGCAAGTTTTGTTATACAAAATGGATAAAACCTTTTAACCGATCAAATAACATGTTACAACTAAAATTAAATTATTTTCAATTAATAATTGTATACTAGAATGTTGTCTATTCTAATCCAGCCATTTTTTTTGGTCAGATTAGATAAGTTTTAATTTATATTTATCCATTTTATACAGAAAGGGGTAGATGCCAGGTTGAAAAAATATTTTTATCTGGTACATGTAGCCATCCAATAAGTTTCTGACAGCCACCACTTATTAATGTGGCAGTTGCCAGACCCAATTATTTGGCAGCTGCATAAATGAAATATTTTTTCTACCTGGTACATACAGGCTTCCATAATTTTGAGACCTATCAGGGATCGACACTACCTTTAAAAGCATAGTTGTCAGCAGGGCTAGCCATTTCTAATTTCTACTAGCCCTATTCATGTATTAGTTGTCCAGCAGCCAAAGGCTGGTGGCCGAGTCGCGAAGCAACAAGGAGGTAGGTGCGGGAGGGGGTTTCCCCCTCCTGCTGATGGGGATACGGGGGCCCTCCCCCGAGAAATTTTGAAACCAGAGATGCCAAATCCTGTATTCGGCTGTATATTGGGTAAAAATTAAATGTCACTCAATGATCGTACCTTAGACATTTCTCTATTCGAAAATTCCACATTTATAATCATTTAGGATACTTCAAATCGCCTTCAAAGTTTTACATTTTGACTATCAAAAATAAGTATGATGATAAAACATATGTTTGAAAATAAATTTAGCATCAGGTATATTGTGTTTAAATTATAATTATTTTTGTTGCTCTGAGTGAGTGTTTGGTAAAATTTACAGTAGCCCTGCAGGGCAAGTTTAATGGCATGTTTAGTAGCCCAACCTCAATATTCAGTTGTCCCGGGCCAGCGGGCTACTGTTAGTGTCAAACCCTGCTATATGTATATTGAACAGCAAATAGTATATTTTTTATCATGATTATGACTGACTGATTTATGATAATTACCTCCATCTGGACTGAGGCATTAGCCTCCACTTCAAACCGAAGCTCTTCATCAGCATTCAACCTGTACTCTTCTACACTCTAACAAATAAAAAAGGAGAGAATATAGACACTTGACAAGACCATTTTACACATAAATCGAATTCCTCTTTTTGCAGTGTGACTGCAGAAGATTGACTGCTTTATGACCCCTTTTTACACTTGAAAGTTGTGAAAGGCGATTGAAAAGAAAATCAGATTTTAAATAGATTTTAGGTTCAGAGGTACACCTGGAAAAAACAGTTGGAGATTTAACAGTTCAAGGAAGATCATTCATCAAACATTCATGTTCAGCAATATTGCCCTCATCCTTGCAATGCCAGGACTCTTGAGTCAACATGTTGCTGTGGAACTTTTGCCAAATTTCATTCAATATTTTGTAAGTGTACGAAACTAACCAGGAAATTGAAATAGCCCATGGGGCTATCTCATTTTAAAGTGGGATAGACCTTAGAGAAATGGACTGTCCATAAAAACACATACTCAAAAAGTAAACACGCATAAATGCACTCACTTTTATATTCATATATTTATATATATTTTTTTTGCACTTGTTTTTTATTAATATTTACAGGTATATATTTCAGTTCCTAAATATTTTATTGAATATGAAGTATTTCTCATTATTACCTTGTGAAAATAAAAGTATAAAATCACTTTCAGTGTCTGTAAAATCAGTATTTTCACGAAAATTTGTACCATGTTTATATTCAGATTCGTTGGAATATGAACTTTTGTCCCCCGCTTTTGTGAAAGCGAGGGGACATTAAATCTCATTCGTGTGTCCGTCAGTCTGTCCGTCACAAAAACTTTAACCTTGCCCATAACTTTTGATTCAGTAGAGCTATGACTTTCATATTTCACATGTGTATTCCTTGTGATAAGACCTTTCTTTGGGTACCACCAAATTTGACCTTTTGACCTTGACCTTGGAGTTTGACCCACTTTTAAACAAAAATTCCAAACTCTTACTTTGGCCATAAGTTTTCAACGGTAGATACTAGGACTTTCATATTTTTTTTTACATATATTATATTCTTTGTGACAAGACCTTTCATTTGATACTAACAACTTTAACCTTTTGACCTTGACCTTGGAGATTTTCATTCTTATGAAAAAACTTTATATAACCTTGACCATAATTTTTGAATGGTAAGGGGTAGGGCTTTCATACTTCATATATGTAATTCTTGTGAGAAGACCTGTCATTGGATACCAAGAACTTTGACCCTTTGACCTAGACCTTGGATTTTGACCTACTTTTCAAAAACTTTGACCTTGGCCACAACTTTTAAACAGTAGATACTACGACTTTCATATTTCACATATGCATTCTTTACGCAATGTTCTGAATGTTGATAACTTCTGTTTTAAAATTTAAAAAGAAAAAACATATAATTATTGCTTGTTTTTATCTACAACTGTGCACATAAATTGTGCTAATTAATTGACATTACAAGTATATCAACTTGCATACCAAAGTTTTTTTTCAGATATTTCGAATTTAGCAACCATTTACCTGGCATAGTACCCAAGGCCATCCAAGTGCACTCGGAAATTCTCGGGTACTAGGCTATTGTCATCCGAGGCAGAGTTATCGTTTCTTTGGCGAAGAGTTTCACTATGTGCAGAAAGCTGGGGTTTTAGTTGGATAAAAGCTATTTTCGATAGATATATTTGGAATATTTTAGCCTGGATAAGTACTAAGACATCATTTGCACTAGTGCATTTGAGGATTTGTGTAACTTTTCTCAAGAAAGTTGTTTTTTGACTTCGTTTACAAATCTTGTGCTACTTTCGATTCTTCCATTGTTTATTTTTATATGTGAAGTAGAGAACAGAGAGGATAGGATGCCCTAGATAGAATGTTCTATCGTTAAAATGATAGATGTCCTACGGACCTAGTTTAACGATAGAATTTGTTCCATGTATTCACAATGTAGCAAAATAAACACGGGCGATAACTCGTACTCAGTGCATTTACTATGAACAATCAAGAGAGTTCCAAACGCAAACACGGTGTGTAAATTTGAAGCAAGAAAAAACGTTGAGAAAATTAGTTGAATTTTCGTCTTTATTGGGATTATATTTAAGGTTTAAGTACTTATGCAACCCCAAAAAGGTTGGTTATAATTAATCTTGAAGTTATTATGTTCCCCAAACGAAGTTGGGGAACATATTGTTTTTACTCTGTTTTTTATTATTATTATTTATTATTATTATTTTTCTTCTTCTTCCTGGGTACTTTTTTGTCCGCGAGTGATCTTGTAAATTGTTCATCCGAAGTAGGTAAAACCTTTTTAGGGTAAGTAGACATGTTATGTAGATTTGCGGAATCAAGGTCATTTTCCGCGCACGTGCTTGCAAGAGCGTGCACGTGCAACATGTGAAATGATCAGTATGATAGATATAGCCGTAACTCTTCTATTTTTTGACTATATGCTTTGAAACTCATAATATAAGTATATATTAGTTGTATATGCATAATGACATGTTCCTCGCGCACGTGCTTGCAAGAGCGCGCACGTGCAACGCGTGAAATGACTAATATAATAGATATAGCCGCAAATTTTCTATTTCTTGATGAAATGCTTTGAAACTCATAATATAAGGATATATTAGTAGTATAGACATGATGACATGGTCAAAATAGCAAGATCTCACGCGCATGCACGTGCGCATCGCTCTGATTGGCTGAAACTAAAGTCTCAATATTTTTCATGTTTCTTGTCATAATCTTTTGAAATTTTGAACAAAGTCTTAAATTATGAAGATCTACAGCATGATATATAAAAATTTTCATGAAAGCATGCGCATGCGTGCGTGCTGCAATCTGATTGGCTGAAACTTTAAATGGCTATATCTCCTTTGTTTTTTGACGAAATGCTTTGAAATTTAAAACATAGTTATGCAGTACGATATCCTACAATACGATATAGAAAGAAAATCATTAAATCACGCGCATGCACGTGTGCTGCAATTTGATTGGCTGAAACTTTAAATGGCTATATGTATTTTGTTTTTTGATGAAAAGTTTCGAATCTTAAATATAGTCATTCATTAAGATATCCTTCAATAAAAAATTCATGAAATCACGCGCATGCATGTGTGCTGCAATCTGATTGGCTGAAACTTCAAATGGCTATAACTCCCTTGTTTTTTAACCAAACAGGATGGGATTTAGAACATAGATAAATATGAGGGTCTCCTACAAGAAGGTGTATTCATCATGCACTTGCTTGCACGTGCGTGCACGTGAAATGAGTAAAATTAAAAATACACTCGAATGAGTGTATTTATTTTTATACTTTGGGATAACATCTCTAATATCAAGTATATTGAAATATATAGATAGTGTAGACAAGATAACATGGCCGTTAAGCACATGAACACGCGTACAATGCTTAAATTTAAATATATTTTGTATTCTTCTGGGAAGACCTTGATAAGTTTAAATTCCATTAAGTATTTCTTATTTAATAGAGATTACAGGAAATATGGCACCAAAAGGGAGTTGGGGAGCGTTTGGGGAACATCTGTAACGGTCCCCGTTACAATTAGCACTAGTTTTCAGTGCAAATCCCTTTGAATTCTTCAAAATCATTTCGGAGCAATTCAGAATCTGCAATTTTTTGCTACATTGCGAGTATATGAGAGGTATTCTAACTGTGGTGAGAGCTTGTCCCGAGACACAGTTAGATTACTGTATGCAGGGTTATTTTCGCCCCGTGTTATTTTCGCCCTTTCATATTCGGAAACAAGTTTGTCCTGTTTTAAATTCGCCCAGTAAGATTTTTGTTTAAGAGATTATGCTGTTTACTTTGAATTCGCCCCGTCTTAAATTCGCCCACTTACGACGAGGGCGAAAGGGGCGAAAATTAAACGGGGGCGAAAATTATACAGTATTCTAACTAAAGATGCCCCTGTGTGTCAACTGAATCCATGTCGAACTATCTGACTATTTGATGCTTCTCAATGAAAGAAGCAAGCCTTAAAATATTGAATTAAATTTGCCAGGGTCTCCCTTGGCAACATGTTAGCACCAGGACCTCTAGCATTGCGAGGAATAATTGCCATATGGTGAATGACTTGCTGGCTACATTTACACTGTGGATCTGTTTTATATGACACTATACAATGTTATATTTAATAAAAGACTGTAATTCACTTAAAATTGGACGTTGGATTATAACATTATCAAAATTTTGTTACCTTTCTGAAACGTCGGGAAAAAGCGTAATGTTATGCCTACCATAGTCAGAGGAAATTCAAATTACCATGATAAAAGATACAATTCGACTTTCCGGGAAAATTATTACCTTTTCTTCGCTCATGGCTGCTCGGATTGCATGAAATAAATAGGTTTGACTTGATACTTCATCTAGCTTACTATAAAATGATTTTCTGACATACTGTTCATCTTATTCAATGTTCACAGGATTTTAAAGTTTTTGAGTTCACATTTGTTGTACGCTCGAAACATAACTTCCGGGTTGACGGAGGTGAGTCTATTTACCCCAATTCTCCTTAATGTTCGTATTTTAATGGCTTGCTATAATAGACCGGTATTTCCTCATTCATGTATAACGCGGAAATCTGACAGGCAAGCCAGTCTATTATTATAAAATCTAGCATGGTTCCGAAGACCTAAATTGGCAAAACTTGAAATTCATCTGTTGTAAAAATCCCTGTACTTAAAGTAAGGTAGGATTTTTCTCGCACAAAACTGTATTTCTTGCAATTGTATTTAAAAATTAATGAAATTTTCACAGAATCAAGAAGACAATATTACTAAGTGATGGTATCAGTGAGATAAGTTTTGACCGTTTTATATTAGAGTCAAGGTCAGGTCAAGGCCATTGCCTTTTCCCTGGTCATTATGAATAAAAATAACTGCATCCACTCTTTCTGCCCGCTACCAACTCTCACATTCTCTCTCCCCCCTCCTCTCTCTCTCTCTCTCTCTCTCTCTCTCTCTCTCTCTCACGCTTTCTCTTTCTTTATCCCTATTCTCACTCTCTCTCTCCCCACTCTCACTCTATCTCCACACTCTCACTTTCTTCCCACTTTCAATCCTCCCACTCCCTCCACTCTCACACCCACTCTCTCTCCCCGCTCACACTCTCTCGTTCTTTCTCCCCGCTCTCCCCTCCCTTTCTCCCCATTCTCACTCTCTCTCTCTCTCTCCTCACTCTCTCTCTCTCCTCACTCTCTCTCTCTCTTTACTCTCTCTCTATCTTCCCATTTACACTCTCCCCAACCCCACTATTATCTCCCCACTCTCACACTCACTCTCTCTCCCTGCTCCAAACTCTTACACACTCTGTCACTTTAACACTCTCTCCTCAATAGTAGTCTCACTACCTCTCTCTCTCTTTCACTCTCTTTATGTCCCCACTATAACCCCCTCCCTCTCCCAACTCTCTCTCCCCTCACTTTCTCACCACTCTCACTCCCTCTCTCTTCACTCTCCACTCTGCATGTCTCTCTCACTCACCACCATTATTCTCCCTCTCTCCTCACTCTCATTTTCTCTTTCTCCCCACTCTCACTCTCTCTCCTCCCTTTCTCCCCGCTCTCCTGGATCTCACTATCTCTCTTCTCTCTCTCCCCATTCACACTCTCTCCCCACTTTTGCTCTCTCCTCCCTTTCTCCCCATTCCCACTCTCTCTTTCCTCTATATCCACACTCTCTCTGTTTCTCCCCATTCTTTCTCTCCACACTCCAACCACTCTCTCCCCCCTGCTCTCCACTCTCACTCCACTTTCACAGTCTTTCTTTCTTTCTCCCCGCTCTCACTCTCTCTTTCTCTCCACTATCACTCTCTCCCCACTCTTACAACTCTCTCCCCACTCTCTCTCCTCGCTCCCAACTCTCACACTCTCTCTCCACTTTCACACTCTATCTTTCTTTCTTTTTTCCCGCTATCACTCACTCTCCCTCCCCCCCCACTCTCACCACTCTCCCAGCTCCCAACTCTCACACTCTTTCCATTTTTACACAATCTCTCTCTCTCCACTCTCTTTCTTTCTCCCCGCTCTCACTCTCACTCTATTCTCCTCTCTCTTCCTACTTTCACTCCCTCCCCCCCTGGCCTTCTACCCACTCTCACTCTCCATTCTCACTCCTCCCACTCTCACTCCCTCTCTCTACTTTTACTCGCTCTCTCATATTCTCTCCTCTTAGACAACGGGAGGGATAATAGGAGGCTAATATGATAAGGAGAGAGACTACAGGGAGATCAGAGAGGGTTTAAATAAAACGGGAGATAATTACCCCCCACCCTCACCCTCTTTTCTCTCCCTCACTCTATCTCTCCCTTTCTCTCCTCCTCCCCTCCCATTCTGTCTTTCTCTCCCATACCACACATTCTCACTCTCTCTTTCTTTTTTTTTATTTGGATTTGTTTGTTTAACTCAGATACTTCTTACTCCTATAAAATAAACTATTAATGCGCATTATACATCGATGTTTCAGAATTATTTACAATTTATAAAAAATGGAAATAATTCTTTTTCCAAAATAGAGATAACATTTTTATGGTTATCTTAAAAGAAATTTAAAAAATGTCTATTCTTGATCTTTTTATTTTAAGTAAATTTATCAAAATTGACTATTTAAGCAAAAAAAATAATGTCATTTAATATTATAAGGGCGATAACTTCATTAATATATGTACATGTAGAGGGAAAATACTAAAATATAAATATTTGACCAAAGAAGTAATTCAGGATTGACTTTCACTATCTTTATCCCTTGAATTCAAACAGTTTACTTGAATTCTATATTTTATATATTTTTGATGCTCAGATATTGTGAGGTTGCAATGATACTAGCCAAAATTCACTTGCATCTTGACTTTCCCGCTGTTCTACACTGAAACCAGTACATATATATGTATATTTTTGTTTTGAATATAAACGGGTTTTTTTTGGTGGTATTTTATTCAAATATGTATTGTTTATAAAACTACAAATAAATAATCTTTATTTGTTACATGGTTCTACCCTTCTAACCCTATAGGTTTTAACAAAACACATAGCCGTAGGAACCGGGGAGGGGAGGGGCGGACCCTCCCCAATAACATGTCCCGATACATAGAATACAATAGAATATTTATAAGAGGCATTTTTATACATTTATAGATATCATACAAACAATTACATATGCATGTCGGTTTGGTCCGTCACAAGCCTACATCCATTAAATGTTTTTCTCTCCATTTTCAGAGTGTAGGAAAATTTTCTTGTTAAAAATATTCTGACCCATTTCCTTTGCAGCAGTAAACTATTACGATACATGTTTGTTCATGAATGCTTTGTATGCCCCCCCCCCCCCCCCCCCCCCCCCCCCCCCCCC
>PRKT01000014.1:46292-58587 GCA_003671525.1 Saccostrea glomerata
CCCCCCCCCCCCCCTCCGCCGCTTTAAACATCAGTACTTTTTGTTTCGGATATATACCTTAACTTAACGTAGATGTTGGTTTTCTGTCTGCACTTCTATTTAAGGAGTTAGTGATTGTGTTTCCAGTGCATATCTAACTCATTATTGCAAAGATATTACATGTTATTGTACGTTTCTGGAAAATATAAGCGCACATTTATAATGCACATATATATATAAACATATACTTATACCTTGATTCAGGAATGGAACTTTTACATAAAAGGCTATCTTTATTGTTTTGTTGCCCTCTCCCAACCGACTGGCTGAAAATGGCCCGACTCCAAACTTTGTTTTACTTTCCAGGAAGCGATAATTATTTTTATGCATTCTGAAAAATACGTGTACATTGAAATTGAAATTTTCTAACCTACCTATACCGACCCATTTTTTTCTTTTCATGTGTCGGGAGAGGACAAACAAACATAATTTTGAAGCTGGTCCTCGCGCGTTTCCCGTTGGAGGGGGTCCGCGTTTTTCGGAGGGGGGCAAGGTGACTGGTCTTTAGTTGGTTTATTATATTTACACATTTAATAGCTCTGTAAATTTCCGGATCCCCCCTCTTTTTATCATGAACGATCTCCAAGTACCGAGTAATTTAAACTCGCGACGTAAGGGTCATTTTCTTACTAATGTCGGTCAAAAGCTCTACAGAGCTTATGTTTCTGTTATAAAAATCCGACTCAAAATAAAATTTTCTGATTCTGATTAGAAATTTTAGAGTCAATCCAGGCGCCATACCAAAATCGGAGTCAGACTGGATTTTATATCATGCCATATATTTCTTCTTACTCATTCCACAGGCACCTGACGTTACTTATTTTCTTTTAATAAAAAAAATAATAAACCCCACTCCTTAGTAATAAACGTTGTATACTATTAGGTAGGGGTATGTTTTTATTTTTTATTAAAAGAAAAATAAGTATATCGTTAGGTGCCTGTGGCTCATTCTTATTGTTGAAATATTTTTCTCCATTAAAAGTTCTGGGTGCGTTTAAATCAATATATTTTTATGTTATGCCCCTCATTATCGAAAATTCGGGGGTATATGGTATAACTAATTTTGCCTTGCCTGTCTCTCTCTTATCTGCAAAAACTTTAACCTTGCCCGTAACTTTTGATTGGTTGGAGCTATGCTTTTCACATTTTACATGTGTATTTCATGTGACAAGGCCTTTCTTTTGGGTACCAACATACATGTATTTGGCCTCTTGACCTTGGAGTTTGACCTCTTTTTGCAAGAATTTACCAAACTTCAACTTTCACTATAGTATATGACTATAACTTTTGAACAGCTAGTGCTAGAGCTTTTATACTTTACATTGGTTTTCACTGATAAGTTCTAGTTCCATGGATGTAAATATTTTTGTCCTTGACCATTGACCCATTGTTAGAAATCTTTAATCTTGGAAATCACTTGTGAACCATTGGAAATATGGTCTTCATATTTTACAGTATATATCTTGTGATATGACCTTGCTTTGGATACCAACAATTTTGACCTTGGAGTTTGACCTACTTCTTAAAACCTTTAAGCTTAGTCATACCCTTGAACAGTTCAGTGCTATGGCTTTTAATATTTTATGTGTATTTTCTTCACGACCCTTCCCCTGGGTACCTTAACTTTGACCTTGGAATTTGATCTATATTTTAAAAAAATTATAAAACCTAGCCATCACTTTTGAGTGGTTTTTGCTTGAGCTTTCATATTTCACAGATAAATTCATTGAGACAAGTCTTTTCTTCAGGTAAAACACTTTAATTTCATCACTTTACCTTGCAGTTTCACTGTTTAACCCTTGACCTCACAGTTTCACTGTTTGACCTGCATTTGAGAAACTTTAACCTTCACCAAAACCATGCGGTGCCATCAATGTGTCACAAACACATCTTGTTTTAAATTTTTATTTTATCTCTCAGACAATCTTAACACAATCAAATACATGTATATGGCAAATCATTACTTCATTACATGAAAGGAGAATTTTTACTTCAAAATGTTTTTGTCCATTTAAGGGGTTTTCAGTCTTTCTGAATTTCCATATACATGATTTTGCTAATACTAAAATTGACATAAAATTCTTTAAATTATGTTTTACACGTCTTTACTTAATTTTAGTGATCTTAATTGACTAAGGCACTAGTATCCATTCATATTCTTTTCTGGGGCTTGTTTGTGTGCAATGTATAGAAATCCAATACTTGAGAGTGCACTGACGAGGAAAATGACATCAAACCAGCGATGATAAAAATTAAACTGAAGGTCTCCAAGTACCTCTGTAATAATTGACCTGTATTCTTGCGGCATGTTCATTCTAATAAGAAGCACGGAACTCACAAAATACATCCCCATTATTTGAGCCAGGCACAGTACGATCACATTTGATGATTTGCTGCTTGCAATGGCATAGAAAAATCTTGTTAAAGTAATGAGTAAACCTCTTATAGAAGTGACTATGATGATTCCAATCAGAAGAAACGAGATCTGCTGTGACCAGAATTTAACGTCGAACTGAATTCCCAGGTAATTAATTGCTATCTCTATTCCTCTAGTTACAGGATCCACTTTTCCGACTCGATCAAATATAATATTGATGGTGGAGATAAATATTTTCCAAACACAGTAAATAGAAAAGAAGTATCCTAAAAAGTTAAAATATTTCCCTTTAAATGTCTTTGAGTATGCGATCCTTTCCTGCGTATTATGTAGATCTACAGACTCCAAAAACAACTGCTTCGCTAGCTCCTCGTATGCCTCCGTTTCTTGTTGCAGCACCGAAATATTCTCCAACGAATTGCCTGACGTTACTTTTGATATCATTCCCCATAATCCACCCTGACTTTTATTTATGGTAGCTTGCTTCAGTCGTTCTCGCTTAGCAAGTGCCATTCTTTTTTTCTTCAACAGTATCATATCCATAGTTTGCATCAATCTCTTCTCTATGCCTTGGATATCTGCCTCAGTCACCGCCCTTATGAAGCAGAACATGGAGGTATAGGGATAATTCACCGCACCGAATCCTGACAATACTGCCATTAATGTTACTCCGATTACTCCGATTCTGCCAATACACTGCTCAATTGAAAAGATTCCATGCTTTGGACTCAGTATAGGAAAGGGGTCACCAATTTTCCAGAAAAAATACAGAAATCCCAACCAAGTTCCTGCTGTCAGTAGAACACGAATGTGACGTTTCTGTGGAACGAATCTTAAGTTTCCGATGATGAAATAGCCTATGTAGAATGGTAATACTGCCACTAAAACCGAGAGGATGGCATAAAGTCCCAGCTTCCAGTGGAAATATCTGGAACTAGCCTCAAGGAATCCAAGAATCTCAAAGATGATCAGTTCAAACATGGTACATGACAAGGCAAATGTGACTGAAAAGACCAGCAAAACTACAGAATGGTGAACCTCATAGTCCTTAAACAGCTGCTTCAAGAAAAACACCCATCCACCAGCAAAAAATAAAACCTGGGAAAAGAACATTAAGCAAGAGTCCATTAAAAATGACATCTTTAAAGCCTCGCTGTTGATAATTATAACACGTGTATAATTTGCTTTTATTAGTCACACCTCTAGTTTTCGGAGGTTTTATTATCGATTGCAATAATCACGTATTCGGGCTTTTCAGGAAACAATGGTATTTTTTTCTGCAGAAACTTCGTACTCCTGTCGTCTTCTTTTTAACACATTTAGACTCTTGATAAGTGACTGTCAAGTTCAGAGTTTGATGCTGCTGATGTTTTCGTCGTAACAAACTTCCGGTGAAAGCTGGACTGCTAATTGGCGCTGAAAGGGTGTTTCTTATCATTAAAACTAAATTGCAAGTAGACTGGCTTGCCTGTCTGATCCTCGATATACGTACGAATGAGACAGGTACTGCCAGTCTAAATTGCAAGGAGACGGAAAATTTTAAAATACTAATAGTGCAAAATACACGATAAATACAGTAAACATATTTAATATAAAATTTAATAAATAGGCCTAGTAATTTGATGCCATATTAACTACAATATACTAAATTGTATTGTTATTAAGTGTATTATTTGATTTTTTAAAAATAATATCAATATTTTGTTATATTTATTTCTTCATGCTCATGTCCATGTTATAATTAAAATGAAATAATTTTATTTTGAGCAGGTATTTTGTATAGTAATAACTGAAGATAATTATATGTCAGGATATTGTTTGTTTCCACCTAAGGACTTTAAATTAAAATTTGTTTAAAACTACTAGATTCTATAACTATTAACTTGTAACTAGAATCTTTTTCAGTGAAAATCTTAAAGGAAAAGGTTTATAGTTTAATGAAATAAAATTTAATTTATATTTTTCTGTTTATGACAAACTATTGAATGGTTAGATAAACATTGATATTGATTTTTAGAAATAATTTATTTTTACGCATGTTTTACTTTTCTTAGTCAAACCCGTAGTCTTCAAGGCGCTTATCGATATGGAAAAAATACATGAGCAGTCAAAGTTGCTAACAGCAACCAACCAGATCTATGGTGGTAAGTCGTAATTTCATTTTGGAATTTCAATCTGGAAGATTTCTCCTCTTATTTCATTATTTTTTATTTGCATGAATTGTTGGACAGTATTTTGGTATAGTTTTCTATCGTACATATATATGAAAATTTGCTTTGCTGAAAAGAGCAATTAACACGTTAAAATTCACAATGAACAGAAGAAGCAAAATGTGCCTTTTTCACCTCCATTGTCTATTCTGTTTAGAGAATATTGTCTTGAAATCCCCCCCTTTTAACTACAAAAGGCTCAAAGCTGCCAGGAACTTAATTTTACTAAAGTTAATTTCAGGAGTTTATTTCAACATGTTCAATGTAGATTTATTTTTTAATTTATCAGGCATAGAATTAGCTACACATGTCATTAAATATGTATTAATTAATTATATGATATGTTGAAGTTGTGACATTGACCATTGGGACTTGTGCAAAACTTTTTATTTCAGGGTTCGACACTAACATTTTTAGGCGTTGGTCCGGCTGGACTAGTGGTTCTTTACTTTTACTAGTCGGCGGACAATTTTATGTGTCCTTCAAGAATATGAATAAATAGATAAAATTTACATTGCAATGTACTTTTTATACTTTTATGAAGTAAACAAAGCATTTACATGAAATGTTTTATACCGTGATTCGTTGAAATCGCGCGATCAGGAACTGCGAATGAATGATTACATAATCCAAATTTCGGACATTTTTCTTTATGTGGTACTACATCATGATCGCTAAAATGTTTAATTTCATACAAATGAGTCCTAAAATTGAACGCCAAATTGACTCAGAATTACTTAACTTTCTGCCAAGAAGTTAGAAGGCTAAAATTACATATGGGGTTTTCCAAATAAGTTGTCGAGAACACCGCTAATTTTTTTTCTCCAGAAAACTTTATTAGTCCATTCGGACTAATTAACCACAACTTTTATTAGTCTGAATGAAAATGTATTAGTCTGAGACTAACAGACTAACGTTAATGTCGAACCCTGTATTTAGTTTAAATTTAGATAGGGCTTGTCAAATCACACATGCCAATTGCTATGTATATAGACTGATGTCGCAATGGGGCATGATTTTGTATGTATGTTGCATTATCAATTCGATGTTTGAACAGTGTAAATTTGAATCAAAAACACAAAAACATTTAATCTACTATTTACATGCTATTTATACATAAAATTCAAAGCATGTTATTTTTTCTGGGAAAGTTTTGTTACTGCGAGAATTAAAGTTGCATTTCTCTAAGGATTATGTGCATGAGACCACAGATAACTGCAAAAAATTGCTTTTAATTGATCAATGGGCATAGTCCGAGTTTTCTCTTCACCCAAGTGCTACTTTCAAAGCATGCAGATAATGCCTGTTTCAAGAGGATTTTTAGGGTTGCATGGAAACTCACTGGAAATAGCAGCTGGCCACGGGGCGGGCTTCTCTTCGAAGTTACAAGCCCTGCTCAAAATCTGCCTGATTTAAATGCTCATTGTAATTGATTCTGAAGTACTCTATAAAAACTTCATTTGAATTTTATACTTTAACAAAGAAATTCAAAGAATTGTGGTCCCCCGCTTTCAGTGTATTTTGGGTGAGTTGTCATTATTTATGGCATATTCTGTCAATATATGAACGCCCCATTCGCTTGGAAATATCTCGCCAATTGCCCAAAGATAATGCACATGTCAAATATGAAAGCCCTATCTCTTCTAAATCAAAAGCCATAAGGAAGAAATAACATTTTTGAAAAGTAGGTTAAACTAATCCAAATTTATAATATGGAAAAGATATCTCTTCTCATTCAAAAGTTATGGCCAATTTTAATTTTTAAGTAATGTTTAAATTTTGGAAAAGTGGGTCAAACTTAAAGGTCATGGCATAAAAAAAATCAGAGCGTATATAGAAAGGTCTTGTCAGAAGTAATACACATGTGTATCATGAAAGCCCTATCTCTTCCCATTCAAAAGATATGACCGAGGTTAAAGTTTTTGTGACAGACTGACAGACCTACAGACTGATAGACAAACAGAAGAATGAGATTTAGCATGTTAATGTCCCATCCCTTTTGCGAAAAACGGGGGAAATAATTCTCAACAATACCTATAGTCTATAGACTTTTTATACACTGTTTTATAGCAAAAAAAAAAAGAAAACAGAATCTCACTGTTCAAATTAGCCTGACTGCTGGGCTTGCTACTGAAGTTTTGTCCCTGCATGCCCATCTGAGAAATAGACTGCCTCGGGCAGGCAGGGATTTCCAACCTCGTGATTCTTGTAACTTTTCAATTTTAAAAAAAATTTATGGAACTTTACAATATTAACTCAAACTTTGAGGACTTCCCATATTTTGAGATCATGATTCTGAATTTCTCTGATAATTCTTTTACAATACAATTCCAAACAAGAGATGTTCTGCAGTGCAGAATGTGAAAGAAAATTCAGGGCAGCTAAGCCAGAAATAAGGAATTGATTAAAAAAAATCCCATTTCTGCATTTCCTAAATTTTGTCCCTGTTGAATTAACTTGTACAAAAAAAAACCCGAAAAAGCTGAAGAGGATGCATTTTTCAAGTAGTCAAAGGGATTCCATAATTTTTACTTCACCTGAGTCAAAAGGCTCAAGCAAGCTTTTCTAGTCATATGTAGGAAAATGAAACACATGAATGAATGTGGAATGAATGGAATGAAATAATTTTTTTTTTATAAAGAAAAAAAAAATAAAAAGAGATTGTTTCATGTTTTCATGCATGTGTCATAATGGAGTTTGTATAGACTACTAACAGTACTGTAATACTATCAGATGGAAAAGTTACCAAGGACTGCATGGTTCTTAATGACAGTCATTTAATTTGTACAAATTATCTTTTGCCCTAAACAATTATTACATGTGTTGGTTCATCCAGACAAGCATGTTGTCCTTGCGGCCTGTGCATATGCCTATATAAACATAATTAATATGCATTTGTCAAACGCAAAATGCACAATGTCATAGAGGGCAATGCAGTGGTGCATGAAAAGTGTTCATCTGGGTATGTATTATTTAAATTATGTATACAATGTATAGTACATTATGATTTTTTTGTACCTTGTACATATAACTGTTTTTAGTGAAAGAATTTTGCTGTTGCACATGATAGGGATATATGATAGAAAAGACATAGTTATGGTGGAATCATTGTTTGTGTGAGAACAATTTTCGTGGAATATATGGGTCATCCTTATCCAAGAATTTACATCCCCTTAAATAATTTTTTGTCCAGACTCAATACATTTATTCATTGAATCTTCTGAATATACAACTTGATGACAAAATGACATCACCACAAACCAAAACGATATTGCTCACCCACTAACATTGACCCCCTCCCCCCGAAATAAAATGATTGCACAGTGAAATACCAGTTGGTGAATCTTTCCAAGTTTAGGCTACTGACACTTTCTCCTCCATCTCTCTTTCTCAATTTTTGATTGTACCTTCTTTAAGTCTCAGTCTCTCTTTTTTTTCTCTCTTTTTCTCATTTTTGACAACCCTCTGCTTCCCTTGTTCTCTCTCTCTCTCTCTCTCTCTCTCTCATATTGATTGACAGCCCTCCCCCTCCCTTTGCTACTTTACAGCTGTAGAAAATTTTGTTAATGCTGACTCATTTTCTAGGCCTGGTTCTAAATTTGGATCCCTAGGAATGCAGTGTTGCCCCCTAGATATATCTGTTTATGTCTCTCCCTATCTCTGAAGATGTAAGCCAAACTTGTTCTATAAGGATTTACTTATGATGTAAGTTGCTTGATTATCTTTATTTTGATTGAAAGAAGTATATGCAATCTCTGTTTATAATCATGGGTATATGTGTATGCATGTAATATCTACTTCACCACCATGTAGCCTTAGTCTTGTGTGTATATTTATAATATGAATTTATATAAACTGGGATATTTCTATGTATACATCAGTTTTCTGGCAATGGTATTACAAATTGATATGATTTGTTACAGTTCTACACTAGATCACCACATTTTTGAAGACATCTAAGTAAACATGTAACTTTGTGAAATACTGGTACTGCAATTGTATTTGGCATAAGTAAAACCATAATTAATAGCTGAAACAAAATTTTTATGATTAATCAAATGGTTTTTGCCGTATATTTTCTAGGCTAATAAGAATATATACAAGTGCATAAGAATAAAATTTTCACAAGCATCTCAGACTATTTTGGATAGACTAATTTCCTTAAGTTCTCGCAAATCGAAAGGGTATTAGAGTGCAGTATAATCTCGTTCCTTAATATATAGAGAGAATTCATATATTTACTGTTGTATGAGGCAATTCTAAAAGATTGGCACAAATTTAAGTGGATAGAAAAAATATTAACATGTTTCTACTTGATTCTATCATGATTGAAGACCTTAATTTCTCCGTGGTTACTGGTACATCATGGAACATGGCACTGAGTCATTTTACTTTGAAATATAAAAATCTATGAACACATGCAATACCTGGACGTTTTTTTCCTATCACTTCCTTTGAGATCTTGTCATTCATCATGTTTATGTTATGCAATAATTGTAAACACTTACCAACTGCAAATTTTTTTTGGTTATCTATTTTGAGTTACGGAAAAAATAATGCAATGGCAAAAATGAACAGAATCTGTTCTATGTGGATTACAACTGATGATTCAGTATTCGCAATGTCAGACGAAGACTATGTGATTATAGGCTCGAAGGAAATTGGAAGGTGTTCTCTGGAATTTGCTCCTCTCGTAGATCTAAAGTGTTGTGGAATTGTTTTTAGAGATATTTCAGGAGCGAGGTGAATTGTTACAAGAACTTGTTGGTGTTGAATGAGGAAAACAGGTGGGTGATGCTATCGGGGAAGAATCTATGGGGGAGTATAGGCTGGCGCGGGGCTTATAGAAGGAGGAGAATTGTTTTTATATCGGTGCTTAAAAATGATTGAAAGGATATAGATCTGGAACTGTTGAATTGGCAATCAGCCTTTGTACAAAGGGCTTTTTACATAGATACCAGTTTAGGCTGGAAATTTCTTATTGTAATGTATTACAAAAATATTATCTTTATTACCTATGACTATTGCAATACATGTATGTAATGTTCAACAGTTATAAGATTTTTTTTCTAATTTTATTAACCTCCATTTATAAGCAGAATGCATAAGTCATTAATAAGTATAAGTTGTCACAAGAAAGTTCTGGTTGATTCCAGTTCTGCAACAAATTGCAACTATACAATGACCTTTTAACTGTTTGCCACGATCTGACATGATATTATAAGTGTTTCTAAACTATATAGATAAGTATAAATATTTTAGTTTGAATGAAATTTTTGCAGTTTCAAGCAATCTTCAAAAATTCAATTCCCCAGGGAACAAAAAATTTAGTTACAGGTATAATTATATAGTTTATAGAGATTGATTAATGTAATCAGAACATGTACATACAAACAGTATGAGCAGACAAACTGCAAGTCAGATATACAAATTCATGCATGTTTTATCAAGCCCTTGTGTTAATGACCTACATAATAATACATCCTCCTCCCCCTCAAAGTCAGGTTTACGTTAGGCTCCCGAGGGGTCTTATCTTAACAAGGGGTGAGTGAACTTACAGGCAATGAGCCATCAAATGGTACAACATAGTAAGCATCATCTATCTTACTCGCATCTCCTGTCACTAAATTCTGACTTTTTCTTTTGAAGTAATGTGTGTACGTTGTTTACATTTGTAGAACTATATTTAATGTTTATTTGGATCTCTTAATTGCTTTGATCATCCAGATATTTTAGGATAAATCTATTGGAATTTTTAAATAATTTTATTTAATTTTTTTTTATTTGTTTGTTATGAAAGAAGCCACGATCAAGATCTTTTTGTGAATTGAAAATGTAACTGTATCAAGTGTAATGATTTAAATCTGGACTAACATAGCACCATGTTTGTTGTTTTCATTGCATGTAGGGTTACAGATTTTGGATTTAGGAGCTTGTCAGTTGTCACGGCTGACTTGCATGGTGAAAGTTTTCAAGAAAAATGAACATTCAAAAAGTTTTAAAATGGAGAATACAAATTTGGTGCTAGATGAGCATATTGAGCATTTAATTTGATAAATGATTAAAATACATCAACAAACAACATATTGTTAAAATGATTATAGAGGTTTTCACAATTATTGAGTTTTCATTGAGCACTCTTGGAACTGCTTTATACTATAATAGCTACTTCTGTCTCGGAGAGTTTCTTATGGGCAAGGTATTTCCCTGCAATTACAGTGAATTCATGCCAAACTATTTGTAATCTTCTGGGAATCTTGTATTGTATTGAAGCCAGTAATGTGGTCCTTGTAGGTAATAAATGATTACATCTACATTTTATACGTCAACAGATCAAATTGTATAGTACAGTGTCTGCATGCAGTCAATCTCTTTTAAATTTCGTCCAGAAAATCGTCAACCAATGATATGAAAATAATATTGCAATCCAGGTCCCTGAAACTTGAACTGCATGGGTTTATTAATCTCATTCCAAGAAATCTATGAATAGAAACCCCAAGTATTCCTGACCTGTTGTAAGATAAATTTATACCTTTAACATATTGTTTAAAGCTCACAGGAAGGAGATTTGAGCTATCTATTTTCGTTTTTAAAATTGTAGTCGTGTCATTGGGTTTTTTGAAGTGATTTCTGCAGTGACATATTATATAGTAAGTGTACATATTTTTAATATATGAGGTAACCAAATACTTGTTGATACCCCATTGAAATACAAATTCTATCTGAGATTGCAGAAAAATCAGTTCTTGCTATTATAACAATGACAGGTTGTTTCGTTTTATAAGTACTGTATTCATTTTAGGTGTTCTGGTGACAATGGGAAACATGTTTATATTCTGATGTTAATTAGTGTTTAATATTTGCAGCATCAGCCTGCAGATTTTAAATGCTTCAACATATTTTGAATGAATTCTGTAGTTTTATAGTGGTACATACACCATTCAAAATGCTTCTTTAACATAAGCAAATTGTGTATTATTGCATAAAATTTTCAGCTTTTTACCTTCATACAAAATGAAAGTAAAAAAATTCCCATACATTCAAATCAAAATAAGTTTTTTATGTGCCCGAATTGGGGCGTATGTTGTTTTGGCCTGTCTGTTTGTTTGTCTAGCTGTTTATCTGTTAGTGTTTGTCTGTCTGTTATCAACTTTAACCTTTGCCATAACTTTTGAACTGTGAGAGATAGAGACTTCATATTTGGTATGAATACTTCACTAATTATGAACTTTCAACTGACACCAAGGTCAATGACCTTGTGACCTTGACTGCAACCTATATGCTTAAAATAGCTTATACGAACTTTTGCCATCACTTTTGAACCTTTGGAGACAGAGTTTTCATAGTTGAAAATTGAAATGCATACTCCGATAATTAAGTTCTTTCAAATAATGCCAAGGTCAATGACGTTGTGACCTTTACTGTAATTATACCTATATGCTAAAAATAGGTTTTTAGCTCACCTGAGCCGAAGGCTCAAGTGAGCTTTTCTGATCACATTTTGTCCGTCGTCCGTCCGTCTGTCTGTCTGTCTGTCCGTCTGTCTGTCTGTCCGTCTGTAAACTTTTCACATTTTCGACTTCTTCTCAAGAACCACTGGGCCAATTTTGACCAAACTTGGTACAAACCATCCTTGGGTAAAGGGGAATCTAAATTGTTAAAATGAAGG
>PRKT01000014.1:64075-77586 GCA_003671525.1 Saccostrea glomerata
TATAATAATTCATGTGTAATGCTTAAATTAAGTTTGTACTTTTCTGTTGAATGTTTAAGCCAAATAAATTGTTATGCGTTCGAATTTCAATATTAGGTTCATTTTTAATGGAGTCTACAAGCATTATAAGTATTTGTGAATGGTACTTGTATTTTTTTTTAGTTATTTCCTGTTTTTCAATTCAGAATGCTAACAATCTATTAATATTTTCATGATGTACGTAGGATAGATTCGATTATCTACAAGGTCATATATACAAACATGTTTATAGTGACAATCCTACGAAAACAAGATATTTAAGACATAAATGTGCAATATAAATATTTCTGTGTATCTCTCAGACCAAGTACACTTGTACTTATTAAGTCACATCAAGATGCACAGTCCATTGTTCTGATATGACCTAGTTTTGGCTGTTGGGGATCAAATTAGGTCGCACCCTAACACCATTCCCTGTTAACATGATTAAATTGTCATGCACTGCCATTTTTTGTGTCGGATGTAAATATATATATTCAACACAATTTTGATTTATGATATTTATGTTAATTTTTTATGTACAAAGCCAAATGAAAAGTCTTATCCTTTAATTAATAAAGATTATGGAATATGTCAGTTTATTAATCATTGTGTATTAATAATTTACCCATCATTTGCATTTATAAACACAATCGGAGAAATGTATTAGATAAATAGCAGCAGTCATTACATTGCTTCTGTAACTTAATCTATCTCTGATTTTAATTTGTCCAGTAAAATCATTGAAATATAAAATGAATAAATATATAATCCTTGTTTTTATTTATAAGAATTTACACATTCAAGATTTAATCTAATAAATCAAGAATGTTCCAAGAAAAATTATTAAATTTTTTTTGATCAAGCGGAGCAAAAAATTGTGTATTACCCTCCGAATGCCATTCGGATTGAGGAGTGACCTCCCTTGATATGAACCAGCCTCTGTACTTTTAGAACATTTTATCTCTCATTCTTGAATTTTTATGAATGAATCACAGAAAATATGCCTTACAATTTTCTATACAGCCTCAAGCCTAACAGCTGTTTTATCTCTTCATCTTTTCAATTTTCCTTTATGCCTTTGTGTTAAGGAGTTTAACCCTCTTGACATTATTTATAGGAAACTCTCTGTAGTGTTTTTTCTCCTGAAATAGAAAAGAGAGACGAAGTAACTGATTCCATTGATGAATATCATAGAAAGGATTGGCAGAGATATATATACACCGTAAACTTAATACAAATAGCCCCCTAATGACTCAGAGATTTTCAAATTAATGACCATAAGAATCATGAAGCCTATGTCCTGGTTCTGTGAGTGCAAAGTTTACATCAACACATCTGCTCTATATATCTATAGGCTTGAATCACTTCCAATTAGTGTGTTGTGATGTTCAGAAAAGCCAGATCGTTCAGGATTTCATAAAATACAGCAGGGAAATAATATATTCAGCATTTGACTAGGTCTCGTACTGTATTTACAGGGTTTGGTACTTGTAGGTTGGATGGTTTTGACCCAATTATAATTGATATAGCAAGGTCAGAGTTTTTGAGCTGAATTAGGTACAATTAAACACATGGGAATCACCCACCTTTTAATTGCTCCAGAATAATAATATTAAATTAATTTTTAGGTTAATGTGATATGTTAAATCTTCAAAATTTTGTTGAAGAATTTTTCATTCTATTCACTTCTATGACCTATAATAAATAGAAAGTGGCAGGAAAGTTCAACTGATTTAATGGACAAACTGACTGTCACTGGCTATAAATAAAATATTTGTAGAAATTAGATTTAATCTGTAAAAATGCATGATTGATGAAACAAATGTTATAGGATCCCTGGCCATTTCTTTACTTAACGCATAATATGCATCTTGCCCTAACTTAGGTCCTGCAGACCATATTCTGCATGTGTTCAGATGGTACATAACTTATATCATAAGGAAAAAGAAAGGTTGTTATCCCGCAGTAATGCCATTTTTAAAAAAAAATGTTAATTGAATTGGACTAAACACTTTGGAGTGAAACATGGATTAATTAATGAACTTTTGAAAAATCGCACAATGTAAATGAAAGTACTGGATTATAACAGATGTGTAGAAATCACATTTGAAAGCACATCTTACAAGTCAGACAATGTAAATACGCCCTTATCTAGTAATAACAATACAGATTCTGAATGAAATCATTCAATAAATGCAGTTGCTAAGAGAAATTAATTTACTTCTATAAAATATTGTTTACAAACTGTTACATAGTATAGTGACATTTTTGTTTTACTACAGCTACAGAAAGCTTGCCTTGAAATGGCATCCAGATAAGAACCCAGATAATAAAGAAGAGGCGGAGAAAAGGTTCAAAGAAATCTCTGAGGCTTACGAAGTCTTGTCAGACAGTAAGATTATTATTTATTCATTTTATGGTCAAAGAATCTGGCTTACCTTTAATGAGGCTAAAATTAAGTGTAAATGTTTTCACTCTGTATATCTGGGATAAAATGATTTTCTAAAATCTGAACCACTTTAATAATCTCTGTGTCTTTCAGACTTTGCATCAAAACATCAAATAGTACAATTCTCAGTTAACCTTGGACTTTCTATAATGCATGGCATTCATGTCGCTATGTAACTAGCATCTGTCAAATGGTGAAAATATTATTGGTTTAGAAATAAATAACATCAGGAACTTTGAATTGTTGTTGACAACGATGAGATGACTTAAGCTCCACCTCTTTGCTGGACGAGGCGATGTGATTGGTTATTCAAAACACTCGTTGACATTTGCTTTAATTTTATCCCATGTATATTTCAACAGTGAAGGAAAGTTGTGTAAATTTCAGATCCTAATAATGTAAAGGTGAGAATGCCATGCCTTACTGAAAGTCCAAGCTTAACTGAGAATTGTACTAAGTACATAATAGAATATATACATGTAATAAATGTTTTAGCAGAAAAAAAACTTAAAAACTATTTTCAAGTATAATTTCAGAAAGGAATCTTAGTTTAAGAAATTTTTTAAGTATTTGAATTCACACGTTAAAATTATTCGTATTTTTAGAGGAGCAGAGAGAAATCTATGACAAATACGGGAAGGAGGGGCTAAGTGGTGGCGGGGGTGTACAGGAAGACTTCCACTTCAATAGTCCCTTCCATCACTTCCATCCTTTCCACTTTAGAAAGCCAGAGGATGTCTTCAAAGATTTCTTTGGAGGAAGAGATCCTTTTGCTTCATTTTTTGGTAAAATCACTAAAAAAAAATATTTTTTTCAGAGCATATTATAAATATATATATAGACCTGCTAAATTTTTAGCAAATGTTTACGCATAATGTGAATTTAAAAGATAGGGAAGATTTGTGTGTTTAGTCCTTCTTTTCAATCTATACAAAAATTAGTGTAACCACCTTAAAATTCAAGGTAAGTAACTGATGTTTGTGACAGTATGATTAAGAGCATGCTTCAATTTGGATCTTGTGACTCGAAATCAAATCATTTTTCATTATGTGCATGTTTTTTTTTTTTCATTCCTCTTGTGTCTTACCACCTTCATTTCTTTCAGCTGCAGTTTGCTTATCACATTGTACTGATTATTAACGGACATTTTCCACTTTTAGGTCGTGACAATCCCAATAACTTCCACGACTCTTTTCCAGGCTTTACACGACCCTCCATGGGCCTCTTTGGAGGAAATAATAATTTTTTCGGAGATAGCGGGTAAGTAAGGGGAGGGAACTTTTGTTTTGTTTTTAACCTTGGCCTGACTCATCGTTAATTTTTTTGTCTGCATTGTGACAGCCCTTGATTCTGTTTGTTCAGAAACGCATTGTTGGAAACTGAGAGACAGAAAAATCACTGCATGACACAGTGGTGTTGTTATTTTATTGTAAAAATTCACAGTATATTACAGAGTAGATGGCAGAAGTAATGTTTAACTTTGTTCTGTCTGTGCAATTAAAAATAATATGAAATCAAAATGTTTTATACATTAAGTTTAAGTTTGATTCTAGTTATTTATTTTGCTTATATTGAGATTCCTGTCACATTGATAGAACAGATACGTGCATGTACCGAATGTACTAAATTTGTAGGATTTTGTAACTATATCATTAGGTTGTAGCTTTTATAAAGTGGCAGGAACAGTTATAATACATGATAATACATTCAATATGATAACTTTAGGGTTAGCAATAATTTGTTTTTGTATCACCTGCATTGAATGACAAACACTTAGGGATCACTTTGTCTGTCCTTTATAGAAGGATGGGTAGCCAAATCCCAAAACACTGTTTCTGCAGGCAACATGTGTTTCCCCTGAAAACCCTGTCCAAAGCCCTGTCTTGTACAGGCATTGTATGTGTTCCACACACAGTCTTGTTTATCTTCTGCTAACTTGTAGAGACTAGAATGTAAATATGTTAGCTATTAGAAATATTTGTGAAAATTAATTACATTTAATATGTCAAACTTTAGCTTTGTTATTACATGTATTGCCTCTCTAAAACTTATTTATTGTTCAACTGTATTACATTGCTCAATCAGACTTTTCTATGAGTTTGATTGGTGATGTATTACAGCAGATATATTGTATTTATTTAACATGATAAAATTGTTAGCTGGAATATTTGTTGTGTTGTCTGCGCACTGAATCTTTATTGGCACAAATAACATTTGTCTGTTTGTCTGTAAATTTGCTCCTGTCTTGCACTTATCAGTGACATCTATTCTCAGTATTTGCTATTACAAAATCTATCAAACCAACACACTGCAGTTTGGAAGAAGACTGTATAGAAAACCTTTTTAAAGAGAGACAAAAACAATCAATTTTAAGATAAATTCTAAAGCTTATTTTGGTTACATTTTCTTCCAAATTTGAACTTATTTTGATTGAAAGTAACATTTCAATTTTCATCTAGGTTTTTTAAAGTGAAACATGATAGAGAATAATTATCACTAATTTTTTTTGGGATAATTTATAGTATCGTTGGAAAATGATGGGTCCACTGCACTTGCTTAAATAATTGATAGAGGCACTTTCAGCTCGGCATGTATAAGTAACAGTACTAGTTATGTAAGCTTTGAATTTAGAAACATGTCATAAGTTTTGCTGTGCACCCTAGTTGTTGTTGAATATGTTTATAGATTTTTTAACACAATTAACATTATAAATATCATCCATTTACAGTGTTTTCCCTAAGAACCGGCTACCGGTAAATTTAACCACTTCAATTGACAAAAATGCTGCTTTGAAATAAAATTTTTTTGTAAGGTCCATAGAGATTCTGTTCATAAACCTCAGCCCCTAACCTGTTACAACTGATCTCTAACCTACTACTTTGAAATAAAGGGAAAACACTGCATTTATATTTCTTTCCTTCTGATGTGAGTCATGTTTTTTTTTTTTTTCATTTTTTGGCAACTGACTTGGGTAAATTGTATGATATCAGTCAATCAGAGCTTTTTGTTCATTGTAATAAAGGTAAATTGGTTTTTTGTCTGTCTGTCCATTTGTTTTCCATTTGCCTGTTGTTTTATTGTACACATTATCATTGACCGTAACAGCTATAATGAATCTATAAGACTGATCTAGTCAAGGGCAAACATAAAAACCAAAAAGTAATATTCCACTGCAGGAATTTGTCATTGCAGGAGCATTATAGTGTTTTGATCTCTGATCTTTTAATCTATTGTTATTTACATAAAGCAATTCCTAAGGTTTTTTCCTGCCAAAAGTGCTTATGCATCATTGTATGGTAGACAATATGTATTGGAAATTTTCATTTTTAAATGAGCAAAAATTAGGTAGCATCTAGATTTCCTGCATGGCACAATAAACCCTCCTCTGCATGTTTCCCAAGTATTTAATATAGTTTTGGGGGAAATTTTACTAACATGCATGGGGGAACCAGTTTATTAAGTTTTGTGGGGTTGGGCACCAGCCTGTGATTGGTCATTATCTCCACAGTCCACGGCGCATGCAGAGAAGAAGGGAGAGAACTGACAGGCCGTCCTCTTATTCCCGTCGTTCGAGGGACGTGGAACTTAGGAGTGCCCATCATCCCATGGCAGTTCACTCGCCCCTGCATCACTTTGGATTTCCTATGGGTTTTGGCTTCACATCTTCTCTGTTTGATGACCATTTCGGAATGCATCATAGACCGGGGTAATTCATGAATATTCATCATCTTTGGCATGGTCCAATCGGGACTGAGGTTTAGGGGTGATATTATTGCTTGGGGGTGTAATGTGATGTTTGTCTTAAATGGGAATGATTCAAGTCATTGATAAACATCTGTTCATTATCATGGTCTTGTTCAAACATTTGATATGCTGGATATTTTAAGTGAATGAGTATATCTAGATCTATTTTTCTTTCCAAAAAATTGTAAAATTATGTAGATTAAAAATTGGTCTCACTTAATGTACTACTCCAATAGTAAATCAATTTGATGGTCATTTAGTTTTGTAGCATATTCCTCCAATAGAAAAAGCAGTATTATAATACAGGTCTCAATCCTCTCCAATTCTTGCATTGTGTTTCCACAAAGCAGTGTGTACTGTATATAATATAGACTTTGTGCACTTCTGTATTGTTGTTCCAATAACATAATTATGTATCATATGCTGTAGTGTTTGAGTGTCTAATTAACAGCATTTACTGTATTAGCCCTTATGACAGATCCTGGGCCTGTATTTACACATTTTCATCCATAAACTGTGAAGAAAAAACCCACATGTCTAGCCTATGTTATTATGCTAAGTCTGTAATGTGCAATCCTAAATACATACTAGTAATCCATGTAACTTTGCTCCAAGAAGGCTGTACAGATACTTCTCAAAGATACCTGCCCCAAGCTTATCCTGCCCAAGGTAGCTTTATAATTTTTTTAAAAATGTTAAGAGGTAATTTTTAGAAAAAATGTTAAGAGGTAATTTTTAGAGGAATGAATGACTGGTTTACAATAAAGAGGCTCAATCAAGGACGTCTGGAATGATACATTTGAAAAATAGAAAAGTCTCTAGAAGCAAACTATGTCTTATTTAAGTAAGTTAATGTTTGATAAATTGATAAAACACTGGCTGGAAGTTTGGGTGGCTGAAATTGAGATAGGTACATTGTGGTAAAAATAATTAGGGATGCCCTGTAAAAACAAAACTTTGAGCAACGTCCTAACCTTTGATACCCTCATTTCCCGGACCTACTGTACTAAACAGAGTACGCAAGTACGATAGAGTACTTTAGAGTACGCCAGTAAAATTTAATAATTTAATGCAATTAAACTGCTTCTTGTATGTTTTTCAACATTAGTTTAACCTAATAAGCATATATTTTAAATAAAATGTTTATATGTTCCTTATTTTAGAAATTAATTCATTTTTTGATTTCAGGTTAGGGTTTATCATTTGATCCCAATCCTGATCTGATTTAATATCAAATGTTTCATTGTTAATGTATAAATATTTAAATTTTACGGAATGCAATTAATATGATTTTTTGATAAATAAAATTTAGTTGAAATTTATAAGTCTGAAACAAAATAAGATCGGGGTGTTAATAACCTTCAATGCATGAATGTTGCTTTCTTGTCAAAATATCGCTAAAAATACAAATATTTGGGACAAATGTTGCAATATTATTTTATAACACTGTTTAATCAAGTTGTATAAAAAATTATACATAAAAAAACAGTCTAATTATATTTGAATACATGATTTTTCTAGCGTACTCTGAAGTACTCTATCGTACTCTGTTTAATAGTACCCCTCATTTCCTAAATAGTGTTCATTGGGGTATATACATGTTGTTTTAGTTACAAATTGAACATTTTGAATACAAATGACTGCTTTTTAACAATTTTATGAATGTGTATTCACAGCATACACTGTATGATATGTGCTAGATTGTGATGTTAAATACAAATCAGTAAGTAGTCTAAAATCAGCTTAGTGCTGTATTAGGAGTCCTATGCATGTATTTATAGTTTCATTTTCTACAAAGCTGAAAGCAAAAAACCAACAAAAAAAAAAAACTGAAAAGTATGATTACAGCTTTACAGATATGCATTCAGATCTTGGCAAGACAAAATTGAAATCTTATTTGAAGTCCTTGATGTAAATTAACTCATCATGAAGTTAATATTTCCAAGTACAGGGCTCAATACCGTATAAGCAGAATTTTTAGTGAGGATTTAATTTTGGCATTATTAGCAAGGGTTTTGAGATCGCTAAAATTAAATATCGCTAAAAATAAACTGTGTTTAATTTGTAATATCTTCATTAGTGAGCATTTTTAAAACGCTAAAATACATCTGGCTAAAAATAAAATACCATATTTTAAGGACATAACTCTGCGTAGAGTTATGAAACCTTCCTCAATGTCTACGACTACTTGAGAGGACCTTTCAATCTATTCATTGCGAAAGGATTCGTAAACCACTTCAATGAGTTATTGCCCCTAAAACTTTTAGAGTAGTAGAGACAAGGGACTCGCTAAATTTGTGTCTCACTAAAATTTCCACTTATACGGTATTTAGAATGTAGCCCTGTACTTAACCGTTATACCTGTTTGATTCATTTCAGATTGTGATAAATAATTTCAAAAAATCTGGACAACTGAGTGTTCTCATGGTTTTACCTCCATTTTGATTTTTGTTGATTTCTGATTGTTTTGTGTTTTTTTATTTGACAGATTCTCCAATTTCAGTAGTACATCTTTCAGTGGCCCCAGGGGCGGGGGAAACTTTAGATCCACCTCCACATCTACAAAATTTGTCAATGGCAAAAAAGTGGTGACCAAAAAGTAAGTCAATTTGACTTCCAAATACAGTCCAATTTGTAGAAAATCTATGAATCATTTCATTTTATAGATCTTGTATCACCCTTCATGTTTAAATGACAATTCCACATAGAAAAATAATGCTTAGAAAAGTTTTCATGCTGTATTAAAATATAAATCGAAATATTTTTAATACATTTACAACCATTTATTATGAAAATAATATTATTGCCTGTGAAATTGTCATAAACCTTAAATTCTGAGGGCTCATCAATCATTAAGTTCGTGGACTGGTGCTAACAAATTAGAATTATCAATTGTCAACAATTTTGGTCTTGCTATTTCAGGGTGGTGGAAAATGGTAAAGAAACCATAACCGTTACAGAAGATGGTAAAGTGGTGCAGCATCTAGTAAACGGTGAAGAGAAACAGGCGATAAAAGATTGACCGGGGACCAGCAATCAGAAAGCGCATCTGTGTTATTTATAGTAACAATATCTAGTTCTGTAAATCAAGAGCTTAGTATTTACTATGTATATGGGCAGAATGGGGTCATTAGGGGTCAAGTAAAAATTATTGTTTTTTGATTGGACGAGTCTGAATTTACCAGACTAACTTTTTGATCAGAATTTGGTCTGATTTAATTGGGTGTTACACATCTGAGTATCTTATTTATTCAGTATGTAAAAGTTTGTCTGTATTATCTATGGGAAAAACTTTATTGTATTTTAGCACAAAATGTCTCTGTTTATTTGTAATAATCTGGATTATAGAACTTTAGTGCATATGTTTGTATTGGTCTATTCTGAACTCTTAAAATTTGTCGTGGGATGAGTTTTTAAGTATGATATAGCTGAATTTCGTTTGACCCATTTCTTACATGTATGTATATGTATGTTGTATGCTAGCTGTTCATCTTGAATAGCTATATTTGTTTCGTCTTCAGTTTACATGTGATGATGTTTCACGCAATCTTTCTTGTTAATGATCATTCAGTTGTATTGAATGAAAAATTTAGAATATGGAGGGAAAAGTTTTGTTTTAGAAGTATTACAGTGAAAGCTTTAACATGGATTTGTTGCAGAAATAATTTACTGCATGGTTTTAAATAAAGATTCTATATTATATTAACAGTAATACAGTGAAACTTAATAGATGTATTTATATGTCTATTACTATTCAGTGCCCCTTCATCAGTGTAATGTTTATACCCACTTAAACCCAGTGACAATAATCAAATGTGAACATGTTGAAACTTTCTGGGGAAAAAAATGTATTGGGCTGTATTTTTACCCCCATACATGTAGAAATGAAAGGTGAAAGATGATAGACTTACTGTTTTTTATCATAATTGAAATATTGATCGATAAAAAGGTTTACCGATATGTAAAATTTTAAAAAAAGATAATTGGGTTATATTGTATTGATATCATTTGTGTGCATATCTCTTCTATTAGATGTCTGTAACTTTTTTTTAATTGGACATATAGTTGTGCCATAGTTAAGACTTTGATCCTGTGTAATATCAATATCTTTGTATTTAGTCTGACGTTGCAGCAATGTAATGATAATTTATGTATTTAAAACATCTTTTCGTACATAGAAAATATACATTTCTCCTCATATTGATATCATTGTTTCTTGAAACTTAAAAATATTATGCCTTGGCCATTTTTTCTTTGTTTATCATATCAGGTGGAAGTGATTTTTCTGCTGATGTTTGCTTAATGAAAAATTCTATGTTTTCATTGTACATGTTTGTACATGTACTTTCAAGTAAAAAAAAAAATTCGAATATTTTGCATTTATTTGGTAATTGGAAAGTTTCATGATAAAGTTGCTCTGAGCTTTGGACAGTGTAAAGAATTTTTTTCAGTCTGAAGAAAATGGTGTATAGCTTAATATAAACACATGACATAAAGCTATGTGACCATAAGCTAATGTAAACACATTAATATAAAGCTATGTGAACATGGTGGTTCTTTTTCATTATTCATGTCAAGGTCATTTTATATGTATAACCTTGACCTTCTATGTTTAAATATCTCTGTTGTGGTGTTAAACAAATGTTAGGGGCTGTGTCTCTGTCTACTTAATTTCTTTTTTTTTTAATCTTCTCATTTTACATAAATGTTAACACTGTCAATGTTATTTCATTTTACCATGTTTGGCCAAATAGCAAAATAAATGAGCTATATTTTGTTTTGGATTTTCCATAATACAATCAGAGTTGTATAAGGAACTCAAAGGGACAATTTTCAGAGTGACAGCCTTATAGTGAAGTGTCAGCAGGGACAATTTTGATAAACATTATTTGTTACACCTGATCCTGAAGTTTAAAATATCTTGAACAAGAGGCCCCATGGGCCGCATTGCTCACCTGAGCACATCAGTTAGGAAAAAAGCACAAATCAGTTCAGTATTGAAAAGTCTGTATTTTTCACTACTTGAGGATGCCTCCATATCAATATATATAACTTTGCTGTTCTTGAGAAAAAGACATCTAAAGATTTCTTTAAAAAGAAATTTCATCCTGTATATTACTTGGTAAAAATTTGATCCCCTATTGTGACCCCAAGGAGTCATGATTTGAAAAAAATTAAATCTTCACTACATGAGGATGCTTACATGTTAATAATGCAATAACTTTGTTTCCATGTAAAACTGATCCCCATTGTGGCCCCACCCTACCCCTGTGGTCATGATGTGAATAATCTTGAATCTACACTTCCTTGGGTAGCGTCAGGGTTATTTTGACAATACTGCAACTAAAGGGCAACTGAACTTTCAATGAACATTTCTATAGTAAAACGGGGGGAGCAGGTTATCCTCAAAGAATTGTAATTGATCAATATGTATAGAGATGATACACCAAAACTAATCAAAATCATTGTAAGAAATGGCTTCTGGATCAAGGAATTTTAGTCATATATTTTGAATTCAGTGTAATTTGTTTGGTTATAACATATTGTACAGTTGTATGATATGTACAAAAGGACTGAATACTTGTTCGTTGCACTTAGTGTATCCTTCACTTATTGTACAAAAGCTGCAGAACTGTAGCGTTTCTCCACTTTCCAACATTGGTAAATCATCTACCTTTCCCTCCATAAATCTAGACACATTTTTTAATTTATCTGTATATTTTATATACACCTCCCAACCCTTTATATAGTCGTCTCTATAAGCGATAAACTAGCTTGAATTAGAATTTTCTTAAATCACTCAGAAAATTCAAATCAAATAAGTTTATCGCCTGTAGAACTGACTATAAAGAGTTGATAGGAAAAATATACAAATTGAATTAAGAATGGAATTAGGGGTGAAAGATAGATGATTAAGCAAAGTTGGAGAAATTCTCCCAAACAGTGCACAAAAAAAATCTTGCGTCGTAAATTGCACATCTTTTGCATTACGTGATCTGTAGCGTTATGGTCATAGACTAATATACATATGTATATAAAACCATATTAAACGTTACAGTTCTGCAGCTAATTGTACATATACAGTGAAATACGTTGAATAAATATAATTGTCGAACAAATAAATTGGAAAATTACAATTTTTTGAATAAATTAATCATAAAAACCTTTTTTGTTAATTGTGCTGCCATTATTGTTGAAAAATTGTTATATCTATTTAGTACATTTGTATTTGTAGTTTTATATACTAAAAAAAAGGAATTGCGTTGAATTCTTTAACTCTTCTAACACAGATTGCGCCATGAATGATTGTAGAATATTGCAATAACTGAGACTGGAAGGCAAGTGTCGTATAAGTTAAGAACTAGAGATAAAACCTTTAAATTTAATTTTCAAAAATGGAGTATGCACAGCTTGTGCAGTGAATAATTGTAGATGCAATAACTGAGAATGGAAGGCAAGTGTCGTATAAGTTAAGGTACATCGATACTCTGATAAGAGAGATAACTCTTAATGACACAAATGTCTATTATTCCTTATAAATTTGTCAAGTTAAAGTGCCTTTTTGTCAAATTTTGCCCCACAAACCATGCTATAATTGTTTACATTTTATTCAGAATATTCATTTGCTTTGGAAAATCATAAAAATTTCATATGATATAAGTGAGCAGAGGGTTTATGACCCTTAAATATTTCCCCCTCGCTCCATCATATACAGATGCCTCGATTTACAAACCTTGTAAGAATTTAAAAAAAAAATGAAGTTTTTAAATATTTTGTAATTGAAATACCGTAATACAATTTGTTTATTGTGATTTAATTGATAACATTTCAAAATCCTTGTAATAATAATGATATTCATTTAAAGATTTTTGGCAAGTAATTAATTTCTGTCCTATTTAATTGGTCCCATGATTCCATCATAAATTATATATGCACTTTATAGGATACAAACTGTATTTTCTTTTCAGGGCAGTGTAGGAAAATCCGACGGAACATTGCCATGTAATGTGATGTATCCTCAATTTATTTGACGCAAACAGGGATGGCGTCATAACGCTAGAGGAATTTCAGAAACATGTGACCCTAAAATCAAGGTCATATACTGAAACCATTTTCTACAAAATCGATGCTAATGCTTCGTAAAACAATATTCACTCTTATCATGTATCTTACATAAAAATCTGAAGAATGCAAGTTTAATTGACACAGTCATACACTCACAGGCACTTGTTTCGGAAATAAATTTTACTTTTCTTGTAAACATAATTTTCAGAAGTTGTTTCAGTTTCTCTCTCCC
>PRKT01000014.1:78228-104009 GCA_003671525.1 Saccostrea glomerata
AAAAAAAAATAAAATAAAAAAGAGTTGCCAAAAAGGGCAAACTTCCTACATTATCAATGGGCACAGGCAACTTGTTTCAGAAATAATTTTTTAATCCATTATTATACTAAAGGTTAAAATGCATGTAAAACATATTAAACCATGAGATAACTTTACATGTATTTGAGATTTCTTTCTCTCTCTTTTACAGGAACTAATACCATTGGTAGAAGAGATAACCGCAAGTGTACACAATTGTAAAATAAACTTTTTAAGCAAAGCAGTTTTGACATAGGAAGTATTCCTCATAAAATAATTCAATAAACTTAATAAACATTTTGTCTCTGACTTCAAGACTTTGTGTTTAAGTAAATTATAAAAGGTTACATTACATCGTCTTATGTACAGTGTATGTCTTCATGTTGCCCGCATAGTGCAATTGGTTAAGTACGTTGCTCTTGAGTTGCAGATCTAGAATCAGGATTTCATAATTAAGGCCTAGAGACAAACCTTTGAATCTGAACTTATCAAAAATAGATCAAGACAAATTATTAAAAGGCACAAAAAATTAAATAACCACTGGGTTGATTTAAATCGCATTACATGCACGGATCAGAGGGGTCCGCCCCTTTGAATTTTCAGGGTTAATTTTAATATACATACTAAACTAAATAAAATTATTATTGGACACACTCCACTCCCTAAAAACGTGGACCCTAGAATATGGAACATCATAAGTATGAAACTTTAGAGGTCAACAACTACCCGTCAAAAGGAAATACAGGTCCTGAATCTGCACCTAAATTATATTATCAAAATAAAAGGTCCGTGGGCCACAACACTCATCTGAATCATTTAACATTGAGATGAAAACAATTTCATAACATTACAAACTTTTTTTATTCTGTAACATATAAAGCTTTCAAATTGAAAGAAATAATGAGAGTTTAGTCATCCTCTGATGATTTTATAGGACCGTACCACACTTCAATTATATTCTGTTACAAATAAAAGAACTGCAGATCGATCTCAATTTACAGAATTTGAATGTACAACATTATTTCTTCTGACAATAAGACTGCACATAATTCACCAAACATGTACAAGATACAAGTTAATATAATATTTGTCTAAGACTACAAAATGGTGTCAAGTGACAGAGGAGATTTCTGGGAAGAAACTTGGGAACCAGTATTGTCTACCGTCCGACGCTTGGTCATCTACCCAGGCCAGGCCTTCCTTCACCATGTACTCCTAAAACAGAGACAGATCATACATAAAATCATGATAATATTGTTAATCTATTGATTTCATTGATATTGATTGATGATAATTGTTCATGGGGACCCCATGGATTCCAGGGGTCATCTTTAACCATGAATTAGGTATATCCTCACAAAAAATAATTTGATCAATGGTTTATTGAATTTTCCGTAGATGTGAGCTACCCACGTAATTATTTCTCAATGGATGAGTAAAAATTAAGCTGCTAACAAACATTGATCCTTTGACCCTAACCCTAACCCTAACCTAAATTAAAATCATTCCATAGCAAAGCTGTATTTATCATTTTTTTTTTTCATACCAAGGCTCTGGAAGCACGTTCCTCTTCCCACTTCAAAGAAGACATCAGAGATTTCTTGGACACAAATCCCTCATTCTACAAAGACAAAAAAAAAATAATTAGGAGTTTTATAGAGAAAGAAACATAATATAAATTCTTAATTTATGCATTTCCTGAACATTTTCCTTACAAGTAAAAAAAAAATGTTTGCATAATGGTGCTCTGTACAAGAGAGAAATTGCTATGGTCTCCATATGATCTATAAAAGAAGATATCCTTTCTCAATAATGTTTTAAAAAACATTCACTTAAATACCTGAGCTTCTTGCAGTAGTTTGGTGTGGTCCATAGTTAGCTCCCCTGGTACACTCTGTACCATATAACTCTTCCCTAGGGCTATCACGGTGAATCCATTACCCAGAATCTTCAGTTTCTTTATTGCACGCAGGAGATCATCTCTGTAACACATTAAATAACATATAATTTTTTTTGTCATTTACAGTCAATCCTTATTACCTTGAACTCATCAAAGGATATTGTGGTTAAATAACACTTTAAATATAACATATAATTGCAGAGCTGCCAACATTCTGAAATGACAAATAGTAAGGCGGGGTCGAGAGACTGCCTCGGCCCCCTGCAGCTGAAAATGTTTTGTAAATGGACATGCAATCTGAGGCATGTTTCCATTTTGTTTACTTTAAAACATTGACATGAATGTGATCGGCCTTCTAAAACTGAAAGGATGATATAAGCAAGCGTTGTAAGGATTATGAATATATTTTAATAGTAGAAACTATAGACTGTCAGCTATGAAAATTCAGGTATTATAAACTTTGAATGAGAAAAATCGAAATCAGAAGAATATAGAGAGAAATCGTAAGGCGTAATTTAGACGCTGATTTTTTTTTTTACGCCTTAAGCCAAAATCATAAGAGTTGGAAGCTCTGTAATTGGTTTCTTTAGCAGGTGTAAAGTTTAGCGTTTTGCCTGCTCAAAGGTATGCCAATAATTTTTGCGAAAATTTACACAATACAGTATAAAGAAAGAATGACAAGGTCTTCCAGTTCACATCGACTCATCCCTTTGAAATACGAAAACACTTTTATTCATGGGGACAAAATTCCACAGAATAATACTTTCTGTTCAAACCACATGAAGAAAATTGCACGGACACATAGAAAAAGTACGTAAGGGTTGCCCGCAACCCTGTGTCTCGCCTGCTGTCGCTGTGGTTAGTAAGAAATGATTGAAACACCCCCACTTAGGTTTATAAAATTTAATGGAGTTTCGACCCTTCTCGGTATTTTTTTCTGGAAGAGCCCTAAAGGGATAACAAATGTTCTCACAGAACCCTTGTTGAAAATGCCTTCATTACATGCACACAATCAAGATTAAACATTTAATACAATTCCTGTCTTCCCTGAAAAGGTGAAATTTCTCTTGTGAAATATTTGCTTGAAATGTTAATTATTTATTATGAGAATATTAAGAACATCTTGCCACCAGGTATTAAATCATTTAAAATGAAAACACTGATGTTTACCTACTGTGTAACAAAAATATCTGTAAAAGAATGGAAACAATCCTGAAATACAATAATAAAGAAATGGAACAGCTGACTTAATATCTAATCCCTTGGCGATTATATTGGCATTTATATATATATACATATACCCTGTAAATTCACAAATTATTGTGATGTTTTTATTATTGCGAATATTGCAACGTGTTATGAGTCGCAATAATTTGAACTTGCATTTTGCCTCAATAATGTTTTAAAAAACATTCACTTAAATACCTGAGCTTCTTGCAGTAGTTTGGTGTGGTCCATAGTTAGCTCCCCTGGTACACTCTGTACCATATAACTCTTCCCTAGGGCTATCACGGTGAATCCATTACCCAGAATCTTCAGTTTCTTTATTGCACGCAGGAGATCATCTCTGTAACACATTAAATAACATATAATTTTTTTTGTCATTTACAGTCAATCCTTATTACCTTGAACTCATCAAAGGATATTGTGGTTAAATAACACTTTAAATATAACATATAATTGCAGAGCTGCCAACATTCTGAAATGACAAATAGTAAGGCGGGGTCGAGAGACTGCCTCGGCCCCCTGCAGCTGAAAATGTTTTGTAAATGGACATGCAATCTGAGGCATGTTTCCATTTTGTTTACTTTAAAACATTGACATGAATGTGATCGGCCTTCTAAAACTGAAAGGATGATATAAGCAAGCATTGTAAGGATTATGAATATATTTCAATAGTAGAAACTATAGACTGTCAGCTATGAAAATTCCGGTATTATAAACTTTGAATGAGAAAAATCGAAATCAGAAGAATATAGAGAGAAATCATAAGGCGTAATTTAGACGCTGATTTTTTTTTACGCCTTAAGCCAAAATCATAAGAGTTGGAAGCTCTGTAATTGGTTTCTTTAGCAGGTGTAAAGTTTAGTGATTTGCCTGCTCAAAGGTATGCCAATAATTTTTGCGAAAATTTACGCTATACAGTATAAAGAAAGAATGACAAGGTCTTCCAGTTCACATCGACTCATCCCTTTGAAATACGAAAACACTTTTATCCATGGGGACAAAATTCCACAGAATAATACTTTCTGTTCAAACAACATGAAGAAAATTGCACGGACACATAGAAAAATGAAGTCTTTAAGAAGGCTTGGGGGTCAACAAATTAATCATCAGATAAAACTTCAATTTTTAGAAATAATATCTTTAGCTGTCAACTATCATTTCGCACAGAAAAATTAATTATATTTTAACTTTGAAATTTGATCATTTTTGTATACATGTATCTTTATATGGAGCTCTTCTTTTAAAGGAGGTCAAGATAGTCTGAAAATAGCCAACTGAGAAGGACAGTACTCGCATACTAATGGACTGAGTAGAACAGTACTCACATACTAATGGGCTGACTTTTCTTTCCCCTGGAGGCTGTCACTTTGTCCCTTAGTTCCTCTATACTGATTAGTCCTGGAACATTAAAATCAATCCAGTATTCACATTGAATATGGGTGAATAGGTACAACATTTACAGATTTTCTTACAAGATGTAAAATTTCTAGTGTTGGCAAATCGGACGATTTTTAGTAACCGGTTACTCGCTTGATCTTCCGATAGAGTACCCGGTTACTCGGATGATTTTTCGTTTAAGTATCCACATCTTTTACTTAACTTATGTTTTACTTATCGGTAGTAGTAATACACAAATATACTGTATATGGACATTATATTTACAATACACGCATGCGATATTGTCAACGAATATTGATTTTAGATTAAAGAAAATAAGGAATTTGACACACGAAGAAGACAAATAAAGACTTGTCAATAACTGTCTCACACTTGCTTTCCTTAAACTTTTCTTTTCAGCCCCCGAAATATGTCGCTATCAAGGAGAATAGTATTCATTCAACTGTTCTTTCTTACAACTCCAAGCTTAATTTGTCTGTGGCGGCATCTCGTTAAATTATCAAATGAGGTAATCATAACTCAGGCCTTCAAATGTTGTAAATCCCCGAGCAATCAAAGCTATTAATTATATAAACTGTGAAAACTAATCAAAACAATTTGATCCACTACAACCATGTATTAGATCAAGTCTAACGGTACCTTAAATTAGGGAAATGTGTATAAATTTATAAATTATAAATCAATCATTTTATATGCATTTACTACGTAGATTTTTTTTTTCATGCAAGTAACCGAATAGCAGTTTTACTAACCGATACTCGCATCGTTCGACGGTTAACCGGTTAACCGGGTACTCGTTGCCAACACTAAAAATTTCAACAAAAGTTCAAAGGACCATAATGCCTATCTGAATCATCTTTCTAACAAATAAATATGATGATAAACAAAACCTCTTATAGTTTACCCGTAACTTTATAAACTTGATACTTTCAGCAATTTTGATTACTTATATTTCAGGTTTGAAATCAAACTTAATGAATTAAAGCCAAGTTATTAAAAGCAAATACAGGTAAATATCTGTATCTCGAACATGGGATATCTCGAATACCCCGCTTATGTCGAAGTCGGTAGCCGGTCCCGGCCATTTTCTCTATATATATGATATAAAAAACACCTGATATCTCGAACACGGTAATCTCGAATACCCCGCTTATGTCGAAGTATATTCAAAGTCCCAAGCCCTATTTTACCTGGCTTATCTCGAAGTGCAGTGAATTTTTCGGTCTACTGAACACACCTGGTGTCGTGATTTCACACATTCTTGCCAGTGGCTATTAATTAACACCTTCAAACCGGGGGAATCTTAATTAATCCAAAGCTCATGTTGGGTATCTGGGTAATTGGTATCACAGCTTGGGTGTTTGGTGTAGTCTGCGACCGTTAAAACAAACCACTTCGCAGCAATTCAGAAAATGAAAACAGACAGTATTACCGATATTGCGTTTAATAAATAATTATGCTATGCATTATTAAAATAGTAAATTCATAAAACACAAAGCTTTTCATGATAAACTTAAACAGTAAAGTTGCTGTGCGTAATGCACAGTGCAGTGATAGATTACATTCATGTTTATCTGCGTATAAATAGATAACCTTGACCGCCATTTGCATTGTTAGTTTCGTAAACTTCGTTCCTCAGTAGAACTTCGTAATGTAATACATGTGAGCTATTAATATTATTCAAGTACACAGTTTAAATACTGATTCATTTTTAGCGCTCTAAATAATACTAAATTTTATCAAATAATGTTTTTAAAAAATTCGTCTTTTTCTTTTCTTACGGAGAAGGTTCTTCAACTATAGCGCTAATGGTACATCCCGTTTGACCACGTATGCATGGCCTGGAAAATGTAAAATCGTTGTATATGCAATAGGGCATGTATATTAAATTGTTTTACAATTATTCACGATAAAGAAAGAAACAAACATTGTTTTTTCTTAATATTTTTTGTGAATATGCTTTGAGTCTTTACCATAAAGACTACATATTTCGAAATACAGGATAGTTTTATGCATGAAGATATAAACAAAAACGGGAAATTGTTGATTCGACTTTGGAAGATAACTTCGGATATCTCGAACCCCCGGATATCTCGAAGTTGTATCCAGGTCCCCTCAACTTCGAGATACTGATATTTCACTGTATTTATAATCGACTAAATGATATAACTAGATATTTACCTCCATTCCTGTGGTTGGTTGCCATACACACTTCAATAATCTGGACTCCCAACTCGTAGTAAAAATCTCCCACTCCCAACATCTCAGCCCAGAACCCTTTACTGGCTAGAGGAGAAAAGAAATTAATAACAACAATACATTGTAGTAAAAGTCTCCTATAACATCTCAGCCCAGAACCCTTTACTGGCTACAGAGGATAAACAAACCAACAACAACAAAATTAGGAGCCATATTTCACATTTTTTCAATGGATATATATTGCAATCTCATCATAAGAAACCAGGGAAAGTGTTTAAAACACACATACTTTCACAATTAAATGTTATGAATGTGCTAGTGGATTAAAATTATAGTTTGATTAGATTGACTGACATAGATTTTTTGTATCTGCTTGATGATACACAGATAGCTACATGACTGTAGACATACCCCTATACTGCTTCAGATACCTATACATGCCAGTGGATCAACCCTTATACTGCTACAGATACCTACATGCCAGTGGATCCACCCCTGCACTGCTACAGATACCTACATGCCAGTGGATCCATCCCTTTACTGCTACAGATATCTACATGCCAGTGGATCCACCCTTTTACTGCTACAGATACCTACATGCCATTTGGTCCACCCCTTTACTGCTACAGATACCTACATGCCAGTGGATCCACCCCTTTACTGCTACAGATACCTTCATGCCATTTGGTCCACCCCTTTACTGCTACATATACCTGCATGCCAGTGGATCCACTCCTATACTGCTACATATACCTATATGCCAGTGGATCCACCCCTATACTGCTACAGATACCTACATGCTAGTGGATCCATCCCAATACTGCTACAGATACCTACATCAAGTGGATCCACTCCTATATTGCTACAGATACCTTCATGCCAGTGGATCCACCCCTATACTGCTACAGATGTACCTACATGCCATTGGATTCACCCCTTTACTGCTACAGATACCTACATGCCAGTGGATCCACTCCTATGGAGGCACACATCTCTTGGAAGTTGACTCTGAACTGGGGGTCCTTTTTAATGTCATCTTTGTGTTTAGCAGCAAAGTCCTCTAAGTTCACTTTGAACATTTCCATCTGCTTGGCCATCTGTGTATTCAAAGAATGTTTAATATTTCCTGTTTTAGCCATATCATCCATGTATACATTATTTGTGATATTTCATCTAAGGGCACAATAATGCTGCAAAAAATGGGATCTTGAAACTAAAAGGCTAGAAGGGAGTATGGGGGTATCAATATCCTATACCCCCTTCTAGTTGAAAAGGCCGGTTCTTTCTATCTTGTTGTAATTTCTCAAATGCTTATAGTGCATTACTCTTACCTCAGCCAGTTGACTTTGTTCCAGTTCATTGCCTTTGTTCTTGTAACGAGCCTGAAATGAAAAATTAATGTAAACATAAATCTGTATGTCAAGTCTGGTCTATTCCATAATTCATTATAGTACGTGTATACATATTATGCTTTTTACCAAATGCTAATTTCCATTACTGGTATTTCCCAGCCAACCCTGCTGGTTACTAATAACTTTATGATTTTTAGGATACACTCCATAAGCCTTGTAAATTAATAATCATCATTATTAAAAAGAATTAAGGTCTTAGGAACTCATGTTATTTTCAGAGTCAGGAAAGACGAAACATTTGTTCATTCATGGACTACTATGGGCAGACTGATTTTAAACTGATGAATCGCGAATAAAAGATGATGTGAATAATATAGTTAGTCTACAATACTTTGACTATCCTCTGACTTGCAAGAAAAAATAGTGTACTGCAGAGGTGAAAAGATCTGAGTTGTGTGTCTTGGAGCGTGAAGAGAATTACAGGGGAGGAATATAGTGCTATGGAGTTGATGGAGCACAAATATTGACCTCAGGATGGCTTAGTGGTTAAAGCATCCAATTCCAAATGCAGAGGTCCCGAGAATTCCTGGTCCAGCCTTATACTTCATACATTTGCAAATTTATTTCAATGCATTTCAGAATTTGGAGATATCTGATGTTTTCCCGGCTTTTGTATTAATTAATTATTTTGATCTTTTTACAGGTTTTACCCGCCAGGAAAATGTAAGAATAGGCATCATTACGAAAACTGGGAATTCATCGTCTCTAACCAGAGGCGACATTCTAGGGTTGATTTAGATACCGAATTAATTGTCAAACTTGCATGAATTCAAAGGTCTCTGCATACCTCGAAAACAATGTAAATTAACCCCCATCCCACACAAAAAATAGTGATTTCACAGTATCAATTGCTGATACTTTACAGATAAATTATCATACTTCATTGTTTTTTAATTAAATTACTGTAAATCACTGTAAATCACGCAAGAACTTTATTTCCGCTAATTACGCGAGACAATGCGTTGACTAAAATTTAATTCTCGCGTATAAAAGTATTCCATACGATTGTATAGGGGAATTACAACTATTCATGAAAATTATGTCTTGCTTACAAAGAGTCAATGACAATCTCGCAAAAAATAAGGTGATCAACAGTATGTAAGGGTTTGTGCTGTGGGTATCGACCTGCATGGCTAGCTAAGTTGATCAGTAGAGCACAGCTAGCGGTGCAGGGATACCAGGTTCGATTCCAGGTCCAGTCATACATGCATCCTGTTATAGATTTGGTGCCATGACCAAGATGAGCCTGGATTGGGATCTTTGGTGTCTACTCAAAGACCTTTAAGGAGGGAGGAATGTGGCGGTTAGCCAGGTTCGATTGCCAGTATCCAGAAAGCTCAATTGGCAGAGCACCTGACTCGAGATACAGGGGACCAGGGTTTGAATCCCAGTCTAACCGATTCTCCTAATTTTAGAATGAGATTTGTTGACAGTGACACTGCCACTATTTGATTACCTCCCTTTCCCCAGCCAGTGACTTTCAGTTTGTCTTTTCTTCCTACAATAAGTTTTATATAGATTCTGTAAATTACCTCCGCTAGAGATTTGTTTTTCGCTGCAGCAACTCCAACACCTCGTTTCCTCATCCTTTACTAAAAAAAATAATAGAGTGACATAAGGAAATAGTAAAAGAAGAACCAAACATTAATCAACTCTTTTAAGACGGAATATTGCACTTTACACCTGTTTTATCAATTCAAATGGTGACTTATAAAATGAATAATAATCTCATTACTTTGGAAAAAATAACTTATACAATGTTCTCAAAAAGGAAAAATATTTTGATAAGCAATATAGCACAAAAATAAAGCGAAACATAGCAGTGCGAGCTATTCGTACACACGAAATTTCTAGGTACGATTTAATAAACGATGTCTACTTAACTCGTTTCTTGGTCGACTCACACCGAGTGCTTTCTAAAAATATCTGCACTTTAAAGATATCAATTAAACGTTGTTTACCGCCATAGTGTTTTTTTAACTTTTATTTTCACCAACATAGGTATTTGAGAACAAGTAACTGTTTTTTTAACTAAACACATATTAAAAATGAACATTTTGTCCATAGCACTTTTTATCCTGGGGGACGATATGATCCATCCATTGCACCACAAAAATGTCGGCTCGTGGACTGTCAAGGAGAGAAGAAAAAGGGAAACAATATCCAAGATTGGATCCAAATCAAACAGAAGACATAAGATTTCTGAGTTACTTTCCTCCACCCACGGGAAAATCAGACAGCGGGCAGTTAGAAGAATGGGGAGACAGAGTGCGTTTCATCGTTGAAGATCTGCACAAACTTCTACAGCTAAGTCATGAGAAGTTCTGGTGTCAGGCAGTGTTTGACGCATCCCTTCACAATCTGGTAGAATCCTATTTGAAGAATGTCCCAAGAAGCCATGATATGATACCATTAAGTAATCTGTCTGAGGATTTTCAAGAACAACATGCTGAGCTTCACAAATTGGTCTTCATGACGTGCCTCAGGCTTGCTACTCACAAAGAAGATAAAGAACACTCCATAGCACCATCTGTATTTGGAGAGATCATCTATGAGAATTACATCTTTGATGTTCCAAAACTGTTTGACTTGTGTGTATTGTATGCAGAAAATGGTCAGATTTTGTCCAAAATGATAGAAAATATATTTAACCAGCAGCCGAAATACAATGAAGACCTAAGTTGTGCAATTCCAACGATTTTCCATGTATTGCAAGAGATGAGAAAGAAATGCGGCATGCCTCTACCATCTTCAGTGGGAAGCGAATCACCAAAGAAGACAAGTTTAATTGGTACAGAAAAGATAACTGCGGAAACTTTAAGTACACCAGAGCTACAGGATCTTGTCTTCTATCTGGCAGATATTGGAAGAACGCTTTCTAGCTTTTTAGAGGTCTACCCGCCAGCATCATATATTTTTCATGAAGAAGGTTTCATAAGCCAAATTTCAGAGGCATATGATTTGGTTCCAGCTTTGTTGGCAGTTATAAAAAACAGGGAATTTGAGAACTACACACAAAAGAAGCTGTTGCGCCAAAAATTGGCGCAAGCCAAGAAGTTCATGATGTTATCTGTTCATTTGATTATAACACACTGCTTTTTAAACCCCATTCTTGAAAACAGTGGTTCTGCAGATGAACATGTGGAAGGATTTATTCAAACACTTTCTGGCTTGCTTAATGAACGACGGTTCCTGGCAGACTTTGAAAGTTGTCATCCTTTTCAAGACTATGCAGACATTTTAACCCAGTGTCCATGTGAAGTTGATGAAAAAAGGATCCAGTACATTCAAGAGGCTTTTAGCTCTGCCTTTGCCACCTATGGAAAGAGGAAAAAACCCACTGGTGCTACCACAAGGGGTGGGAGAACCTCACCTGATGGGTCCCCAGGGCCAATGGAGGAGGACATTAATGCTGGTGCTGTACCCTCCCCTGCCCCACCGGCAAATAATACAGACATTTATGATGATATGGGAGCTTGTGCCCCAAGGAAAACAGGGGTAGAGTTGGACTCCTTGATTGCAGCCGTAAAAGATTTGTTACCTGATTTAGGAGAAGGATTTATAGAGCTGTGTTTAGAAGAGTATGGATATGACATAGAAAAAGTCATCAATTCTGTCCTTGAAGACAAACTGCCACCTTCACTGGGAGATTTAGATAGAAGCATGGTTAGACAGCAGTATGAACTGTCTGAAGATGTGGTGATTTCACAGAGAGCCAATATATTCGATCATGATGAATTTGATGTATTCAGCAGGGATAAGGTGGACTTGACCAAGGTTTATAAAGGGAAGAAAGGGAAGACAGACGCTGTGGACCTTGATAAAAATGAAGTGGCTGCACTGAATCCGAAATTGGCTGAAAAGTATGGATACCAGATGATAGAAGTAGAGGACGAGTTGTATGATGATGAATATGATGACACTTACGATACGATTAATGTTGGCGCCGATGATGCAGATTCTGCGGATGAATTAACTCAAAGAAGGCAGTTTACGGTTCCAAGAGTTCTACAGAAAAAACAAGACATTGAATCAGATAGTGATGAAAGTGCAGAGGAAACTGTTGAAGAAAATCGGGTGAAAGACGAGTTTGTTCCTAATCCAGCTTTGATTCGCCAGAGAGCCGAGGAAAGAGCTCAATGGAAAGCTCAACGAAGGGGGCAAGGTCAGAGGTCAAACTTCAAAGGTCAACAACAGGATCAAGAGAAAAAATATGATGTCAAAGGTGAAGCAAGGGGCAAAGGCCAGTCAGACGAAGTATTGAAAAACAGAGTGTGGAAAGAAAAGCACAAGTCAAGTCGAGCTAATCATAATCGGAAATATTATTCAGACAAGAAGAGAATGGGATTTGGTGGACCACCAAAATGATTCCTTGAATCCAGATACAACTGTTTTGTGCAATTATTGATAAATATTTATTAAATCTTTAAAAATCAATATTTTCAACTTTGTACTCTTTTTACAGTATAGTTTATAGCTACATGTACAACGGTAATTACTACAAGAGGATGACACTCTAAGTGAATTTATGATTTATGATTTTAGAGAATAAGTTAGTGTAACTGTAAAAGATGTGTATGATCTGATTAGAATCCTAGTCATTCAGCAGTGTTCTGATGTGGCCTGACAGCCACACTAGTTAGGATTTTTTCTGTCTACTTCAATTGATTAAGGGGTTCAAATCCCACTGTGGGACGTGGAGACTGGTTCCTCTGACGAGACCGTATAAACCAAGGTTCTGTGTTGCAGTAAGTGATGGCATGAAAAAAGATCCCATTTACTGCTTAATGGCCCTGAGTGCTGAGTATAGGGCAAAATTTGCAGCTCTCCAGCGGCAAGTGGTAACGCTTCCATATGGGTGAAAAATATCCTCCAGAGGGATGTTAAACAACATGCAATCAATTGAATAAGTAAATTCAGAGAATTTACCCCTACTTCACGGTCTAATTGGTGGAATGATTTATGATGCAAGTAAATCTAGTAAGATTAATTTAGATACATAAAACTTTATGTAATAAATTAACTCTTAAGAATGTACAAAAGTTATGTTTAAAAAAAATCTTAACAAATTTGGAAGAGGGAAAGCATTAATTTGAGGTTTATTAAATTTGTTTTAAAATTGCTTTCTATAGAGGTAACTGAATACAGGGTTATTTTTGACCCATGTTATTTTTTCCCTTTCACACAAGCAGACAATATTGCTTCATTCTGTTAAAATTCGCCCAGTCACGGTTCTGTGTAAAAAAAAGTTATGCTGTTATCAAAAAGGAGAAGTAAATGAAATTGTGTATAACTAGGGAATCACTGTGCAGTTTGTTTGGTATGCCAGGGCATCAAGGATAGTTTGAAACATGGGATAAGTTGCATGGTGGGTGAAGGCTATAAATTGAATCTTGTTTCCAACTCTCATTGCCTTTGATGTCCCTGGCATATACCCAACAAACTAAACAGTGATTCCTTAATTATGTTTTCATTTCATTGAGATGGTGGCCATCTAAAAGGGCCTCCCTTTTAGCAATGAACATGAAAATGTAACGTAGTTGAAAAAGGTTTATTTTGAAGGTTTTTGAGATGAAAGGGGACAAAAAGTACTACTCCCTGAAAAATGATACAATTAAAAAACTTTTAGAAATGTATCCTCTATGAAAATTGTTGCATATCCTCTATCAAAATATGGAAGGAAAATCACAAATGTTCCATACCCCATCAATATGTTTGAGGCTGAGTGGACTTAAGGGAAAGAAATTATGCAGCAAACAAAGACTTTTAAAAAGAGGTTATTTTTTACCTTGACCCTTGACCTAGAAAATTTGTTCAAGGTCACTGCTCATTCACTCAACCAAAAACCTCTGTGAGTGAAGTATGAACAAAATTGGACTAATAGGCTAAAAGATATAGAGAATAGAAGATATGCTCTGAACAAGGATTTTGTATACCGTATAAGTGGAAATTTTAGCGAGACGCAAATTAAACGATTTCTACCTAAAATCTGGTATTTTATTTTTAGCGAGAAGGAATTTTATCGATTTAAAAATGCTTAATAAAGAAGCTATTACAAATAATACACAACTAATTTTTTGTGATAGTCAATTTTAGCGATGTCAGCACCCTCGCTAATAATGCCAAAATTAATTCCTTGCTAAAAATTCTACTTATACGGTATGATTTTGCTATGACCTTAACCTTTGACCTAGAAACATGGTTCAAGGTGACTGCACACCCTTTACTAATAGGCACTCTGTTTGTGAAGTATGGGCCAGATAAGGCCAAGAAAAGTGAAAATATGCTCCAGACAAGAATTTAAACAGAAAGGCTATTTTTTACCCTTGACCTTAAAACTTGCACACCCTTTACCCAAAGGCACTCTGCGGGTGAAATGTGAGCCACACATGAGACAAAGGGGAGAGAAGATATCCTCCGGACAAGGATTTTGCATATAATTCTACTATGACCTTGATCTTTGACCAAGAAACATGGTTCAAGGTCACTGCACACCGGTTACCCAAAGGCACTCTGTGGGTGTAGTATGCGCCAGATTGGAGAGAGGAGATCTCGGACGGACAGACTGATCACCATAGGGCGCCCGCCGAGCGGGGCCCTAATGAAAGTGTAAATATCCATTTAAAAAATGTTGTCTAATAGATTTAAATTTCAAGAAGCCTCCCATGTCAAATTCAATATTCTAGGTCAGAGCTATATAGATCTGCTAACATGAATGGAATTTTCCAATATTAGCAAAATGTTGTTATTTTTCAGAGTTATGCCCCTTAATTTTCGAAAGTATTGCCTTAAGATGATTAAATCACGCCTAATACTCTGATGTATTTGTTTTTCCTTCATTAGATTTTTGTAGATGTAGGCTTTCAGTTATCATGAAATAATATCTGTGTGAAATCAGTTTGACATATTGCATGGGAAATTGACTGGGCTGTTTTGTCTGTTGATTCTTTATCTGTCTATCATACATGTACAAAAAAAAAATCCTCCAAGGTCATTATAATTAAGGTTTAAAATATTGGTAAGAAAGGATCATGTAAGAAATTGAAGGAATTATAATAAATGAACAAATGAAAAATGAAAGCCACAGCACCAGCTTTTGAAAAGTCAAGGCGAATAATTATTCAAAAGTCAAGGCGAATAATTATTCAAAGGTCAAAGCAGTGATTAAAGGAATAAGCGAGAAGTTAAAGCAAATTAATACTAGTACATGTACCACTTGTCCCCAAACCTCCAATTTATTGAGACAGCATGAAAATGACACAGTTCTTTGTTTTGTAATAGATATTTATTTTGTAACAAATAGTAATCAGTATAATAGTTTTGCCATAAGTATCATTAAACATTTAATTAAGCAATATTGATTTTGAAAAAGTTATGTAGAAAAATTTATACATCTCATTTTCAATTTTAAAAATTCCTCTTTCATAAGCACTGGCGGATTTAGAGGGGGGGCCCAGGGGGCCCGGGCCCCCCTTTTGAGTCCAAAAAAATACATAATATTTGATAAATCAATATTTTTTCGTGTGGCTGTGGGCCCCTACCCTGACCTCAAACTGGTCGGGCCCCCCCTTTTCAAAATTTCTGGATCCGCCACTGATAAGGTTGTTTTTCCTTATTTTTTCACAGTTTGAGTAATAAAATGGAATTATTAAATTTATACCCCCCTCCCTTCTTTTTTATATTAAATTGAACTTGAAACAAAAAGTCACATATACATGTCTGTGCAAGCATAATACACAGTCCTTATATTTTCAAATAGTAATACTATAATTTGAACTCGATAAATAAATTTTAATTATTATGAATTTGTAACTTTTTCAAATTATATTTCATAAACTCATCAGACTCTTTAAACATAAATGCTTTTAAAGTATTAGATCTCTAGAAGGTAAAAAAAACTTCCATCTTTTGTTGTCACAGTGTTGTCACATTCAAATTAAAGCGTCCTTTTTGCACTTGTGTCCTTTTTTTGCACTTGTGGTGTTAAGCTGTTTATTTACTGGGCTGGTATTGTTCTACTCTCTCTAGCAGGGTGTCGGAATATCCAGGGGAGTAGTATCTACAATAAGATTAACACAAAATTTTAAATATTCTTTTACAAAAATCGTAACTTTGCAGCATTGGAAATTTTTCAAGTTCAGTAGCTGAATCTGGATAATTTTGAGTTTGGCCATTTTTTGTCAGTTGGTCAGGAGAGGGCAATTACACAATTTTTTAAAGACTGACCCATGGTTTATATCATATTATAGGCGGGGAAATTCACCAACTCTCAAGTGTAAAGGACAGCTCTGTAGCTCAAATTAAGATAAAGTATATAAAAAAAATCAATGTGCTAGGTGTAGCAAGATTAAAAAAAAAACTGCAGTTTACAAAAATGATCCAAGTACGTACTTGACAATTTCTTCTGGGTAACAGTTATTAATTGTGTTGATGTATTCTGCCAGGGCTGAGCCAGGTTCTGCCTTGATTTCTTGTATCTTTTTAAGTCCCGCGCTCGTGACAAAGAGACGTCTGGCTTTGGAGTCGTGTGGTAAAACTTTGCTGAACTGTCCGACAACATGTTTGAGGATATTTGGTGGTGCGTCGTGGAGGAGGGGTTCTAGTGCGGGGAGATGGACACATTTTTGGAGGATGTTCTTTAGGGCCTTTTTGCTCTGTATTTAGATAGACATATCACATAATTATGATTCATAAATTTCAATAAAAACTTCATTCTTACATAAAGACAACTAGAATTCATGAAAAATTGTAAAATCATTGAAATCTATGCAATTTGAATGACATCAACACTGTAGGGAATTTTAAAGAAAAAGAAATTCATTATTCAAATTCACATCTAGATTGTAAGCCAAATTACTTTAGCCTCAAAATGACCTTGACCTTTTGACCTACTGACCTTTGTCTGGAGATCTTCTGAGGCGTCTGCTCTGAGGTAACATTGAAGTAATTTGGGTAACACATTAGCGACTGCGACTGCCTTGGCGTGTTCTGGAGTGTGACGACCTATCTGTCCTAACGCCCACGCCGCCGCAGCTTGTATGTGGTCTTCTGGTTCCTCGGATAAAGCAATGGCAAGCTGTACTACTCCCTGAAAATTTATATTGAAACTGTATAATACAAACTTGGAATGGCAGAAGCTGTTCAGAATTGCAAGAGAGAATTAAAGAGTTATCTCCCTTAAAATCTTCATGCAGTATTTAAACTTGTAGTTACCCTGGTAAATATATTTATACCCCCCGCTTGAAAAGTGGGAGGGTATATTTATACCCCCCGCTTGAAAAGTGGGAGGGTATATAGTAATCGTTAATTCCGTCCGTCTGTACGTCTGTCCGTCCGTCCGTCTGTTACGCTTTGGGGTACCCATCTCTTATCCGCAACTCCTCTTATACCACTGAATGAAATTTGATGCAACTTTCACAGAATCTTTATTACATATTGCCATTGTGCACCTCCTATTTTACTTTTTGATCGGACACATATTTTGGGTTTCCCGGCCACAGGAAAACATGGACTTTTTCACCAGTTATAACCATATGGGAGGCGGGGGGTATCATTTAGTGAGCTCATCACTCACAGTACCTCTAGTTATTTCATCAAATTAATCAAAAAATTGAGTTTGTGGTCAACTGATGCAAAATTTAAACCTTTGATATAACTTTTAAAAATTTGATATGAATATTTTGTTGCATTTGAAGCAGATTTCAAACATTGAGCTATCTTAGCAGAATTTTAAGTTGTTTTCATTTACAAAATGTAATTCTGTTTACCTTAGATACAATAACTGCCATGGCCAGATTTTCGGAGTGAGCTGCTACGTATCCCAGCATCATGATTCCAGGAAGTCGTATATTTCCTTTAGATTCTCCGACGTAATCTACGACTGCGGCCACACCTCCTGCATTCACAATCAGCTGAGCCAACTGCATAAAACAAAATTGGATTTACAAAATTATTCCAAACCAAAATAACAGTATTTGTCAGTTGGAAAAACAGTAAAATTTTGGCTAGTGAAAGTTTTTCTTTGGTCAATCTTTGATATACACCATACATGTTCAGTGATGTTTACAATTAAGTTATAATTTAATAAATTAAATGACAAGACTACAATCAATATTAATTCATTGAAAAATTATTGAACATAAATTTGTCATTAATTAATAATGAGTATTAAACCAACATTTTATATTTAAAAGGATTTCTACCAATATAGACATTAGATCTGAGGATCCAAAGATCTTATATCTAAATACTATTTTCCTTTTTTTTATTGAAAACGATCTATTACCTCTGGAGTATGTTTAGCGATTTCTCGGATCAAGGTGGCGACATTTTTCTTCACGTACTCATCGGGGTCCTTTAGACAGGTCAGGACTGCGGGGAAGATTTCAGCTTCCACGACCATTTCTGCGAGGTCAACAGAGTGTTTGGAAATCTGACTCAGAGCCGAGAAAACTTGACGCTGTGGGATAAAAAGTCAAAAAAGAATATATCAAGGTTTTTAAAAAAAAATAAATAGAATATATTTTCATATCTTTAAATCTAGTAATTTTCAGTATAATTGAAGGGCCTCTCTTACTTAAAAAACTCCATTGGAAAATATCTACTGACAATTTGTAGAAAATTAAGCTTGTACCCGGTACTAAAATTACAGCAAAAACAACATGTCAATTGTAAGAGAACAACTTTCAAATAACCCACCTTGAGTTTAGCGTCTGGATTGAGAATCATCTGAGCTAGATGAGCGATGGCTCCTGCATCAACCACGGTCTGTGCCAGCTCGGGGGAATGTTTACAGATGTCACTGAGGGCCGAGGCTGCAATCCTCTTCAGGGACAGTTCTGGTTCCTGGATACACAGAACGAGGAGGGGGACTGCCCCGGCATCCACAACAGCCTGGGCTAGCTCTAACGGAGAGAGAGAAGAAAATGTTATAAATATCTCATTAACGCTCTCTTCCTGACAAATACACTCATATATATAAATGCTATAATTTATTTTAATTTAAAAAGAAAAATTACTTGGAACAATATTCTATCCACATAACTTGATACCAATTTTCATGAAAAGAAAAGATAAAGTTTTAAACTACAGACAACAAGGCCCGATTTCCTGAATTATCCCTTTTACAAAAAGATCAGATAAAAGGGTATCAAGACAACTTGAGGTACAGTACATAGATTGTACTGGTACTCATATCAATATAGCCTTGCTGTATTTATCAACCTGCGTTGTGACGAGCGATATATCCCAGGGCCCAGGCAGCTGACTCCTTAACTCCTGGATCAAACTCCTCTAAACATATCACTAGAGCGTCCAGGGCCCCACAGTCCACTACAGACTGGGCAAGCTGAGGGGAGTGTTTGGCTACAGCTCTCAGAACAAATGCTGCTGCCTTTTTGTAGAACCTCTGAAAAAAAAAATTGGATTTGTTTAAAATGAGTTTTAAAAAGTTTTTTGAGTTTTTTTAAAATATATGTTCAATTGAAGATGTAGAAACTTATAAAAATGATGTTATAGTGCATGTTGTAACAAGTATATATGATGTAAAGTAATTTTTATTTAATCAATAATTAATCATACATTCTGTTCAGCCAGGGAGTAGACAAGCTGGGGTAGAATGTCTCCCTTCACTACAGCCTCTGCCAGGTCATCGTTGTAGTTGGCCAATCGGCCGAGAGCCAGGGCAGCTGTCTGCTGAATGGTCGGTACGATATCCAGTAGGAGTGGTCGGAGAAGAGACATAACTCCGGCATTCTGAAGGGTTTCAATGTTCTGGGGCCTGCTGGCTAACTCTGCTACTGTCTGAACAAATCCTGTTCTAGCCTTCTGATACTGCTCAAAAACTGCAATGGAAAAAATAGTTCAGGTCTACATTATAATATAAATATTGCATGTGTTTGTAAAATTTTTACTGCATGAAACTTTTGTCAGTGAAGATATACAGCCCAGGTGAAGAATGGTTTTTGAGGGGTGACAATTTTCAGTCATATGCAAATACATGCAATATCATATTTATCATAATTATTTTACTGAATGTTTTATACAAATACATATAACTGGTAATGTATGGTTGTGTTTGGCTACAGCTCTCAGAACTTTGTAGAAGGCATAATCATCCTTTTGGAGGGTAATATTGTTTTTACTAAATGTTGAAATTTCAACTGATTGACACAAAGGTAAAATATTATTTTTATTGAACAGAAAACATTACATTGCTTGCATATAATAGTTCACATGTTCTAAATCATCAGCTATAAATTAATAAATAAATAAATGGATAAAAACATGAAGAAAAAAACACCACAAAAACCAGTTTGAAAAATTTAAGTTTTCATTGGCAGTATCTTCAAAAATACCTAAAGCAATATAACATGTAAAAAATGCAATTAAACAAGTCTTGCACTTACAATTTTTTTTTCTAATCTCATTTTCATAAAAAAATAATCAATTAAGCATTTAATTGCGTAGAATTCCGTATTTTGTTAGTTGAATCATATAATTTTTATGCAATTTACATAAATTTCGGTGGTAAACCCCTTGTTTTGAATTCTAGGCCTTTTAAGTAATGGAAGATAGTTGATTAAAATTTAATTTGCAAAAACAACATTGCATAAAGATACTCAGATAATTGTAAAAATTTCTATTACTTTAATAAGTTTTTTACCTTGCAAAACCTGTCTTTGGCTCATCTTGTCCTTCGATCAACATAAAACTCTAACGCAAGTGTTTTCTTTACACCTTGTTCCGCGGTTACTATGTGGTCGCTATGTGAAGATGGTAACAAATCAGGAACGCGCTGAATAAACGGGACATACTAAAACAAGTCCCACGGGGAAAATAAGTCCCACATGAGTCCCACAGAAAAATAATGAGTCCCACCAGTAAATATGATATTTTATTAATATTTAACAACATATCTTTATAGATTATCATTGTTTAGATATATTTTGAATAAAATTTTGTCACAAAAAATGTTTTAGAAGCCGGTTACAACGATTAGTTACAAAAACAAAGAACGAGAACTCCTATATCCTCATATAACTCTATAGTGTTTCTTAATCCCAACAACAATGATAACATTTTTGTAGCTTGTGGAAAATGTTTTTATTATTAAGTTATAACATGTGTTTTAATTCTGTTAAAGTCCTTCTGTCGAATATGAAAAGCATGTCACTTTAACAAATAGTTACTTACTTATTGAATTCACTGACATTCAATAACGCAATTGCAGGATTTCAGAACCTTAGTTATGGACTATTAAAGTTTGGCTACTCAAGTCCATATATAAAATTCGTTCATTAAAAAAAATTCTTTGAGATCAAAATTAAATTCCACATCTAATTTCATTGACTTTTTTTGTGTACATATAATTCATGGTGTAAATCAAATCACTATAAAATTCCAAATTTATTTTTAAAATTACTCTTTTTTGATAAGTTCCATATCCAGGAGTAAACTGGCTTTAACATTTGTTTAGTAATCTAAATTTTTAGCTTTATTTACATGATGAATAATAAACACATTTTTTAATAGAGAAAATGGACAGATAACAGTTACTTCTCTGCATATTATTTGTTCTACAAATTAATACAAAACTTCAATGGTTGTGCCTTTAATACTATTATTTGGAATATTTTCATACAAGTCAAGAATTTACAATACAGTTTATGCTGACTTAGTCTATTCTAAATCATAATTCTTTATTAATTTAATTTTCAAGGAATGTTTTTATTTATGAAATCAAATGCGAAAATTTTTGATTAATGACCTTTAGTTATTTGTCATGTATACATAATAGTAGCAATATTTCTACATTTAATTTAATATTTTATTTGAATTCCAAATGGTGTAACCTAGCTCCAGCCTTGTTCAAAAGTTATTGTAATAGGTCTACAAACAACAGGGAGATTGAAAGGTGTGAATAACATCCCCCAGGTGTTATGTACAGGTATACCAGGGACGTATCTCTACAGGTGTCTGTGTATATACACAATAAACATGGGTGTCAGGAAAACTTACCAAGTTGTTGTTAAATTACATAAAAACCACAGTAAAACTATTTTAGTTTGTAAGAAACAAAGTAATAATATAAAATCATTATAATAAAATAAAACTTACTTTGAGTTGTATTTAATATATAATTGGAAGAATATTTTCAAACGAAACTTAAAAATTTAAGTAAAACAGAAGAACAAATTAAATTCAGAAATAGCACCATATTAAATTAACTTCCTTATTAAAGTATATTTTTACAAATATCTATTTTTTTTTTAGAAAAAAAAAGTTAGCTATCAGCAGTAATTAAACATTGTCTATATAGTTCTTAGCCATTGTTTACATTTAAACAGAGTTATCGTTCTTGACTGTGGTCTGAATTTACAATCGTCTATTTAACACACTTAAAAAACATTTTATCAAATTTTTTTTTGATATATGATCATATAAATATAATATTCTTTCAAAATAACCCTTTATTATATGTATTTATTGGCTCTTTTGCTGTGGGACTCACGTAGGACTCATGTGGGACTTATTTTCTCCGTGGGACTTGTTTTAGTATCAGCGGAATAAACTGGTTCTTCGGTCGTGAAAAATCGAAATTGATTAAAAAAAATAAACAAAATCAAAATCATACCAATATTCAAAGTCTGATATTTGTGAAAACTTCATAACTATGAAATATTACTAGATGTTTTTTAAAATAGGTTGGAAATCTATTTCTGAAAACTTACAATGATTTACTGCAGAACTGTAACAATGGCGCTCTCCATGAAAAATTTGCTGCCCTTGAAAAACTTTTTGTGTTTTCGCCGATCTTACACGGTAATTTTCGAAAATATGCAAGTTTAGTTACAAGTTTGTGTTCATGTGATTTGCTCGAATGTTTGCATGTTGGTTTGTTTAACGTCCCTTTCGAAATTTTTACCCTTTTATCGAGACGCCACCACTTGCTTGTAGAGAACTGAGAATTTAGACCAAAACTCGGCTCTCACAGCCATTGAGGGATCTCTTTTGTGCCAGCACCTTCTGTGAAAAAGTACCTTGGTTCAGGGATGGGGTAATCGTAATCAGTAATCATAATCAGCTGTAATCGATTACAGTTTGCCAAGTAATCATGAGTAATCAGTAATCACCCATTTTTCTGATTACAAGTAATCGTAATTTAATCAATTACTCTGAAAAAAGTCCTGTAATCATGATTACTTTTTGATTACTTTATGATTACAATTATTAAAACAAATTTCATTAATTAATGATTTTTGATGATATTCAGTGAGCAAAAGTTATTATAAAATTATAAGCTATTTTAATTAGATGTATTCTTCTAATGCATCTAGTAATGCTTATAATCAGGTCCATTGTCTAGTCAATTAGTAAATTCTATCAGTTCCTAGCTTTATTCAGTAGTAATTTCAAAATACTTATTCTATATTTTGACTTGATATATATATAATTAAAATGGAAGAAAATTACTTTAGGATCATTTTAAAGTTTAATTTTTTATTTTTGGTTTCAATCTATTTACAAATATGCGAAATGCAGCATTTTGTTTTCCCTATAAAAATATTTTTGAATAAACATGTTTTTTTTTATATCAAATATTCCTTTATTGTATTCTAAAAATCACTTTGTTTGATTTTCTGTGTACATAAAAAGATATGTGAATTAATTACCGGTAGTAATAAAACACTGGTATACTAAAGTTTGGTCAGCTTGGTTTATAACAATTATTGAACTATCCATGCTTGTCCAGTCAAAGTGTTAATTCTTGTAAAAACATCTAGTAATTGGCAGCTTAATTGAAAAGCTCATCACTCATCAAGAAGGTCAATTACCGGGGTACTTGTGTAACAGTTCTCTATCGAATCCCTTTATGCATAACTATAATTATGTCAAGTTTGATAAATAAATTCTTTTTATTTCTATCTCAAAAATAACGCAGATATTGCTTGTACTTAAGATAGAAAACATGAACTTGATAAATTTTATGCATTTATATTAAGAAATGTACCACCAAGCTTTTCTGGATTCTACCTTATATATACCTAAAATATAAATAGTACTTAAAAAGTAAAGACTGAATTAAAACATCCTGTTGTTCTTGAACATTAAACAAACAAAAACTAAATGTAATCTAAAGTAATCATAAGTAATCACGATTACATGAATGAAAAGTAATCAGATGTAATTGATTACTTCAAAAAATGTCTGTAATCAGCTTGTAATCGATTACATTTAAAATCCAAAGTAATTGTAATTTAATCTATTACTTTTGAAAGTAATCGACCCCATCCCTGCCTTGGTTTGTACGGTCTCGTCTGAAGGACAGGTCAAGGTGTCCACATTCGCAGAAGGATTCAAACCTTCGACATAAGGATCAACTCGATCCTTATGTTGAGATGTCGTAGGGATTAAAAATTTTGTTCTGGTGTCCCTCGACATCTCAGTCACTTCACTACTTTTTATGACAATAGATGATACCCATCAGAAAGATTGTAGATTTTTTCATTTTTTGCCTTCCATCTCTAACATGATCGACATTTCTATTCTTTACAGTGTTTAATGGTGGTTCGCCATAAATATTTCTTCAAGGGACATAATCCAGAAGCTGCCGTCCTGAAAGAGTATTACAATGAGGTGGCAAAGAACACAGGGAAAGTTTACGACAAAAAACCTGCCAAGATTGTCCTCAAGCCTGGAAAGAAATACCACTGGTGTTCATGTGGTTATGGACACTCGCAGGTTCAGATATTCATGGTCTTTTACTGTATACAGGGTTATTTTTGCCCCAGTTTATTTGGACCAATTTGATTAGTGGAATTATTAGTGGAATAAACGAGAAGAATTGTCAAAAAAAAAATTAGTATTCAATCATAGCGGGAAGATACTTTTTTATTTTATTTTATGATGCATAAAAAGATAATGATAACCTCTAATGCAGAATAAATTATTAGCAATATTCAGTTTTAGCAATCTCATCACCCTCGCTAAAAATATCGAAATTGAATACTCCCTAAAATTTATGCTAGCTTGTACAGAATGTGGTTGAAAGTCTCTTTTTAATCTCTTCTTAAATTCCTTTTTCCAGCCTCTCTGTGATGGGACACACAAGACACTGGCAGAAAGGAAATGGACGAAGGTGAAATTTCAGCCCAAAGTTTTTGAAGTTGAGGAGGAGAAAACTTACTTCCTCTGTAACTGTAAACAAACCAAGAATCCGCCATTTTGTGACGGAACACACAGAGACAAAGAAATACAGGATAAAATTAAAGGCTGACTGTGTATGAATAAAAAGCAAAGAGACAACAAACAATCGGCCTTTTCAGATCAGCAGACAAAAACGAAGTGTGATTCAGTCAGGCATGTCCCAGTGTGTTATTATTTTATAACAACTATGTTTTTTAAATTATAGCCTGCATGACAATGTTTAAAATATTTAAGTGCAAATAAAAGTCTTAAATCTATACAAAATATTTTGCAACCAATACTGAAAAAGTTTTGAAGGACTTTTTCTTCTTTACATTTTGAAAAATTTTAATGTGGGCTTTCAGCATAAATATTGATGTTAAGAGGTGATTTTATCCATTGGAAGTGGTTTTTTTTTTTTTTTTTTTTTTTTTTTTTTT
>PRKT01000014.1:104176-147338 GCA_003671525.1 Saccostrea glomerata
TTTTTTTAATATTTCAAATACATGTAGTTAATACAATTATGATTTAAGAAATGGCAAATTCTGATTTTCAATTTATTATTATTGTATTTTTTTTCTTCTAATTTCTAATTGCAATTTTAAACATATTTATGATTTTGCAAGATAGATTTACAACTATCTTTTTAAGATTTTGGTCTTTGTTTTGTTTTTCTTTATGTAAAATTGAGGCTAAATACTTGTCATGTGAAAATCATAAATGAAAAAAGGTACTCAAAGTTAATATGCAAAATATGATAAAGACAGATGCAACATATGTTAGTCTGTTGTTTATTTTTACTTGATCATGCTGTTTGTAATAGCTGCCATTAAGGTCAGCCGCCACTCTAGTGAGCTTTTCTGATTGATGAATTGGGAGCTCAAGTGAGCTTTTCTGATTGATGAGCTGGAAGCTCAAGTGAGCTTTTCTGATAGGTAAACTGGAGGCTCAAATGAGCTTTTCTGATTGGTAAACTGGAGGCTCAAATGAGCTTTTCTGATTAATGAGCTGGAAGCTCAAGTGAGCTTTTCTGATTGATGAGCTGGAAGCTCAAGTGAGCTGTCCTTATCAATGAGTTTGGAAGCTCAATTAAGCTTTACTGATCATCAGTTGTCCAGCATCCATTCATCTGCTGTCTGTCTTTCTATATAATTATATTTTTTTTTACATTCTTGATAAACCTTTTCTCATTTTTACCAAAATTGGCTCAAAACAACCTTGGGTGATAAGGATTCTTAATTTTCAAATAAAGGACTCTGCAAGTGAAGATAATCACAAAAGGATCAGGAATCTTTATCAACAACTAGTATATAACTATAACGCTACAGTTCTGCAGCTAAATTTAACTTTCATTGTTTTCATAAGATATGCAAGAAAAATACGACCGAACTCATAATTATTTTACTAAGCCAATTGATATCGTCACAATTTCAAATATGGTTTACGTGTTAAAGTAGTATTCTTCTCATTTTTCTTGCTTTTAAAAATAATGAAATCAAGAAGACAATATCACTAAGTGATGGTATCAATGAGATTAAATTTGACAGTCTTATATTAGAGACAATGTCAGGTCAAGGTCATTACATTTTCCCTGGACATTAAAAACTCAAAATTACTGTGGTCAATCATACGATCCCTACTAACACTTCAAAAATTGAATGTTTTTTTTTTCTGTTTGCATAAAAAGATACTATCATATAGGGCCTATTAGATGACATAACCAAATTGACATTCATAATTAAATGAGATGGATATTTGCTAATCCGAATTTCCTCTACTTTTCTTAAATTCATTTCTTATATTTAATTTTTTCTTATTTTTACATATAGTACAGTTGTAACATAAAGATACAAAACAAAAAGTTTTGATCGTTTAATTACAAAGAGAGAGAGAGAGAGGAAAAGATACTTTTACGGATTTTTGGCTATAATCTGTACTTCGATTGGAAGTTTTTTTTTAAAGCTAACATAGTTCTAGTTTGTTTGATAAATCATATTTATTTGATATATTCTGAAAGATTTGTCCCTTATTATTTATTTAACTTACATTTGCAAATTTCTTCAAGTCTTTGATTGTGTAAAAATGACTAAATTCGTTGTTCTATAATAATTTTGAGAGGCAGAAAAAAAATATTTTCATACGCCACTATTCCGCTAAAAATATAGTCCCTGCTAGTTTTCAAACATAGTTTACCATTTCTACTTAAAGTTGTATAATTGAGATGATCATCCATGTTTTGCTGTGGTAAACCCAAGATATATATGTGTCGAATCATAAAGTAAAATAGGAGGTGCACAATGGCAATGTGTAATAAAGATACTGTGAAAGTTCAAAGTTTCATCAAAGAATGGAGGCGTACAAGGCGAGGACAATCCCCCGCTCTGAAAAAGACATTTCTCAATTCTAAAAGTGAATTTTTTCAAAATGTTATGGTTTATACCATCTTTTACACATCAAATTCTGTATTTTTTTTTTTTTAAATATTTTATTAATGATTTATTTTTCACTCATGTTTTTAAGACATTTGAAATTTACCAAAAAAAAGAAAAAAGCTTCACGTATGATTCGAAATCTTTCCAAAGCAAGTTTGTATCAAATTGGTCCAAATGCTATACAGAAGAAATCGAAAATATGATAAAGGGAAAAAGAATTTCTTCTTTATCTATATATAATTCATGGAAAAGCTCATTGTTTGATTCATTTTCCACTAAATATGCTTAACTGTCAACTTTGAAATAACGATTATTAAATGATAAGTCGTTCAGTTAAATAAAATAATAAAATGTTTTGAAGAGGAAATTACTGAGAACATGATTTTAGAAAAATATAACTTTTCTGTGAATTTTGAAAATTGAGAAACATTTTGTTTCAGTGCGGAGGATTCTACACGCCTTATACGCTCTCTTTCTTTCATTCAGTGGTATGAGAAGATTTGCGGATAAGAGATGGGTACCCCAAAGCGTTACAGACAGACGGACGGACAGACATACCGATTACCGATTACTTTTCAAGCGGGGGGTATAATAAGAAGCTTTACCCCCCCCCCCCTAAAAAAAGTTGTATAATACTGTTTTACAATTAATGTTATCGTTGTCAGCATGCGATTACTTTCCCCTTTTCTTTTGTTTGCATACACTTTAATAATGTGTTTTACGTTAAAACTGGAAAATAATTTTCCCACAGTTTATCTTCTATTAGAACGTCAATCTTTTGAAAAACTGTATAGGAACAATGAACTTTTCCATGAATTATATATAGATAAAGAAGAAATTCTTCCCTTTATCATATTTTCGATTTCTTCTTTATAGCATTTGGACCAAATTGAAACAAACTTGCCATAAGGTGTTGTGGAAAGGGACTTCCAGTTTTATTCTAACGAAGGACCATCCAAATTTCAAGGGCATGCAGATAATTATAAAACTTGGTGAAAATTTCGTCAAGTTCATTTTAATTTCTTTTCTTCCAAAAAACTACTGGACTAGGAAAAAAAACTTATTAGAAGCTTCCCAAATAACCTAGACTCAAATCATGGTCCCTAAATGTAGGGTTGGGACACTAAAGGGGTTCAAAATCATCACGTGAATATCTATCGAGGAAATCTTTAAAATGTTAATCTTATCAAGAAAGGCATTGTTATGATGATTGGGATTAACAATATAAAAACATTCTCAAAAGGCATTCCCACAATGCCAAGGTTTCGAGATTTCGGAACTCATCGGGGTGCCTCAATCGTTTGTGAGGCGGTCCGAAATCGCAAAACCTTGACATTGCGAGGATACTTCATTAGGTTGTGCTGAATCTCTGAGATGTAGAATCGGGGAAGTTTTACGAGGGAATATATTCGAATCATACACACCGCATATGCATACTTTAAAATCTTGATCTAAAGAACAGCAGTGTCATGGCATTATCAAGTAATAATAATTATACAAGCATCCTCTGGTAGTGCAGACATCGGGTTTTCGAATCTTCGACTTGTGAGAAGGGGTACGGCAACCTAAGAAGATCAAAGATTTTGATAACTCACTCATTTGTATAAATAACGTAAGCACTATCATAACAAATCCTTACCCCCTCCCCAGCTTCGTTGCAAGGGGGTAAAAAAAAGCACACAGACAAGAAAAATGGAAGAAATAACAATTTAATTCATATACTGACGATCTTATTGAATAAAAATATATGTTCTTGTTTTAGATGTTGCGTAAAATGTTATTTTTGTTCGATCAAATAAAGTTACCTTCTCATATAAGCATGTCGATTTAAAAAAAATATGGAAGACAATGGATATCGTTATATCTATATCAATATTCGGCACATGATAGAGGACAACCACCTATTTTCATGAGTTAAAAAAAGAACTACACATGATTTTAATTAAGAGTATATGAGATAATCAAATTTTTTTCTACAATTCTCAGAAGTGTTTTGGGTTTATATATGTATAGTCCAAGCACACACATAATTTATACAACTATGTACACGCATCAAGGATCCAAGATGTTACGCACGCTCATCTACCAATTTACAGCCGGTACCAGACGCTCGACCAAAACAGGAAATTTAAAACAGGAAGTGGATTACATAATTCCAGATTCTGTTAGGAACATTAAGGGGAGAAGTTGCTGCATGCCGCCACCCTGTCCGCCCATTCCGGATCCTTTAGTTAGAGCGCTCAACATTAACATTTTTCCGAGTCCGTCTCCCCCACCGCCGGAAAGCATCATCAAGGGAAGAGCACCGGATAGTCCGCCTCCGAAGAGTCCTCCGGATGATCCGCTGCGGCGACCGAGTTGTGACAGCATGAGTCTCTTCCTAGCGTTTTGTGCTGCGGTACCTGCTCCTAGTAAGTATACAATCACAAAAGCCGTGTTTTATTTTAAGGACAGATGATTACAAACAAAAATTGATGCCTGGATTAGTACGAATATCCCCCTTCCTATTTTGGTTTTAATTGATGCAAATAATAAATTTTAGTCTATATTAGTACTATTCTCTGTCATCCTTGGACTCTCAGTAAGGCGTGGCATTATCTGCACTACGTAATTAGCGTCTTTCAAATGGCGAATAGAATCTCATTGTTTAAGAAATTGATTATATACAACAGGAACTAAAAATTGTTTTTGACAAGGATGAGATGACTTAAGTCCCACCTCTTTGCCGTAAGAGACGCTGTTATTAGATATTTGTTGCATTCGTTGACATTCGCCCGACTTTCTATCCCATGTATATTTCAATAGTAACTGAAAGCTTTAGCTCTACATATCTGAATTTAAAAACGCTAATCATATACGTCGAGAATAACACGCCACACTGAAAGTCCAAGAATAACTGAGAATTGTACTAAGAAAATGTAATCTTTCCATGATTTTCAAAATTCAGCCGTTCTGCAGCCATCTGTATTAATCTATGTAACTTTTCATCACTTTAAATCTATTTGAATAAAAATCAAAACATCGCTTAAGTTGTTATTTTTGAGATTTGTGAAAGAAGTTTGTTCGTTTTATCTATCATTAAGAAAATTCCATAGTCAATTCGTATTCTTCCTCTTTTTTGTGACAAACAAGTATATTGGCCATTAGCAAAGACCATATGTTCTGAACTGTGTATGTTGTATTAGTCATTTCCTTTTATTTCTTTCTTTAAATTTAATATTTGAATATATTCTGGATGTCTTCAAAATATATTTTGAATATTTCATTTAAAATTAAATTATTATAAGAAAAAATTACTTATATTTTATGATAACTTTCAATTACAATTACTGTAGTACGTTCCTCATAATAATAATTGCTCTTGATATTTTCAAAATATTTTTTTTTTCTTATTTATATAAATGGAATGGAAAATAGTAGCATTGTGATTCGATTTGTATCTTTTAAAAAAATGATTTTCAAAGTAATTTTTGATCAGCCACTGAAATTTATCAAGTTTACTTTAGATTTATTGAAAAATGGTTTCCAATAGTGAAGAATAATTTTTGCTAAAGAAGGTAATAATTGTAATGTAAGAATAAAGCTTGTCACTTGAAAGAATTCGAGTTTTATTAGAATATTGTAAGAGACACGTTCTATAGAAAATATTGATAGAAAAAATTTTCCGAAAATATTTTTTTCTGTTTATATTTTAGACACAGTAAATCATCATATTAGAATGAAGTGAAAAATTAGCTACAATAAAAATTAATCTATAAAATTTGATTTAGAACTGATATGATTGATATGATCTAAGGCTTGTAAGTCTTGAAGCATTTAAAAAAAAGTGTTACATGTGGAAACATTTATAATGAACAACCTTAAAAATGTATCGTGTCAGTAAGTTTGTACATGATGTTATTGATTTCTGGTTAAATTCTTGTCAAACATGTGCGAAACATTTGTTCAGAGGTGAGCATTGGATTAATTTTCCACTTGTTAGTATGCTATCTAAACATCTTTTTAACGACTTGTTAATTCTTTTTATTAAGTAGTTTTCTACAACTAAGAGCTACGGATCTTGTGATTTGTCTTTCCAGTTTCTACAAATACACCAGTTTTTAAAACACGTTTACTGATATCCAAATCGCCTTTTGTGTGTTGAAAAAAAAAATGGCAGGCATAACTCTTTGTAGTGTTAAATACCATAAGTTTTGTTCAAGATTCAGTTAAATCCAAGACAAAATTGAGAAAAACCATCATATGCTTCCTTGTAATATACTTTAAGTACTTTTCTTTGAGGTAAGATACCCTGTAATTGTGATATTTTTTTGCTCATACTTTTCTCCCAACAACTTAAATGAAGAAGAACGAATGACAAAAATTATTAGAATAACGATTTTATTCATAAACGCAGCATTTACTGGTAATTTTAATGAATATTCATGATAATGCACAATATTTCACTCCAGTTTAACAACCCGCGCCGTATGTGGATCATTGCATGTGGCAATAAATAGATAGAACGGTTTTAAGTTTGAAATGATGATAGTTCTTATGATGATGAAATGGAATGTTCTTTTGTATTTTTCAAGAAGCAGAATGAACATGATTTGGACAAAACCAAGCACACACAAAATGTTTTACACAGAATTATGTACATCTATCTTGAGTCCAAGCTCAAAACACATTTCTTTCCTTTACCGGAAAAAATCCTTTTTTAGAAAACGGAAGTTAATTCCTTAGAAGGAAAGACCGCCCTCTGACAGGAGCATAAGAGGCAGCATATTTCCCATCATGCCTCCTTGGGCAGCGCCACCGGCACCAGCACCACCAGTGAACATTTTCAACATCATAAGGTTTCTCATGGAATCGCCGCCGGCACCACTGAGCATCATGAATGGCAGAAGGTTGTTCATGCCACTCATGAGTCCTCCTGCTCCGGAACCGGATCTGGCACGGCTAAGTCTCTGAAGGAGCATCCTGTTTCTGGCGCTCTGTGCGGCGGCTGTAGCAGCTGAACCATCGGCGGGCTTAGTTCCGGCGGCAGCTGTAAATTACAGGCGAATAAAACAAAAGTGCTGAGTGCAAAAGCTAAGCAATGGCGTGCAATGGGGTTTTATTAGAATAATTGTTATAATGCTTGTTAAGAATTAAAACAGAAAAAAAAAATTAAATTTAACGATGATGAACTTTTTCTAGGAGTCACAAGTATTTTCATGATGAAAAATAAAATTGAAGATAAATGAAAAAGTAATGCTTTAAAATGCAAGAGAGATTGATAACCATCATGCAGTGATATGCATCGAAATATCGAACAGTTATAAAAGTTCAAAGCATGCAATGGACTGAAATGCCAGAGATGTAAAAAATGAAAAGACAAGCGATTATGATATCATGTAAATAACATTTATTTCTTAAAATATGAGCGGAATAGCACAAGCTAACACGTCACAGAACACACACAATAATAAATAAAATGTTTGTATGAAGATGGCACGGATGATGATGCTGATGACATTGATGATGAGAGCAATGACAGATAATGAGTTCAAAAGAAGGGTTTTAAACAGTCTTAAACGCATTCAGAATAATCCCATCTCCATGCCAAACATCGGGCCCAAAAAGAGTGGGTTTATTCCGTTAAGACCACCGCGCATCCCATTGTTCTGTCCGCCAAGCATGTTAAGCATGAAATAACTGGAGAGAAATTTGTCATTCATGCCCCCAAGCGCCATCAACGGAAAAAGTTGACCCATGGGATCCTGGGAAGAAGCCTTCTGCGCTTGCGCATTTTCATTCTGAGCACCTGTAAGGATCGTTTTTAGAATAGATAAACTTTTGAAATGAATTTTTTCTAGAAATTTTTGGGAAGATTAAAAAAGAATGATAATAATTTCAAAGGAAACGTGTTTTCATTAAAAATTTGAATTATGAATGTAAGGAGAAATTGTTGCTGCCATATCCCAAGGTCATTCCAAAATGTTTTAAACCTTAATCCATATTTTGAAAAAAAATGAAAGATGGAATGAAAGCCCGCACCAAAAACCAAACTCAATCAGAACTTCACCTTTAATTAAGAAATGTCAAAGTATAATTAAACAAAAAGTATGATTGTTAAATATAGGCAAAATGTCAACTCAATGGCCATAATGCAAAGTTCACATGAACATGTCCATCAAATAATAATTTGCAAAGTTAAAATTCGGCTGTTGCTGCTGGTTGCCAAAGGGAGCCCCTTGAAACATTTGTTGGAACATTAAGTACTCCATCATATTTTCGTTATGGAGGGCCCAGAATGGTACATTAGACATTGGTCTATTTATAGATGCTCGCTTGGAGGATATTGCCTGTTCGGCCCTGCGCCTTGAGACCGCTCGTGTACCTAATAAACAGGAAACTGCATATCAGACGCGCATGTTTAAAAGGTCCGTGTCTATTTTAAGAACTGAATTCAATTTATGTAATCGAGAATATGTTTTTTTTTATTTTATTTTTTTTTCTATCCCATTAGAATTTCATGCATGCTGTGTCTAAATTACTGACAAATTTTTGTGACGTTAAAGGTATATATACATGCATTCAAATCTGATTAATGAAAACAATTTAGTTTTTTACAAAAATGGTTAAAAGGTGTTTAGGGAATAATAATTGATTAAATAGGATAAAAAACTATTCACGAAAAAATATTACACGGCGGTCTCGCTCAAATAAAATTCTCCAACATGTGTGCCATAATCAGCGGATTAAAGCCTTGAAAATTGGTAGGTGACTGTTTATTTGTGTTCCTATTTGAAGAGAGATTCGAAAGGAAAGAAGACAGGTCAATTTGAGCAGAACGGCTGGAAACGGGGTTAGGTGTTGTTGGTCCAATATTAACATTCCTCCCTCTGAGCATATTCAAGGTTCTTTGAGTGTTTTGAGGACCGAGCGACGTCATCGGAACGTTTGCACTAGAAGACTGACTTGGAAACCCAAAGCCCCTTAACATGTGGTAACTTAAAAGAGAATCGGGAATATCCAATCCCATTCTGTCCATAGCTAGTAGTCGTCCCAAATCATTAAAACCTGCCAATAGGATATGAGTTTATTATTTAAATATAATTTTTGGCTTTAAAAATGTTAGGGATTTTAGAAGAAAAAAAATTAAAATGTATCTTTAAATTGAAAATTATTTTTTTTTCTTTTCCAAAATCTAACAAAATTATTTTATAGATTTAACCAAAGCAAAGTGCCTGTAGCTGTTGAATATAAAAAAAGCTATAGAAGCATAGCGTTGTATACTCGAGAAAGCTCATACATTTTTTTCAGCAAAGCAAATGAATTCAGCAGCCAACTGCTCCGGTAAAAGCAAAAGTCTTCATCCGTCAGAAAAGAAACACGATTTTCAAAGAAATCAATAAAGTTCTTTACAATGAAGGTAAAATATTTAAATTCATTTCGTATTATAAATTGATATTTTGAATCCTATACAATTTATTCCATGTCTCCAAAAAATTACCAGAAAGAAAAAAAGGATGACCTAAAAATAAGAAATGTATAAAAAAAGAAAAGACCCAACTGATTTGACTATCACTCAAAGTGACACGAGATTGATTAACTATGGTTTTATGCCATCAATGCGCTGTATGGGGGCCATAAATCCGGGCACTAGAAGATCTCGCCATGGTTCGAGATTGACGAGGACAGTCAAAAACATTAACTGACACACGGAACCGGAGTCGGTTGACGTTTTATGACCCGAAGAAGCTAACATTGTTCACAATAAACAAAGGGTCCCGGACAGCAATCAAATAATATTTTCCTTCAGGGGTTAATTTGATTGTTTTTCTCATTTGGTTAGCCGTTACCTCATATTACGTATTTATATACGCATATTTAAAAGAAGAAGCTGAAACAGCATTGCGATAATTGGGAGGCAGATATAGAAAATAAACCTTTGCGATAAGCAATAACCCATAAAACAATATAGAAAAAGGTCGCTGCGTCCACGCAAAGCTGGATTTACATATGTCAAGCATAGTAGTACAATTCATTTTGGCATTTATTAAGCTTCTTTAATAGTCAATGCATTATTACACATTGGCTAATGCAATTTATGTTTTTTGGTGTTAGGCAGGGAAATCACCTTCACCCATTATTTTCTAGCTAAAAGACGAAAGAACATAAGTATATAGAAAGATTTTTTTTTACAAATGTAAGATGAACGAAGCGTTTTAAAGTATTTTCTACTTATATTTCTTTCGTCCAATATTCATGCAATCATTAAGAAATAGATATTTGATAATTAAGACATGCCTTCACCAGGTAATAAAAACAAAACACATACCTTGTGATGTAACTTGCATTACGGCAAGGGAGACAACGAAAGCGATAGCCAAACAGGACTTCATTATGACTTCTGTAATAGAGAAAATAAAAATCAGAAAAAAAAACTAGACGGCGATCACAAATTCCCATTTTGCAGAATTCCACTAGCAAGGGATTATCTATGTGCCTTCGTCCAAAAATTCGGAAACAAAAAGGCGATTTATATCATGCTCTAAATTTTTTATTTGCTAGGTGGAGGCTTAGGCGAAATTTACATTTTGTAAATTTTTGCATTTACCACCACTTAGAAAATTCAAAATTTTCAATTTGCTAGGTTGAAGTTAATACAAAATTTACAATATGCGTATTTTGCAATTCTAAATTTAAAACATGATATTATGCAAAAAACATTATAAAACTATAGAAAACAACTACTTCAACAATCTGCAATAAGTAAGCGTATGAAACAAGCCTAAGAATATAATTTTTATGTATGTCCAAGATGTCTCCAATGATAAACATCCCCTTAAAAAATCAAGAAACGGCGTAGACGGACTGCTATTAATTTACTTGATATTCACAAAGGAAACTAATGGGAAAATTAATGCATTAATGAAAACATTGTCAACAAGATGAAAGGCAAACTTATAATTAATGAAGAGATAGTCCACACGTTCTGGAGCATAATAAAGTTGATTAATTAATATTTACTTCGAGCATTACCTAGCCGAGGTGGATAAATTCATAATACTTATTAGGTGTTTCTCTAGTTACTCAGTATATTGCTTTCCTTCTATAAAAACTCTTTTTCAAACATAACTTAGATGCATATGCATCAAGGGAAAAGCAATCACTTTTTTCCTTGATATCAGTAAACGAAATAAAATTGAAAGTAAAAGTAAAAATAATCTTAAAACAAATAAATTTAAGAATTTGTAAACTTTTTAAGAATGCATAACAATGGAGATATTCTATGGAATTGATTCATTTCTAGAAATTACAATAAAATCGATAATAATTTAACAAAACTTCATGTTTGATATATGACCAGCAAGAGTTAAGTTTTAACTTTAATTAATAAACAATTGTAACATGCTATAAGTCTACAAATAAAGTCAATTTGATTATTTTTAATCGAAGAAAAAAACAAGAAAACGTTGAAAAACGATATTTGTCAAAATAAAAGAATCCGATTAATATTGATTTGATTTTAAAAAGCACGATTCCAGATAAGTTTATAATGCATGGCACATGCAATAATTTCCTGCAAGACATTGGTACAACAATAATTTAAAATAAAAGGTGTATCAAACTTTCATTTCAGAAGTAATTAATCCACAGGATTAGATAAGGTTGAAAAATACCACAAACCTGTTTAGTGTAAATAGACACGGATATAAAATAACTCCTTGTCTTGTTCCTACAACACCTGCTAGTGAGACGTCCAATGCAACACTGATGATTCTCCGGAGGTGAACGCTGGTTATAAAGCAGTGGCCACTCCGACGCTTAGAATAAGAAACAATGCATGACTTGTTATATTCATTATTGATTGGTCTAACCGAAGACACATTAGTCGAGTTACATACAATACAAAAAAAATCATGCAATCTTCTATCCCTTAGGCGGTAACTTTATGTGTCTCAAAAATGACACTTCACGAAGGGGAAAAAGGTACTCCTGAAATATTTCAAGGCCCAAATTTCAACATTTTTGTTGAAGCAAAAGATAGATATTAATTTAATTTTTCATTTCAAGACAATACCCCTGAATCTCTTTTTAGAAAAAAAAAATAAAAATAAAATATTATCGTAGACTGGATTGGTTATATTGATGACGATTGTCAAAACTTTAACTATGAAATATGAATATAATGAACCATTGTTTCTGTCGCGTCTGAGTGATGTAATATGATATATACTTTTCTTTGTTGAACTGTCAAGAAAGGTACTTAATATGTTGAAAGTTACAAGAAAATTATATGCAATAAATACCCAACAAGTCTCAGTGCGAGGTATTTATTGTTGCATAATTTTTTCAGGACATAATGCAGATTTTTTTACTTTTAGATAAGAGCAATATCGAATAAACATTGCTAATTTCAAAAAAAAATTAGGACAAATAAATGCTGAATGGAAAAATTAGGTGTGAATAAGTGTAATTTAAGAAATAATGAAATGATTCAAAACAATTGCTTTGAAGGTACATTGCTATTTAAGATGTTAAGTCATTTTAAATTGACATATAGGCACATTTTTAAAATCATTACTTGAACAGTTTAAACATTGAAACAGAAATCTGATAAATTAGTATATCTTTTGTATATTGTATTTTTTGTAATTGAGAATGGCGAAATAACAAAAGTTAATATTAATAATTGTGTATATGTTTTAAAAGCATCAATGGCATACGGCAAGGTAAACTTCTGTTTCCAGTCCTGTTTTCTTCAGTTAATAACTTTCAGTGTCGTAACATAAAACTTATTTATGAAGATTTCTCAAGATTTATGAAAAGAATCATCGCTTTTCTGTATACTGTCATAGAATTTGATGTTCATTTGTAATCTAACAAAATGCTAGAAAATACTAACGGTTTAATATTTTGAAGTCAACAAAATGAATACTGAACAGTGTTTTATTGACTTTCTAGTTTCTACATTTCTAATACGCTCAAGTTCTCAAATTAAAATAGTATGACGATTCTTACAATTTATTTGAAAGATGTAAATGATAATAGGTTGATAAAGAATATTTATACAAGTACTTGTCATGTACAGTTAAACGCTTTTTGGAGGATAAAGTTAGTATCCGTATTGGGTAGTATCGTTGTTTCAAATAACATGTCGAATCGACGATACATATGTTTTAAGAATTGCAATTTGACTTACATGAAAAAAGGTGTAGTATGATAAGAAGAAACTAAATGGAAATATATTAAAATCGTACCATTTATATAAAAGATAGATTATGTACTAGCAAGTGTGTTAAACTTGTGCAATATAGATATTGGAGAAGCACAGACTATAGTAACGCTTTGACATTGTAGAACCTAGAAATGTTGTATAGAAAATGTTGTTTATTACAATGTTGAATTACACTATGATTTATATAAACAGGTCAACACCTTAGAAGCAAACTTTGATAGTTTCATAGTTTCAGTGACATTGATTACTCAAGTTTTTTTTTAATGAATAACACTATGTACCAAAAAGAAACATGCTGATGTTTTAAATGAGTCCTGAGGTAGCCAAGGGTTTGAGAAAAAGACAAACATACTTTCTTATTACGTCATCTGTTAAAAATATGGTTGTTTGCCCTCTAAAGAAGCAGAAAAAAATGTATTCAGAAAAATAGATTTAAAGTTTTACCAAGAAAATTGAAATTTTCAGAGAAAAATATTTTCTCGCCTTTCTAATGACCCAATTCTTTCACTATGAGTCGGGAGTGGGCAAAGAAACACTACTTTAATGTTGGTCTAGATCTAATTCACATTTTCAGTGTCTCATGTCTTTGAGCCACAGGATGCCAATGTATTACGTGCTATTGAAACTGTATTGTTTTTTTTACGTAATATATGGCATGTGACCCTTAAACAATCCAACTTACTTACTTGAAAATCACGACATAAATTAGAAAAATTGTATTCTTAAACCTTGATCAGTTTTAAATAATATATGAGTAAAGCAGCTGCTTCTGAGAGAGAGGATTCTTATCTGTTCATGGCCGCTAGTGATAAATGCCCTAAGAAGAGGGACCAGTGGGGTTGTAAAACAAGGTCTAAGACAGTCGTAGACCGTGTAAACATTAATCTGGACACGATTAGTGCCTTAATTAGTCAACAGTTCGATATTCTGTACCAAATGACATACCACAATTAGGCCCTGACCTGAACTATGTTCTCTATCTATTGACTTCCAAGTTAGTCGCAAGAATTGACCTCTTTTGAACGGTGAGTCAAACAGATAATACCATAAAGAAAATGTTCTACAAAAAATGTAGATAATCGAAAATACCTCTTCTGCGATATATATACCCCCGGTATACCTTTATAACAGCATCAAACAATAGTTTACAATTTCAAATTTTACTTACAGAAGACACAGTACTTAATAAAACACAAAATTTTGGCATATTTGATTACTATAATCCAATCATTAATTCATCTAAAAAATGTTTTTTTTAAATATATTTTAAGTCTCTTTGGGAAATTTTTACTCAAATTGAGACGCCACCACTTGCCGCTGGAGGATAGCAAATTTTGACCTATGCTTGGCATTCAGATTGATTGGGCATTGAAGGATCTTTTTTGTGCCAACAGCTTCTGCGACACAGTTTTTGCGGCCTCATAAAAAAAAACATATAAGAAATGTAATAAAGTAGATTAAGAGTACAAAAAAGTGCATTTTGCTTTTTTATGATTATTTATCCAACAAAATACTAAGTATTTAGAAATAAAGATTTTTTTTTATTTTATCTTAACAATCCCATTTCAGTATCATTCCGTTTAACAAACTTTAAGAATTAATAAAAAATTTGCTTGTTGTGATCAAGGTGATAATGAATAATCTATAGAAATAATTTGAACGGTTATTGTTATAACACTTTTATTGTGTTAAAATACTACAGCAAAATATAAAAAATTGAATGATAGATGTGTCAAATGAACAGAGAAATGAAAAGATGACTGAAATCCTTAAATAAGATACATGTAAAGATATTACTTTTCTGAAAACATTCTTAATTTTTATCATATTTTACTTAGATATCAATACAGAGGCGGATATGCTTACCACTTCTAGCCTTCCGCGGGCTCTAAGACCATAAACTGAGAACAGACTTAAGTCAAAATGTTGATTTTAAATATCTTTTGTTTTGCTAAAATGTTTTGCTTAAAAATTTGAAATATTGTATAACATTCAAATTCAAACATATAATGAAAAATTTGTTTGATTATAGAAATTGTTTCTTTGAAATTTTGACTTAAGTGTTTTCTCAGTTTAGGGTCTTGGAGCCTAATCTCACCTCTGGAATTCCCATTTGCCCCGTTTATGTGATTGTATTGTTTATTCTTTTATGAGATCAATCACCTTTCGTTATCATTCCCCTTTTTCAAAATGTATTGAGTTTCATACAAGGATCGTTTGCTTAAAGGTATTTGATTTTAAGTACTTTATATACTTAAAATGAAATACATCCATAAAGATACAAGCACTATATATACTTGTATCTTTTTGGATGTATTTCACAAAGGTTGTATTTTTCATACCCAAAGTCTTTCCATAAAAAAGGACAAACAATTGTAGATACACTATAATCATATCCGTATTACTGAGAAAACTTTATAAAACATTGTCTTACATGTTATTATATCAAAGGCAACAATAAAGATAAAAGGGATATTGGAGATTAATCAAGCTCAAGAGTCCTTTGAAATAATAAAAATGCAATGGGAGTAGTAAATTGTCCCTGTCGACCGATCACAACCGCCGTGTGCTCCTTATCACAATCAGGAAAATGGAAAACTCCTTTGATTATCCCTCAACAGCAATGTAAAAATCCCTTCAGTGTATTTCCTGAAAGAACATTCGATTCAAACATTTCATGATTTGCATGACCATAAGGAAAATTAATCAAGCTCAAAGGTCCCCAAGAACAATACTGTGAATTCAAAAATTTTCGTGTGGGTTTAATTTTCGTTGTTTTCGAGGTTTGCAGAGACCCACGAATTCATGTCCACCACGAAATGTAAAATGTGACATATATATTTACTCAACAATTCTACATCCACGAGATCAAATTCCCAAGAACATTGATTTTTTCCTCGAACCACGAAAATTTGCCCCCACGAAAATATGTGATTTTACAGTACCTACATTTTGCACAGAGCAAATACAGACCTCTTAAAACATCAGAGATGGAACAATGTGCCATAGAGGAGTAAACTTTCCTTGTCGACCAGTCAAATACCCACCATATGTTCCATGTCAGAATTGGGTAAATAATCAAATCCTTTTGAACGTAATGGTTAACATATTGTATGAAAAACTTCACTCTAAATGTGACTTATGAATACCGGTAGATTGTATAGGATTTGTTAAATCTTTGAAAACAACATATTTTGTTACAATTTTATTGAAATGCATGCAAGGAAACAGAGAGCAAATAATAACAAATTAACCTTAGTACCAAATTTTATCTTAAAGTATCATGAATATTGTTTTTGTCATATGCAATTCCAGGTGATGAAGGTGCCAACGCCTTTTGTGACCCGGTATCTCGGATTTCGAGGTTTAAACTCGAAGAAAAGAAATTTGAAAACTATTGAGTATATAATTCAGTTTTAATTTACTAAAAAAGGACATGTGTCCAAAAAGAAGGGGAAGAGGTGGTTTAATTTTTTTTTTCAAGTTGCACAGTATTTATAATTTACACTATATTTATTTTGAATTGCAAAAATAATGATAACTTATTTGAGAGATAACATTAATTTTCAAAAAGGCAATTTTAATTATGATTTATTTCAAAGGAATTCATTCCTAACAATATATGTCCTGAACTTACTACGCCTTAACCATTAAAAGATCCACGTTTTTTCATATTTTGTTGTTGACTTCGTGTGACCCTTAAATGATCCTGTCATCCCCCAGCACACCTCTGGTCACTCCACGAGGCCTATTTACAACTGTCCTGGGTTAATTATTTGTTTTCTTTATCTGCTTCAATGAACATCGTGGTTGTTAAGTCTGTTTCATTTCGTTAATTTCATTCATCACCCGCTCACGTGACCACAGCAGCTGCGTCATCAGCCCGCCACGCTCGAGTAAGAATGTTTTACTATCGTGATAGTTACTCATGCTGCTATCTTATCCTTTTAACTCCTCTTTGAACTACATGTCATGGCGAATTCAAGACTCACTTTATTGCTTTATAATCTCTCTGTTGACAAATATTTTGCTTGTGCTTACGCATTCTTGAATTCTTTTGTAGGCATTGTTTTATGATTCTTCTTACGCAAAGCACGTGGCCGTAATCAAAGTTAGTCATTTATCCGATTATTTATGCTTTATACCTTGTATGTTTCGATGTCAAAATGTGACGTTTAGCACAGAGTAGATGCCATTTTTATCATTTTTTTCTAACTTGATCAAGTTAGACAATTACCGGTATGCTATTTATGTTGTATGAAAACCGTACATTATAACAACAGGTAATACATCTCGATAAAGTTTTTTAGTATACAAATTACTGAATTTAGCATATGAAATGGTGTAACATATTTCTTCATAAAGACGTTTTTTTTTTCGTTGCGTGCAATTTCACAGAGAAAATTTCTCAGACAATTGATAATCCAATTCATTTTAAAACATGTTTTCAAAATTTGGATATGGTATAATAAAACTTTGTAAAATAGCCATGACAAAAGTCAAGCTTTCAAACACCCTCTTTTCCCTTAGTTAGTAATTTGTATACTAAAACACTTTATCAAGATGTACATGTTGTTATACGGTACGGTACTAGATTTTTAAGTCAAGTATAGATTGTTACAGTCTCTATCAAGTGGTAACTGAAACGTATTAGATTTGTTTAATGGTCAGTTGAAACCTAGCTTTTATAGATTTCTCTAGTTTAGCAAGGGCTTGTCATGGCAAGATGAGTTATGATAATAAACACCATTGTTTGTTGACTTTCAAGTTTCATTATCGTTTTACAAGTAAATAAATCAAAAAGTGGGGATAAAATGACCACAATTCCAGCCTTCTACTAAATAAAATCATGCACCAGAGTATGTTATGTTTTATATGCATCATGATATGTACAGTAAAACTCGCTTATAAGCGCTATGAACGGACGATTCTGCTTGGGAATAAGGTTATTCGTTATATCCTACAAGTTTTTTTTGTAATATATTTTATTAGAAAAACAAAAAAAAACATCATATACATGTCACACACATGTACAATACATTGATCTGATAAGTTGAACAATTACATTTTTTCTATTTGTCATGTAAGAATCATATGGAATAAATAATCACAAAATATCGAAACGAAGAAAATTCCTTAAAAAAATCCAGCTAAATATCTTATGTATAGTTATAAGTACCCTTACATATCTGGGAGACCACATCTCCAGCTCAAATAGTCTATCTATTGTCTCCCAGATAAGATTTGTAGAACAACAGGCTTATTCTACAATGGGTTGATGAATTATAGTTTGCCTTTAATACATATTATAACATTACAGTATTTCATATGGTGAATTTTTTTATATACTTCTGAAAAAATATTTAACATACTCTTCATATAATAACATATTTCATGAGGCTTTTCTTTCTTGTTTTCTAGTCTACAGTACATTTTGTATTTGTAAATTTTACATGCAATCAGGGAGATTACGCTATTCAAAAAAATATCTTTTCATTTTTTTCATTATAAAATCCAATAACAATATTTTCCATGATATATCAAATTTCAAAACTTGCTGTACAACATCCCATAAGATGTTCATTGTTTTCTTTTACATCTCTACAAAAACACACATTTCATTTTCAACAGTTTTCCATTTCTTCAACATTTCTCTATTAAGTTATTTAATAATCTATAATTAAAGTCTGATATTCCTCTATCTGCAATTGCTAATATCCTACAAGTTGATAAAATCACGAGGAATAAAAGTCACTTCGTTGTCAGCTTCAATCCATTATAAGCGTGTACGCTATTACCGTGCTTAACTGTAGCTACATATATCCTGGAGAAGCGGTTCGGAATTTCTATCTTATATTTTAAGAAAAGAATGTTCATGACTATGGCGACATTATCTAATCTTTGTAAAGCTCAACAGTTCCTAAGAAACTGAACTTTCTGGGTAACCCCAACATTTGTACACAAAAATATATACAAAACTACCCTTAGATCTTTGAAATCCATCTTAAACAAAGAAACAGAAAACATTACAGATTAATTTAATTTCTCTATATAAGCCATACCTCAGTAGTATTTAAACACCGGACGGAGACGAAGTAATTATAGAAATAGGTTTGGTTTGGTAGGCGCACGTGGACACGTTATCCAGTGTTTTCGACATATTCCGCCATAAAACGTCACATAAACTGTATTCATGCGCGAAAAGTGTTTTGTTTCCACGTAACTCCGTTTGGTCTCGTTAACATGCATATGTTATAGGGGCAGCTGTATGTGTTGGAGTTCAGATTTATATTTACTTGAAAACCATTAATTTTGTTCGTCCCCGAGAAATGGATTCTTATGCACATCGTTTTCACAGCAGATCCAACTCTAATTTGATGTTTGTCGACAGATTTTCCCTTTATTTCCAGATCATGACAAGGAGCACATGGCGGACGTGACCGGTCGGCAGGGGGTGCTCACACCTCCATGGCATCTTATCCAACCTCTGATGTTTTTGAGGTCCGTGTTTGCTCTGTTCCTCTTTGTATTGTTTTATGGATTTTTTAGCTTGAATACTTGTTCGTTATCTCCATTTAATCAGTATATCATTGGATAAGTTGTCTCATAATCTTTGAGAAATCAAAAAAATTCTTTAAATTATTTTAAGCGAATCAGCTTTTACTTTATCATAATCCTTTATTTCAGACCAGTAATTATTATGAATAGTATATTTGAAATACATACATAAGAGGCCCAATATCATTTGCTTTCTTGTGCTCAAATGATACATGAATATATATCTTATGCAAGTTATGGAATAACAACTGCGGCCTCTTCGCTATCAAGATACAAGGAAGCTAGCATTGACATTATAAGTAATACATGGAGATCAAACTAAAGCATAGATAATCGGATTAAAGAGGAAAATATTGAATGAGGAGTTCGAATCAGTACAGTATATCAAAATAGTTCTGCATGAAATATGAACAGAACGAACAGAACTTCGCTCAAACGTCCATTGGAACAATACATTTATTTTATGCAGAGCAAACAAGAACCTTCAAAATCAAATCTCTAGAGTTGCATTAGGTGCCATGAATGAGTAAGCATCCCCTGTCAACTAGTCAAACTTGCCTTATTCACTTTGTCATGATCGACCAAACGTAAAAACCTGTCAACAATTCAGTATCTAAATAACGACCCAACAATTTGGACGATAAATGTCGTAAAATAAATTTAAAAGGGTGCAAATAGAAAGCAATTTTAATACACATATAATTCTATAAACAAAATAAATATGGAATCCAGAAAATTACAGATTACAGTAGGAGGACTAAGCTTCACCTCCTGACTAAGCACATAAGTACTAAAAAAAAGACAAATATGCATGGCAAACAATTTCAAAGAAAGGCTGAAATAAAAATTGAGTATAATGTATACAAAAAAAATATGAATAAAAGAGGAATCAAACGTGCTATATTAGAATATCTTCCTGAACAAATTGAAATTACGTATACTGACTCAAAATTTGGAAAGTTGATTTAACCAGGTCAACATACAGCAAATTTGCAAAAATAATTGTTTCAAAGTAGCATTTGTTAAATTCCCGAAGATTTTTTTTTTGAAAGTATCAGTCTTTGATCATTATAGACAGATTAGATCAAGAATAATTTGATCATTTGATCATTATATACAGATTAGATCAAGAGTAATTTACTTGTGCATTTTCTACTTATTTTTCAAAACAAATCAATCTTGGCCGTTCATATTTTTTTAACATGTGCATTAATGTTTGTTACATTTTCAATTCTTTAACTTTTGTACAAGAACAACCTAACCAAATAATTTAGTTAACCTAGTAAATTAACTATAGTTTATTATAGTAATTTTGACACTATGAAAACTATAGTTCACTATACTGTAAACTTTGAAACCTTGATAAACTAAAGTTATGATTTCGACATTATGAATTTTGAAATTAAATAAAAGTTTTTTAAACGTTTCTTCTATAATTTGTTTCTCAAGTTTATTTTCCAAAAATGAAAAAAGACTATATACATTTTGTTGGTAATGGTACGTACTTTATTTTATAACCGAATAGTAGAAGGCAAAAACTGTTAGAATAATTTTGAGACAGTGGAGTTGCTAAATTATAAAATGAATTTTAGATTGTTACCTTTATTTTAGTGGCATGAAGGGAGAACCATTTTTCGAACATTAGGAGTTATATTGTACAATGTTCAGAAGAACAATAATAGTCTTTTGTCGTACTCTTTCATTTTCCCCACCCTTACCCTGAATAAAAGGATGTTTGATGGATTTTATCTGAAATCAGTAATTATCATAGCTGATGTGAGGAAATGTTTTCCAAATCATTTGAATTTTTCTTTCAAAAGACGAAACAATACAAAATTGGGTTTTCCTCCCCCGAATTATTCATATTCAATTGCAAGCAAAAACAGATCGCCGGTGTTTGTAACCGGTACGTTTTGAAGAACAGAATTCATTTTCTTTTGTGATATATAGATATATGAAATTCAGAATCATCCTTAAACTTTTTTGGCTCTTGAAATACGAGACCATATATCAACAGGAAATCTACAAGGAGCAACGACCAGAAACAATTTATTAAAGCTCTTTAAAACTTCTAAGGACAAAAAGGCAAAAACAAACGTATTTCATTTAGTTTAAATTAATTATGATTAATTATATTACTAAGGTCCTTTTTAAATTCTATTTCTTACTAATGGTACAACACCTGCTTACAGTATAAATAAGAATAATTATGAAAAAGTTCATGAAGAATGATTTATGGTTAATAAAATTACAGAATTATGTCCAATATTAAAGAGAAACGCAACATTGCAAATGCCTTATACTTGTTATCCAGATTTTGTTGCCACAATCCTTTCATATTTTGTGAATATTCGTATTTTAAAAAAATGTGAAAACGTACATTTTCATGCTGTGAAGATATTGCTTTTTGTCAAATGTATTTATTGAGAAATCTTGATTTAAGACTTGAATATGTATTTCGATTATTTTTCTCAGATTATTTTTTTCAAATAAGCAAAAAAAAAAAAGCAATTATTATATTTGCAAATTATTTAATAATTTTATAGATGCACAAAAAGTCAATATTTTTATTACGTTTATAAATAGGAATACAGATAAAAATCTGAAGTCAGTCAGGTTTCAGTAAATATATTATGTAGTACTTAAAAAAAGTAGTTTTATAATTGGGAAAAAATAAGCCTCGTTATTTATGTCACACCTTTTTTGTCATGTGTCTGTGCATTGTAATATTTCTTTACAACTGTTACGTAAACTACATGTAATGTTGTCATGCTCCCTCAGACAACAATGGCGCTATAAGAATAATTAATTAGAGCCTATTGGCTATATAGATTACATATATCAACGTCACATCATCTTGTTCTTTCAAAATTTTCAAACATTAAAAAAAAAAAAAGATAATCGAGATGTCTTTTTATTTTAAATCTTGCTGTCTAAAACTAAAGCTTAATCTACATTTTCTAGAAGGGGGAAAAGTTTTCATATAACAAGTTCTCTTAGATTAAAAAGCATACTTTACGATAAATATTTTCCTTATTAGTTAAAGCTATACATCTTTTTAATTTTATTTTTTCTGTTCGCAATGTAGCAATGATGATCAGTTTATCTATTATGTATCTAACATTTATTACTGACATACTATTAGTTATTTTAGATATTTAGGATAAATATTGAATATTCCAGCTAATAAAATAATATACATGTATACCCGCGCATAATCTGCTCGAATCCCTTTACAAACAGTTTTCAACATGCCATAGCATCGTGTTCTATAACATCTAATGAATGATCTGAATTTATGTATGAATTAGCAGACGAATACAATAATGTTTACACAGATTTTTGTCAGTTTAAATGTGTACGATTTTTAAATCTGTTCTTAGGGGTACCCATGACCAGGTCTTAGACAAAAAGAAGTTCATGTTGATTTTTTTTTTCATTTATTGTTTCTAGAGTAGCCACTTACAACGACGGTGTATGAAACACAAACATGAGGTTCTTCTTCTTTTTTTTGTTTTCAAACAGCGTATACGAGCAAATTATATCTATATTTTCTTTTTTTATTGTATATATGTTGTAACTGATGTGTTGTAATTCAAATCTCCAAATGGAGGAAATAAAGAATGAATGAATGGAATGGAATAAAAGGCATTCTTTTCTCTCTTCTGTATTTAAAGCATTTTCATTCTTCTGTAATATAAGTTTGTTCCGGTGTTTTAAATTCAAACCCATTGGAAAATATCTTTTGAAAGATAACTTTTTAAATTAATGAAAGATATAACTCGTACGTAAGGAAAGAAATTAAAAATGTTTCTTTTCTATATTTTTTTGTCAATCATTCAATCTTTCAACAAAATGTTGTTCAGGTAAATTAATTCTTCTTATTAATCCTTGGTATGGTTTCAAAAAATACTTGAGCATCAGAACTGTTTTTACTATGATGTAGGATTTTTTATGCGAACTCGAATTTTTTTAATATTTCAAATAACCAAAAGTAATAATTTTTTGCATGTTGTTGGAAAATGTTCTTTTTGTTATTTTGAAAAAATATAATAGGCCCGTGGTGTCATATGCATATAAAAAACAGCATTTAAAGGGTGTTAAATATGGCTGGTCGGTGCACTACAATTTTTGGACTATTACAAAGAGCTTTGTCAATGAAGTTTTATTTGACATCAGGCTGCGCTTATAATACCTTATAACAATCTGTCTCTCAAAAATAAGGTGTTGCAACAATTAAGTGATCTACAGTACCTTCATTCATATATCCCAATGATCTTGAAATAAAAGATACTACAGAACCTGACATATTTTTCTCATATCTAAATATTTTACTAAAAGAAGAGGTTAATGTTAAGCGAACAAAGCTATGTTATAAACTGAGGACTTCATCTTTTAAATCGTCAGTTTCTCTACTTATGTAGCAATACACCCTTATCACCATGATTTATGCCCCTCTATGTATCTGATACAAAAGCATAAATCTAAATAATGCACGCTTCTGATTTGTATCGTTTCAATACACGTGTGAGCTTGAATCTCTTATCTACATATTTAATATGATAATAAGTGAGGTGCAAAGAAAGTTGAATTTGATTCCAAATAGTATAAACGATTTTACTCAGGTATTTGAAATAAGAACACTAACAGTCTCAACTGTAAAGCCATTAGGAGGTTCTGTGGTCTATACAATGACCTTGTCAGCAATACAATCTACTATTATAGGTCAATTGCTGACTGAGATTATTAGCACACTGAATTGCTTAAGAATTTTTTTCTGATTTTTCCCAATTATGCTATTTAGCACACGGCGGGTGAGACCGGTCGGCAGGGGATGCTCACTCCTCCATGGCACCTGATTTTATCTATTTTACTGGAGGTCTGTGTATGGTCTTCTTCTGATTGGTATTGTTTCATTATGCACACATGAGCTTGAATCTATTTGTTATCTCCATGTTTTATTTCATAACATTTTAGTTGCGAAGAAAGTTAAGTTTCATTCCAAAAAGTATCAGAATAGATACACGTTCTCAAAGTACATTTTAATACATTTGGTATTGGTTTGGTATTGAAAAATCTTCATGTATCCCCTCGCTTGATTAAGGAAATAAACAGCAGTATATTCATACAAAAAATCAAATATTTGAACGTTTTTATCAAAAGGTCACAATATGGTATGGTAAAATTCAATCCCATCTCATATTCTCATATCCTATATTACACTTATTCACAATCTGTCGATTATATTATTACCGTAATTCGCTATTGAAAATGTCAAAAATTCTTGAATATTAATTCACTTTTGTTTTTTTAGTTCAAAAGTACAAGTATTAAATTCCCGATTTGATACATTTTTTCTGTAACATATACTTGTTCAGAGACGGACATAATTGGTGTACATAAGTATAACATAAAATGGACATTATTTGATCATGAGGTTATATTACCATAACAGATAGCTGAAGGCTTTTTAGTCCATATGAATTATTTATCGTATTCAGATGTACCACTTACATAAGATATGGACCCCCCTTAGTCAGCAGTTTTCTTTTTTATGAACATGAAGTCTTTGCCCTTTTTCACCTTGACATACCCTTGACCCCTCCCACACATAGATCAATTATTAACATATGCAAAAGAATATAGAGAATTTTTATGTAGAATGCGCTTATGGATATATTTAAACACCCTGACATGTGGTTTTTCGAGCAAATTAATTGCTATTAAGATCTTTAAAGTCCTTGCTTAAAACATTTATACAAACGTACTGATAAATCCGCGTTTTTCTAAATATGCAAAACTATTGTCATTTCATAGTATGGACAATCAGTCAGAATAAAGGACACCCCAGGTACAGTACGAGTCGAAGTGTATTGCATGGAACCTTTCGAACACCCCTACTGTTGGTTTGCAGAAATTGGGCAGCATACGTGTAGGTCGATACAACTTTCAGAATAGAATTTTTGATCATAAGACGTAATAATTAATGTCCAATATGTATTACACAGAAGCATTGCTTCTTTGACGAGACCATTATAAGGAACAATCTAATAATTATTTTGATAGTCTATACATTTGGGATCCAATGAGAGCTCCAACGAAATAAATTTTAGTCCACAGAGTGAGATAATGGACCTGTGAATGAGATGTTGGACTAAATTATAGTGATATTATAGGCCCATATCATGGGCATGATAAGATAACGGACAGTATTCAATATCAAAGTCCATAAAACAGTACAAAATTGGAGCAGAGCAAACACGGACCTCCGAAACATCAGAGGTGGGATCAGGTGCCATGGAGGAGTGAGCATCCCCTGCTGACCGGTCACAACCGCCGTGTGCTCCTTGTCATGATCGGGAAAGAACGGAAAAATCCGTCGTCAATTCAGTGTATAAATAATGGACTAACGATTAGTATGAAAAACGTCAGTCAGCACTTGTCAAAACTCATTGATATAAAATCATTTATTGTTTGTATTGCCAGCGAATATTCAGTTTACAATGATTGTTTTAATTCCTTCTATGACCAGAATAAAATTAATAATATGTGGAAAAGTTCTCTTTGCCGATTAAAAGTAAAATTAAATATCTATCAATATGTTTGGAGGGGTTAATTTCAATTAAAACTTATTATTATATTTTGATTATTGCAAAACTCAGTTTTTTGAAAATAAAAGGTAATAAAAAAATACAACACGGAAAGAGACATCGAGAGAACTACTTATTCATTTATACTGTTTATGGATATGTAGTAGGTATTGCTTGAAGAAATGACCAAAATGACTATAAAGTATAAAAACTGATTTTCTATCACGCATGTAATACTTGGTAATATCTCGTATTTTGCACTTTTTGTTATATAAATCTCTCAATGTTTTACTGAACCCAGTTGGAGCACCGCACTGACAAAAAAGTACGACCATTTATTATAATTAACTCTAGTTTTTTCACTAAAGTAAATCAAAGTATTTATACATGTACTATGAATATAAGGTAGATATATTTTATTTGGTTAAATTCCCACAGTGTATTTTTTGATATTTAGATAATTTCTGTATATTTCCATAAACTAAAAAAATTACATTATTGGTGTGTAACCTAAATGATATTAATGTCCTAATTCTTAAAAAAAAGTTCTAGAGTTAAGTTTCATAGTAAATCAAATATCAAATACATGTACATACAATAGTAAACTAGTTTTAAATGTAACGGGGACCGTTACAGATGTTCCCCAAACGCTCCCCAACTCCCTTTTTGTGCCATTTTCCTGTAAGACTTTCTTAAAATATCCTCAGTATCAAAGGAAACGCAAACATGTTTAAAATGTCAGTGGTGAGATAAAACTGTATGGAAGACATAGATTCCATCTGCAGGTGAAAATGGTACATTGCTACCTGTATAAGGAAAGCTGGTGCTATTTCTATTTAGGGTTTTCGCGTTTCTATTAAAATTTAGATGTAATAGCTTGCTATCGTTATCTTTTACGTTATAGGTCATTCATATTTCTCCATTTGTTACGTTTTTTAAACATTTTGATTAAATATTTAAGGTGGAAATGTGAATGCTAAAAACAGTTAAGAATCTCAAAAATCTTATCCAGAAAACGACTCTAACAAAACATGACCCCTTGAGAACACGAGGGGGTAAGCACCCCCTGTCAACCGTTCACACCAATCCTCGTTATTGGAAAGGTAAAGATATAGACATATTTTATTTATTGAATACCCTCCTTATTGGACAGGAAAATATATAGACATATTTAATTAAATGCATACCCTCGTTTTTGGACAGGTAAAGATATAGACATATATTTTTTTAATTGTACACCCTCGTTTATGGACGGGTAAAGATATAGACATATTTTATTTATTGCATACCCTCCTCATTGAACTGGTAAAGATATAGACATATTTTATTTATTGCATACCCTCGTTTATGGACAGGTAAAGATATAGACATATTTTATTTATTGCATTCCCTCCTCATTGAACTGGTAAAGATAAAGAAATGATATTTTATTCATTGCATACCCTCGTTATTAGACAGGTAAAGATATAGACATATTTTATTTATTGCATACCCTCGTTTTTGGACAGGTAAAGATATAGACATATTTTATTTATTGCATACCCTCGATTTTGGACAGGTAAAGATATAGACATATTTAATTTATTGCATACCCTCCTTATTGAACTAGTAAAGATATAGACATATTTTATTTATTGCATACCCTCTTTTTTTTGACAGGTAAAGATATAGACATATTTCATTTATTGCATACCCTCCTTTTTGGACAGGTTAAGATATAGACATATTTCATTTATTGCATACCCTCCTTATTGAACTGCAAAGATATAGACATATTTTATTTATTGCATACCCTCGTTTATGGACGGGTAAAGATATAGACATATTTTATTTATTGCATACCTCCTCATTGAACTGGTAAAGATAAAGAAATGATATTTTATTCATTGCATACCCTCGTTATTAGACAGGTAAAGATATAGACATATTTTATTTATTGCATACCCTCCTTATTGATAGGTAAAAACTAGACATATTTTATTTATTGCATACCCTCGTTTTTGGACAGGTAAAGATATAGACATATTTTATTTATTGCATACCCTCGTTTTTGGACAGTTGAAGATATAGACTTATTCTATTTATTGCATACCCTAGTTTTTTGACAGGTAAAGATATAGACATATTTTATTTATTGCATACCCTCGTTTTTGGACAGGTAAAGATATAGACATATTCTATTTATTGCATACCCTCCTTTTTGGACAGGTAAAGATATAGACATATTTCATTTATTGCATACCCTCCTTATTGAACTGCAAAGATATAGACATATTTTCTTTATTGCATACCCTCGTTTTTGGACAGGTAAAGATTTAGACATATTTTATTTATTGCATACCCTCCTTATTGAACTGGTAAAGAATTAGACATTCATATTTTATTTATTGCATACCCTCGTTTTTTGACAGGTAAAGATATAAACATATTTTATTTATTGCATACCCTCGTTTTTGTACAGGTAAAGATATAGACATATTTAATTTATTGCATACCCTCCTTTTTGGACAGGTAAAGATATAGACATATTTCATTAATTGCATACCCTCCTTATTGAATAGGTAAAGATATAGAAATATTTCATTTATTGCATACCCTCCTTATTGGACATATAAAGATATATTAGACATATTTTATTTATTGTAAACCCTCGTTTTTGGACAGGTAAAGATATAGACATATTTTATTTATTGAATACCCTTGTTTTTGGACAGGTAAAGATTTAGACATATTTTATTTATTGCATACCCTCCTTTTTGGATAGGTAAAGATTTAGACATATTTTATTCATTACATACCCTCCTTTTTGGACAGGTAAAGATATAGACATATTTTATTTATTGCATACCCTCGTTTTTGGACAGGTAAAGATATAGACATATTTTATTCATTGCATACCCTCGTTTTTGGACAGGTAAAGATATAGACATACATTATTTATTGTAAACCCTCTTTTTTTTTGACAGGTATAGATATAGACATATTTTATTCATTGTATACCCTCGTTTTTGGACAGGTAAAGATAAAGAAATATTTCATTTATTGCATACCCACATGTCTGCATATGTCCTTTTTACTCATTGGCGATTAAGGGATAAGCCACAAATACATTACTGGTCATTGTTCATTTTGCAATATGATTTTCCTTAGTAGATAAATGCATAGAATGTTAATTTTCTTTTTTAGAAAATAATTTTGAATACAATTTTACTAAGGCAATTTATCTATATTTAAAGGATAATTTATAAATGATGTTATCACTTTAACAACTTTCCTCAATAATTTTTGCAAAACAGTGATAAAAATTTTGATGATTAATTATAAACTTAATTCAAAACAATATAATAAAAGCGCTTCGCTACATTAGAGGACGTACAACTAATGCATTGATAAAGTTGAAGTTAATCTTTATTTGTTTTGCTTCATAGATGAGAACGTGACAACACACGCGACAATAGGTGAAATTACAAAGGGAAGAGAACAATGACACCAAAAGTGAAAGTTGGAGTTTTTAATTAAAAAATATGTTTTGTGTTGCCTTAGAGGAAAGGGACATGTGAATAATAAAAGTAGGCTAGGCAAACAAAAAGGAAAAAGTATAGAAATGGCTATATGTATATATAAAAACTGTCAACAAACTTAATATTTAGTTAATTTCCAGCATAGGTAGTGAAATAATGGATATAAATCATGTTTTCTATGCTCTAGTTAAAATTTTTTTTTTTGGGGGGGGGGGGGACTCGAACTGTACACTCGTTTTTCCATGTGATAGTCTGTCAGCGTGGGATTCTCTCCCTCCTTTAGATTACAACATAAATTCATAAGTACATCAGTAATCAGATGAACATACATGTATTAATATGCATTATTGGCCGGGTTGACAACACAGGTTTTATACTATTAACTGTTTTTATCCAATGAAATCGCGTGATACAGCCAGAATTAAATTAGTTTAATTAATATAATATATGAATATGTTGATTTGAATATGTTATATAAGATCAAGGGGTGAAAAGTGAGTATTTTCTTTTACTTGAATAAACTAATATGTATATACACTGTAGTCAGGAACTCAATTCAGGTCACTTTATTACGTAAGACATACTTAGTACATCTTATTTCTTAGCACACGGCGGGTGTGACCGGTCAGCAGGGGATGCTTACTCCTCCATGTCACCTGATCCCACCTCTGTTGTTTCGGAGGTCCGTGTTTGCTCTGCTCTTATTTTGTATTGTTTTATGGACTTTGAGATTGAATACTGTTCGTTATCTCCATATCCTTCTTCATTCAATACCAGTATATGAAATACAAACAATAAAGCATAGCGTATAACAGGTATATTTTTTAAACGGTCAGCATGATAATTTTACAATCAGTATGATGATGATTGAGAATGTACAATTAGGAATTAATACAACTGTATGTTAGGATATGCTGGACAATACTAATACAGCAAAACTCGGTTATAACGAAGTCGCGGGGACCTTAGAAATTACTTCGCTATATCCGTAATTCCTTATAACCGTATAAGAAATTCATTAAAGTTATATAGCTGCATGGGATCCAAAATTACTTCGCTATATCCGTGAATTCGCAATATCCGTGTTCAAACTAAACGAGTTTTAGTGTTGTAGGACGAGCATCTTCAATCGTCCCTAGGAACTAATGGCAATATATGTATGATTACCGTCTCCTAAAATACTATTACTAGTATTTCATAAACCACAGTATGAATTATTTACTTCGAACTGTGACCATCATATGAATTATCTATAATTCATACAACAAGGCTATCAAGAGTTATGTATAATTTATACCACAATCCAATCAAAAAGTATTAATATAGTCACTTTATCACCGTTTAATGATCTGTGCCATCTTTTACCATTTCAAATATTAGTAAATCTTTGACATATTTATATTGGTTTTACCGCGGTTGTGTACATGCAATATACAGACTTTTGCCTGTAATACTGCACAAGTGTATGCATAAGGCAATAGCTAAAAAAAAAGATATATTGGAGCTATGATAATGCAGCTTGGAACGTGAGGTAAAATGAAACACATTATGTAACGCTTTTATCTCGCAAGAATAAGGATCAAAAGGATATCATTCATTGATTTATATCTACAGGTTATTTAATCTTTTGTTTAAATTCTAAAGTTGAGAGAAAATGTGCGATACATTCAGTCTAAAAAGAACATTTTCATTTAAAGTAATATTGAAAAGAAATCGGAAATTTTCAAAAACATGAGAGTTTTACAAGTTTTTTCAGCATCTTTTGCATAGTGCATGTGATTAATAATCAATTAACCAAACATAATTCTTTCGAAAGATTGATTTTCCCCCATGTGGAGGAATTTTCCAACGCTGAAAAAAAATCGTCAAAAGAAATAGGGAAATCTCTTAAAAAGAGTTTCGTTGCAAGTATCCATACTAAAATTTGGGTTCTTTTGGGTGAGACTTTAAAAGATAAGGTCGATCCTTTGTCCTAATAAGTGTTGGAATTGTACAGAACTGTCTTTACCCTATTGCCGTGGGAGCTGAATATGTCTCGTATTTTGGCTGACCTGTTTGTTTTGGTATACCGACTTTGAATAGGGTTATGGTTGGGCTAAGGGTTAGGGTCAGTTATTTTAGTTGACCGAATTCGACTTCGGAAGGCTCCATCAGAATCGGAACAATGCATAGGGCTCATGGCGGGTATGACAGTCAAAAGAGGATGCTCACTCCTTCTAGGGTCCTGATCCCGCCTCTTAAATTTCTCAAAGGCCCGTATTTTATGCCCTCTTTACATATTTGAACTGTTAAAACATTTTTTGAGATCGATGACTGTTTCGTATACCTTTTGTTTTCATTTGAAACTTTTCAACGGTAAATTGTGACGTCTCTGTACGAGTGAAATATTCTCAAATGAGACGCATAAAACAACATGCAATAAATTGTAAATAATCAATCAAAAACTGTTGATTCTTAATTACTCTTTGGAAGATGATCACAATGATTAAGAAACGTATTAGATCACTAACTCGGCCAGGTGTCTTAAATTAGTGGGTTTTAATCAAAGGGAATACAACCTATAAATTTCTTTATGATATTGAACATTTTGATAGATAGGAATGAAATAAGGCAAGAAATTCAATTTTTAAATGGCAGGTACAGGTATTATGAAACTACCTTGAAAAATGTATTCATATTTTACAATGACAAAATGAAACGCCTATATATTAGACACACTTTCTGACATTACGAAGTAAGTGCTCTATACCTAATTCAGTTTCCGTGACCAAACGAAATGCTCACTATACACAACGCATGGTTATTATAACGTATAGTAACACGTTATACATTTTTTGTCGTGACATTAATTTCATGCGCTCTTAACGTTCTCATTATTTCGTGTGTGCTGCAATTTACGCACACGACTTTATCTATATAGCAGTAGTCGGTTCAGAAAATGCATACTTTCTATTTTTATTAGCAATTTAGAACTATTACCTTTTTGTAATGTCTCATTTATGGCAACAAATGTGTATACCTCATGAAGTATAGAATATAAATCTTTGGACAGGTAGCCAGGAATACAGTATATGCCTTGAGTATTAACCTATATGAGATTGTACAATAATGATCAGAGATATACATGCTACAGTACTATTAGGGAATTTCATGTAAGTACGTCATAAAATCAACATTTTTATCATGTGTGCAGTCCCTATAATGCCTACTTCTTACTCGGCTGAATGTAAGACAGTGATGCAGCAAAGCGGTCCAACGCGACCTATGTACTCATTTCAAAAGAACTACAGACAAACGAATTTTAGTGGATAAAATGATGTATGCAGGAGTCCTCCAAGGTTGTCCATTTAATGCCTCTCCTTTAATGAAATGTTCCAACGATTACTTAAGAAGAGCACACGGTAGCTCACTTTCAGCAATGCCATTCTTAGTATCTAAAATGATATAGGTTGTCACTACTAGCGCTATGAATTCTGATGAATATCACGAATTTCAAGGAGGTGACGGTAGGTCACATTCGACTCGACTATGTGAAAACAAATGTGTTTGAAGATTCAAACCAGATTACGTTTGACTTGTACCGTTTGTTTCTTAAATAATGTTATCTGTTTGGACTGACAACAGAAGAAAAGATTGATAGAAAAAGCAAGAAAAATTGGTATTACATGTAATTGTATGGGATTTAATTTTGCAGTTATTGCAGAAAAAAAAATACATAACCCGTGTAAGGGGTCGATGTAATTTTTGTTCTGCAATTGCTACAACGTTTATTTCCATGTTGAAAAATCAAAGGCAAATAATCATCTTAAATAGCACTTCAAAGTCAAGTAGATTAAGTATTGTATTATTGGTACGTACATGTACGCCCTTGTACGTTTCATTGATGGAAGTACCACTGTTCAAGAAATTTTTACAAGTGATATGCTTAGTTGTGTTTACTGAATGATAAATAGCAATGGTTTTCTCAGGAATAAAAGAGAACATATTTGATGGATGTAAAAATATGTCAAAATAAAGTGTTTTCCAAAAAAATAAAGAAGATGTGTTGTTATCTTTTGGAAGAATCGTATGTAATAACAATAATAAACAATCTCATGAAATTCAGCAAAACAAGTCTTGTGGTTAAATGGGGCAAATTAAACATGAACTTTGGAAAGGAAACATCAGAAAAAGAATCAGGTGCCTTGGAGGAGTAAACATCCCCCTGTTTATAGGCAACACGGTCGTGAGCCCTGTGGAATTGATTGGATAGAGGGAGGATGTGTTATATTAGTTATAAGTACAAACTCTTTTAGGAAGTCACATATTCCTGTGTCCTTAAGAACCCCGCGGTGCTCTTGCGTATCGAATCAACTGGGAGGTATGAACGCCATATACCAGTGATAGTAGAATACCAGGTATTATTGCTGCATAAATAAAGTTGGCAGTAGAAAAGTTTAAGTTGTCTCTTTTGTCATAAATAACGATTACCTGTTAGTTTGCCATCAATGTCTTTAGCTAGTAAAATATTAAGATATTAAATTCCCTCTGTAGTGTCTTTTATTTCGAGTTCAGAAATATATAAGAAGTCACTCTTCCCTCGCCAAGCACCCACACTCGAATAGAACGAAAGTCACGGATACAGTTCGCATTTCGGATATTAGACCTTAAAGATACATAGCACAAACAAAAATTAGATGCATGGATTGAAATTTTTTTGGCCAATTTTTGAATGGAAATGGCATAAATAATAAGCCCGTAAAATATAAAGAAGTTGTAAATTTCCTTGGTGCTTTGATATAAGACTATGTGTCGTTTTCTATGAAATTTTATTTCAAATTTTGCAGAAGATTTGATATAGTGACATAATCTTGCAAAATTTTCACACCGAGCCAACAGCTTATTATTTAAATATTGTTATAGAGAAATATTAATGTTCTCTTAAAAAGTTTGTTTAATTTATCCTTTATAGCCTAGGCTTCGCGTCACAGTAGACATTGGCAATATAAAGAACCATCTATGTACATGTACTATAAAAGCCCTGAAAACCAAGTAAATTTGAAGCCCTTCATCGATTTGGTGATGCCTTAAGTATATATGAATAAAAAATTCTTGCATTGGAAGTAAAGCAATGATCGGTCAATCAATCGTATTGAAGACCATTGCAAAAGACATTTATCTATTCATGTTGAAGTTTTCTATTTTCTTAATAAAGTTTGCATCATATGGATACTGAAACTGGTTTGCTACAGCGGGGTACAATTATTAAACAGATGTGTCAGCCTTTGTGGTATCTTTTCTCTTAAGCTCACCGGGATATATTGTGTCGACATAAGAATGGAAAGAATCATTGATTTTGAATTTCTTGAGTTCTCATTAACGTTTACGCATGAAAATTTGCAAGTTTGTATGAACATGACATTAAAATATAATTTCATTGTCTGATGTCAACAGCCTGCATAGATATTGTTAATCAGAAACTAGTACATCTCTTTTTTGATACTAACCTCAGAGTTCTTATGTATATGGAATAATAAGTTTCTAGATAACCAATGACATAGATGGTTTGTAAAGTAACACTTTTATTCAAGTCTTTTTTATTGAAAAAGAGGTCGTTTTTTAAGTCTAAAGTCTTGTTTTTATAATATTTATATAAATGATGAAATTGTCTTATTATGTACAAAATGCATCTTTGTTAAGATTTGTGTGAAGTTAAAGATTAAAGTAATACTATATAGATATAGTACTATTATTTCAAATTCAGATTGTTTGTTAGAAGCATCAAAATTACTATAATATCTCACATACAATTTTGAAGAATTTGAAACCATGTATCTATTTCTATGCTTTTATATATATTGCACATATTTCTGTGGATGCACAATAGACAAATTGAGTATGAAATAATTAATGTAAACCGTGAAGAGTAATGAAGTGTTAGTTCTTTTTCATACAGTATTTTAATTGATGTACCATTCTAAGACTCGGAAATATAGTCATTGTGATTCACATTGACGTTTATTTCGTTCTTTGTAGAAACTGATATGATATTTTCTTTTATTTCATTGTGAATTTTTCAGTTTTTTTGTATTTTTTAAACATAGTTTTTCTTTCCAAGAGCGATAACTCTAAACGAAAAATGTTACATTGACTTGTTTTGGAGTTGTATACATGTACATGTAGGATGAATTACCGAAATGAAAATTATTTTTCAAATTATACTGATTTCAATTAATTGAGTTATTCAATTAATCAAGGGTATCTTTCATTGTAAATCTTTTTCATTATGTTTTATTCTTCATTTCAATATAGCTAGCCTTAGCATCGTTTCAACGAGGCTTCTTTCTTAACTCCTCAATAAGATATTAACCGAAGTGAAGGAGAAACCTCAAGAGTACTGTGCAGCAATATACTAGTTAGTATTCGAGAAATGGTCAGTGTACATCATGATGTGGATACCAAGGAACTTTTCGAAAATTTGAAATTACAAGTTTACCAAAATTAACTGCTTAAAACTTACGACTTTTCAACTTTATTCACAGCCATTCCACGATAAACTAAATTTCAAGCTTTTTGATATCACTGACGGCCTCTTTTCAATAAAAATGGAATTCATGAATTTGATTTCTTTGTCATTGTATGGTCATTTGCAAAATTATTTTTAAAAAAACATTCTGATTGTACACACAAGTACTCTGAAGTTGATATTAACAAGATATGCTTGAGTTTCTGATTGACAATATCCATGTGTGTGTTTGTGTGTGTTTTGTTGTTTTTTTTTTTTACCAGGTTTTCGAACGATCTATGAAATTCCCATAGGTACCAACTGCGTCACTAGCAGATCTATTTTTGTATTCATATGAAACAGAATTTGTCTATAATCTTATACATGAAAAGAAGAAAAAATTATTCTAGTTGTAATTCATTTTTTAAATTTAACCTTAACAGTTAAAATCATATTAAGCAGATTAACATGCACTAAGTGTTCACAGGGTGATCCTTCGTGCACAATAAGTACTTTCAGTTCTTTGATGAAGAAGTTCCCTTGTTTATTTTTAGAACGCATGCGCTATGACCTTTCTGTCGGAACATGGGGAACTACATGTCGGCAAAACAATGATTTGCTTTCATTTTCAAGGGTTAATTCCTTGAATCGGATCACGATGAAGGAGATGGTCGGGGGTTGCTGTGTCTGTTCAGATGAGAGAGGGTGGGCGGAGAACCCCCTGGTTTATTGTGATGGTCAGGGCTGCAACGTAGCGGTTCATCAAGGTAGGGGGGCACTAACGATTTGTAAATAATATTAAAAACATGGAGATTGCAATTGAATAGTGTGTCGAAATATTGCTGAACTTTAAATTTTACGTTTATTTTGTTTAACAGCTTGTTACGGAATTGTACATGTACCCAAGGGGCCTTGGTATTGCAGAAAGTGCGAATCCCAGGAGCGAACAGCTAGAGTTGTAAGTTTCGCGGCCATTTTGAATTAGACCGGATGCACGTTTTTCTGTGTACATCAAAAGCTGAAGCGCAAAAAAAAATTGCCAAATTTGTTGTAAGAGCTCGAATGTCTTTATTTTTATTGGAAGACAAGGTTGTCTAAGTAATAGGTTATGGAGAGTAAATTGCATATGTGCAGTAATCTGCCAGTTGCAGTATTGTGAAGGTTGATTGACTGTGGTCTTTGGTAGGCTAGTCATTTAGTGTCTTATGTTGTGCTATGTCGGCAACCTTTATTTGTGTATATTGGTTACTGCACTAGTATATGACTTAGGGATAAGTTCAGAATGAAGTTTATAGTCAGAGCTCCAGATAAAGTGCGTATTTGCACAAAATCGGCTTTGAAAATTAAAGCTGTGCATGCAGATACGTATTAGCAATCATAGATAAGCGGGTACTACTAAACAGAGTACGCTAGAGTACGATAGAGTACGATAGAGTACGCTAATAAAAAAAATAGAATTTAATGCAATTACTTGGGTTATTTATTCATATCTTACATTAAGAAATGAAAATATAAAATAAAATTATAAAAATTTTCGCAAATATTTGTGTTAAAGTTGATTTTTCTCCACAAAACATAGAAATTCAATTATTGTATCCCGATCCCGACTATTATTATTTTGCCTTCCCGGAACTTATAAACTAATTTCAGTCTACATGTAATAATCATATCTATTATATAAAGTATGTAAATATTTGTTTTTCAAACAAATAAGAAAATAAAACAATGTTCATTGGAACTAAATGTTGGATCTTTTATTTTAATTAATTGGTTAATTTCAATCGGGTTCAAGTTCTAACGGGAAATCGTAGCCTGGAAAATGAATTGAAAAAAAACAATAAATAATAGATACAGGTAAAAATGCATCAGGATATATGTTTATTGTGTTAAACTACATAATAAAAACATGAAAAAAGTTGTATAAATGCATTAAATTCTATTTTTTTATTGGCGTACTCTATCGTACTCTATCGTACTCTGTTTAGTAGGACCGTAGATAAGCATCATAACACAAAAGTACGGCGTACAATTTGCGTACTATGGATTGAATCATACAAGTGCGACTTAGCTAATGATATGAATTGAGGACCTAACTCAGTGTTTAATTTTTCTCAAAATGAAATACAGATTTAAAAGTGTTTTAATCACCACGAACATTCTTACTTAAGTAATGGCGGTGACGGTTTCCATTTCGGGAAAAAGAATCAAAGATTTAGATTAGAATCGATTTCGCATCATATATGTATTAAATTTTTAATTTACTGATCAAGAGTTCTCTTAAATTCTCTAGAGTTCTCTATTTAGCATTTTAGGGCTGTGTATTGAGCAAAAAATTTCGATACGATATGATACAATATTTTTTAAAGAGATATGCGATATATTGGATTCTAAAACAAGTCCATCAAGAAAGGCTTATTAATCATTTAATGCATGGATTTCATAAAAAATAAAGTTCTTATCCCATAGTCAGTAAATAAAACACTTCCAATAAAAACTTTTAATGACTGTAAATTCAGCATGTTAAAATAAAATTGTTATGTATTTTATAATAACTATAAAAACTGTGTTATTTCTTATATAAATCTATAATTATTGATCAGTTTTAATTCAAAAAAGTGAAATATAATGATCTTTGCTGATTAAAATTCCCATCTTTTTAGCAGAATTTGAAAAAAAAACTGCTTGTCCGATACGTATTGGAAGTAATTTTTCAATACAACATTTTTCTTGAATATCGATACGTATAGATATATTGATACGGCCCCTTAGTAACTTTACCTACTGTGTGATCTTTCTTGTCAAAAAAGAAATCAATGTTTCTCAGTTTTAGCCAAAAGTACTGTTTGTATTTTCAAAATTTATCTAAATAAATCCAGAAACTGTCATTTGTAGTTTTATTTCTTCCAAAACACTTATTTATTCAAAATACTCTGAAATCATTTTACTGAAAATTAAAAAATCTGCATTGATTTGAAATTCATTGAGTAAATACACTTTAGGGTAAAAAATTATCTGGAGCTCTGGTATAGTTATGTTACTTGCATATTTAAGTAGCTGTAATTAAAGAATTTTCATGGTGAGAACCTTATAAGTCGTTAGAACTTGTGTTTTATAAACCTTTATATTATATTATTTATCCAATAAAATATGTTCAAACGAAATTTTTTTTCCGTCTTCATGGTCTTGGACATAACATATATATTTCTTAAAGACTTTAACCGGCATTTTTTTTTTTCAAGCCATTAAATTTCAGTGAAATCTTGCAAGTCATTGAATTTAAGGAGAAATCTAGATTGCGCATGTCTTAGTTAAGTGGGTTAATCTCTTTTACATTTTCCTCTACAGAAATGTGAGTTGTGTCCCCAAAAGGATGGTGCACTGAAGCGAACTGACACAGGAGGTAATGATACTGACTAGTTGTACAGACTAATATTTACTATGTACCGACACAGGACTGTTAGTCCTGGCTAGTTGTACAGACACACAGCCAAATATTTACTGTGAACTGAGTTGTGACATTTGTCAAAACTCAAGTCAATTATGTTAAATTTTTAAATTGTGGATGAAGACTGACTTTGAATTTTCCCTATCATATGGAGTTAAAAGCAAATTTTGAATTTAAGATTTCCATGATTTATTTAGAACATTTTATCACAAGAAAGTTAGAAATAGTAGAATGCAGATGTTAATGTAAAAGATAATTAAAGATGTTCAGTAATTGTGAGGAACCATTCTGTGAATGTGACCATTCTATGACTTTGATGTAAACATGTCAGGTTGATCCGTGCCTCTTATAAAGATTTTTTCTGCTTTCAGTTGCGTGGTGTCACGTGGTATGCGCTTTATTTATACCAGAGGCTTGGTTTGCCAATGTTCAGACCATGGAACCCATTGTTTTGAAAAATGTCCCTCCTGAAAGGTTTAATAAAGTAAGCCAACTACATGTACTGTATGTGTAAATAAAACAAGGGCTTCATATTTTAACACCTTTGGCAATGGGTTAGATTATGAATACCGTTCAGAAATTATTAATATTAAATAGAATATATGGCACATATATGTGTAGTGCTAATTCATGATTATGTTAACAATACCATACCAAATGATTCCACTAAATTTTGAATACACCAATTTACGTACACATACAGTACTTTATAATGAGTAACTCCAGTGATAAGCAGAGAAAAAGAAAACATAATTATTAATTACCCTACCCCCTTCCCATAAGGGAAAACATTTTATTCTATTTTAACATTTTTTACAGGTGTGTTATATATGTGAGGAGAGTGGAAGGGTAGATAAGGCTAACTCTGGGGCCTGCATGCAGTGTAACAGGAATGGCTGTAAGATGAACTTCCATGTCACATGGTAAGTTATGAAAGCGAAAGATGCTCACATCTGGAAATGTTACAACCTTCAACAAGGGTTTAGAAAATAAAGATGTTGCTTACAAAAGCAAACTTTTGAGTGCCTTTGCAGAAATACAGTAAAATTTCGTTATCTTGAACCTGATGGGGCAGAGAAAAAAAATTTGAGATATTCGAGGATTTGAGATATCAAAGATACATTATTTAATGAATATGTGATTGGGACCTCAATATCACTTAAACATGTCCATGATATTCGAGATGTCAGAGTTTGGGATATCAGAGTTCAACTGTATATCAATTGGTTGTGGTTGTCAGGCACTGGAAGTGCAGTTGAAGCAACACACTGCAAGCAAATTAATTGATTAAGATTAACTGAAGATGTTCTATATTTTTTGCAGTGCTCAGGCACAAGGACTCTTGTGTGAAGAGGCTGGTAACTATGGAGACAATGTGAAGTATTGTGGGTACTGTGTCCACCATTACAAAAAACTGGTGAGTGTTTTTAAAGAAAAGAAATAGAGATAAAATTTTTCCCATTTTCTTTTCTTAGCCTTAAAAAAAAACAATGTTAATTCTTTAATTTATATTGTAACTTAATGTTGATATGTATTTGGTTATAAGCCCCCCCCATAAGTATCTCCTAACAATATTCATAGTGGAGGATTCCTAATTCATAAATCATTTTATGGCTTTATCAAAAAAAATTTATATCAATTATCATGAGGTACTCTTATTGATTATCAGAATATTGAAAAAGCCAGATTTAACATCCATATTTATAAACTAATATCTGATGCAGTATTTTCTATAAGAACTGGCTAACGGCCAAATTTACCGCTTAATTTGACAAAAATGTTGGTTTGAAATAAAAATTTGTTGTAAGGTCCACAGATATTTTGTTCATGAACTTCAGCCCCTAGCCTGTTACAACTGATCTCTAACCCTTTACTTTGAAATAAAGGGAAAACACTGTCTGACACGATTTTTTTGTCTGATGTAGAAAATATTTGCAGATTTCTTTAAATTTTATTCTAAAATACATTTGCAGAAGAGAGATGCCAATATAAAACAGATTCCAGCTTTCAAGCCTATTCCTGCAGATAATGCTACTCCTGAGAAGGGAGATAAATCTAGCGTACCTTCCTCAGATATTCGTGTTAAAGTTGGATGTCAGGATGTTCAGCAAAGAAAGGTGAGAGAAAGTTGCTTTGGAACAAATCTTAATTGAGATGCTATCTCAAAGAATATTTATTATAAACCATGATTTATAAATTGTTGCTTGTATATCACAATATTGATATTGCATCACTTAATAATTTAAAATCAATTGTTGTTTAAGTTACTGTGGAATAATATAAATTGTTGGAGATCAATGTTTGCAAGCAAAATTTTGTTGGTTCATCATGTTCATGGGGACATTATTTTGTATTCAACTCCTATATACAGAAGATGCAATGAATGAATATGCCGACAAAATCTTTCGTGGGGATATAAATTTGTGGATAAGTTTGACCCAAGAAGTCCACGAACATTGGTCCCCCAAGAACATTGACGATTTCACAATATGAAAAAGTCTTATCTAATTTCATGACCTACATTATAATAACAGAGAGGAAATAAAGCAGAAACAAAGGAGGGCTATAACACTATGGGGCACCTGCTGGCAGGGATAGAGAAGGACAAACACCCCTCCACACCCCCCTTATCTAACGCCAGCAGTGGTATAGGAACCTCCACCTTGTCTGAGACGTCAACAATCAGCCCCACTGAGTCACCCAATCAGGAGGAGGAAATTGAGAACAGAGCGTTCCCAAGTAAGCGGCAGAAGTTTTTGAAAGATTTTTTTTGAATGGGCGCAAGGGGAGGAAATATATTCATTTTAATGCACATTCCAGCTGCCCTTTATAGTCAAGTTATGGAAAATCTTTTAAAATGTCGATTGCTATATTGTATAGAATACCTGAATTAAAATTGTTTCAAATTGCGGAATTTAAAAAAACTGTATATTTTTTTACTGCAATTTATAACATCACTTAGTTTGTTTTAACTCAGTCCCGGTAGCAGAAAATAGTGCATATGAATAAAAAAGGATTGGAGACAAATAACTGACAAAAATTGACATATCTTTTTACCGCAATGGTGTCATAAGCTATCAAGAATAAACTGTTTATATTTCAAGTAGTAAGAATAGGAAGAGGAGAAAATGCACAGTTTTTAGCTCACCTGAGCCAAAGGCTCAAGTGAGCTTTTCTGATCACAATTTGTCCGTTGTCTGTCGTCGTCGTCGTTGTCGTCGTTGTTGTCGTTGTCGTAAACTTTTCACATTTTCATCTTCTTCTCAAGAACCACTGGGCCAATTTCAACCAAACTTGGCACAAAGTATCCTTGGGTGAAGGGGATTCAAGTTTGTTCAAATGAAGGGCCACGCCCTTTTCCAAGGGGAGATAATCATGAATTTGTTAAAAATTAATGGCATTTTT
>PRKT01000014.1:148069-158731 GCA_003671525.1 Saccostrea glomerata
TGTGTCACAAACATCTCTTGTTTTCAGAAAATGTCACATGCTATTTAAATACATGTATCTCCGATTTCTGATAAGTTTGAAAAGTTGTTCTTTATGCAATGATTACATTTGATTCTTTCAATGATTCTGCTGTTGAAAGAGGATTGAATGAAGAGCTTTAGGGTTTTTTTTTTAATGTGTCAGACATTTTGCTTGAAATGCAGACCTGTTTACTCTTACGATTTCGCCGTATTTTGTACGGATTTTTAGTCCAAATTACGTCTCACGTTTTGCTATTATGAAAGTACGGAAATTGGATATACATTTGTTTTGAATTTAGCGGTTTGTTTTCGTTATGATCTGCCTTAGTCTCATGCTTTTTCATCTCTAAAAAGAGAGGTTTCAAACACAGAAGTAATGTTGGGTTACCATTAGGTTCAGCTTATTTCAAGTTCAGTTTAAAACGATGTGGTATGAAATGACAAAGACCATGTTATTTAACCATGTTTTAGTTTTCAGAAAAGCAGTTGTCTCCATTAATACATGAAAAATCGATAGAAAATGAAATCTTACTAGGAAATGCCAAATCTTACGGACAAATCTTATAAAAAATACTGAGAGACAATGATCAGGGTAAACAGGTCTGGAAATGATTTACTTTTAGGATGTATATCTTGGTATAAAATTGTATTGCTCTTTTTTTTGAATAAAAAAGATCTGATATCAAATTATGAATTAATTTCAGTTTGTCAAACCCCTCAAAATGACAGAATCATTCTCCATCGATCAGTGTCATCCGGGAGCTTGTCTTCGGTACAGAGCACAGATCTTAGATTACCAAATGAAGCGGGACCAATGTTTTCATCCTCTGGCGGATTGGGCGGTGAAGTGTTAAGTGGTAGTTTTACGGGATCATTAGATAGTTTTATAACAGGTGCAGCTCAAAAGATCTCAACCATGGGGAAAACTGCCTCGCAGAGTGATAATGAAATTGATCAAACGGCTAGAAGATCAAGGTAATTACAATCATTTTATACTTTCTGATCAGATTCTATCATAGATGGAAAAATATTAAGGTTTGAAATATTTGTTGTTCTTTGCTGTACTTATTTGTATAAAGAAAATATTTTAAGTGAAAATTTTGATTCTTTTTTAAAGATTAAATGTAAATGAAAAATGTGGTGGAAGGTGACTGACTTCTTAGAGTGTGTTGATTATCATAGTTTATACTGTAAAAAAATACAAAAGAATGTTTAAATTTATACGTAAAACAATGTTAAAAGGAAATCAGATGTATTGTAATGCCCATTATTTGTTCTTAGTTTAAGGAGGTTGAAATTTATTGTAGCACAAACAGCACTTAATGAGATACTGTACATGTACATAAATTGACATATTCAACATTTAGCGCGATCACTGGATATTAAGTTATCAGGGTATTCATGAATTAGCGCTATATACTTACATGGCGTATATTGTATTAATGAATGATTTCCTTGTGGTATTCAGTAATTAGGGCATGGTTGCCTGTGCCAAAGCTGATAAAATATGAAACTGGCTTTATTAAGTACACATGCAGTATCATGCTAAAGATGTGGAATTCTTTATTCCCAGATGATTGAGAAAAGAACTAAATCAAGAAACATTTTGTAGTTGACAATTCTTTTCCTCTGATTTTGCAGATCTCAAGAAAAGTTTGAAAAGAAACTAAAGAGAACAAAGCTGAACTCTGCAGCGGCCAAGAAACTGAACCGAAACCCCTCTACAGATAGCAAGGACGCCTCACCCCCTGGGTCTCGTAAGGTCCGCAGAAAGCCGGAAATCACCACTCCAAGTATAGGGGCCAACTCCAGTCTAAGGTACTGCGTAAATTATATAAAGATTTTATATATTAGGGGGTTAGAAGAGAGTTATTGTTCTGTTTGATACTTTGGGCTAAGCATATGAAGCACGTGAGGAGAGAAAGAATAATTCTTATTATATTTTGCATAATGTATTTTAAGAATTTAGTAAGTTGTAACCCTACTATAATCTTAAAGTTATACACCCTATAACTTGCACCAGTTTAAATACGGTTGGAAATTTATATATTTTGTTTACCAATAAAAGTTACGAAAATATTGTAAATTACACCATTAAATTAAACACGTTATAAAGTTATGATCCAGGGCTCTGGATTCTTTAAATCTGGGGCCGATATTCAGCCCCGTTCCCAATGCAAAAAAGGTACCTTTTTTCCCAAAAGAAAGGTGTAAATTTCCCAATTTCCTTAGCAAAATATTAATTAAAAAATAAAAGTCCATGAAACAATAGCACAAAAAAAAACACACTTGCAAATGAAAGTGAAACTGTACTACTATTTAATAGTTCGGGCCAAATGCTTTCGTAAACTGGTTCGGGGAACCAGGTTATTGTTTTTACAAAAATGTGTACTAACTATAAGCGCAGAGTATCTTGTCATGTAGTTTCGACAAAAAACATCATTTCATTTAAACATTAGTAAGCTGCACCGAGATACATACCCACGCTTGTTCAGTCTCGCGCTGTATTGGTAAGCAAAGTTGTCCATGTGATCGAGGAAATTCGGGACTGTGTGACTAAGGACTGTCGCTCAGAAAGACATACAACCGCAATATCAACACTCAAAGATTGTAATCAAAAAGCTAATGTACTTTCATAAACAGCCTACGTTTGTTTTGTTTAACTGTTCATTCAGAACCAGAGTTAAATTGATGACAAAATGCTAGGAAAGCAAAATTTGAGGATTTTTTAAAAATGAATTTTAGTTATCCAACTTTTCCCAAAATAACAATAATTTTCCCAATTCGAACGGCCCTGGCCCCCGTCCCAAAAAGTGGTGTGAGAGCCCTGTATATCAGATTATAATTATTTATAATCCTGCCAAGAGGGAAATGGCTATTTTTAAATAAATCTCTCATGTGATGCCGTTGCTACTTTTAGATTGATAAACAAACAAGGCGTCAAGAAAATGAGGTAGGTTGTTTGAGATACAACTCACTTTTGATGTGGATGGCAAGCGTCGTACCCTTAATGATACTTATCTTTTAATGTAATCAGTATCAACCATCTACTCTGTAATGACACATATTAACCTTTTATTAATAATCTTGCAACCTACCTAATTGTCTGCGTTTTATTTCATTAAATGAGACAAAATTCTCATTGTTCTTCTTCGATGTTATTTTTCCCAATTGAACCATAACCAGACCCTTTCCCAATGGGTGGGAAAAAATGCTGATATAGCATGTATTACTTTAAATATTAGTTAAAATAAACAACCTTTCTCTTAGCTGAAGATTTCGGAATGTGACACAGAAAATGCAGAAGGATAGATTTAGGAACTTGATTTTACAATTGATAAATAGAATTAACCAACATCTTGTATAATTGTTTTGCAGTCTGAATAATTTCTCTGTGTTTGGAGGCAGCCCTCATTTCCAGAGTCTTAGTGCACCAGGACCACTCAGCTTCTCATTTACTCAGAACAACTCGAACTCCAGCCTCGGGTCATATAATGATCTCACAGATGGTGCATGTGGACCACCAAAGATATTTCCTAGTCAGCAATCACCACAAAAGGAGCCACCAAACGGGTATATACTGATCAAAATAGTAAAATATTTTATTGTAGGCTATTTTTTAAGCAATCTGATTGCTGTAATTAATGCTAGCCGCGAAACTGAAGCTCTCTGCTTGAGAAAATTCAGACAGATAAAGCAGAGTGCAACAGATCGAAGCATTGTAAAAACGTTTGATTTGATTTTTACTTTGGATCAATCCTTTACAGTGAGTTTCCGACATCTTTAGAACAGTTGTTAGAGAGGCAGTGGGAACAGGGATCTCAATTTCTGATGAAACAGGGAGAACATTTTGACAGTAAGTGAAGAATCGAAGGTCAAATTTGTCCAATTTTACATTTATTTGTCATTTTTTAATCTTCAGACATTTAAGTACTTATACATTTTTACCTAAATTAAATCATATTTTGCTGCTAGGTGTAGATGAATTTTCTGCTCCATAATTTACCAGGTCATATTTCTTTGTCCAATTTAAATACTTTTTTTTTTAACTGCAGTTGCCTCCCTTTTGCACTGTTTACACCAGTTAAAGTCAGAGAACCAGCAACTAGAGGGTCACATACAGTCACTGTCGACGCGGCGGGACCACCTGCTGGCTGTTAATGCCCGGCTGGCTGTTCCGTTCTCCTCCCCTCTACACGCTGAGTCATTCCTCACCACGGAAAAATCCTCAGAAAAGAACGGGGAACCATCACTAATGCAGGTGTGGTGTTAATAAGGGAGGTCACATGTAAATCATCTGTCCCATGTACTGTAAACCAACTTTTAATGGCAACGACTTTATTTTGTGATTTTATGAGGGTAAACTAGTTTGTGTTGATTAATTTTCGCAATGAAGCCTTTTTTGATCTGTTGTTAATGGTCACAGAGACTTTATGGATCAGTTTGCGGTCAGAAATAATGGCGATGGTGAGGCCCTCAGGAAACTCACGAAAATTTTCGCACATGAATAAAAGTTGGTTTACGGTAATGCTTCAATTTCTCAGAAAATTTATGATGTTCTTTAGGAGTGAAATGGTTCACCGCAGTATCGATTCACTGGGGTATTTTTCCTCTGTTCGATACACTGTACAAAACCTTTATTTTCGTTCTGGTTCGCTTTTCGGTCGGGATCGTCATTCAGTCGGGTTTGGCATTGCTTCTCGGTATAATTAGTTGAAAAATTTTAATTTTGTGGACTTACAGTTTGTTCAATAATTTTTAACTGTCAAATCAATTAAATTGATTTCTACAATCCATTTTGCACATAAATTATTTGACAAGATTGTAAAAGGAAGCGTAAAAGATGTAAAACAACAGCTGAATTTGTTTCCTTCTATCAAAATGTATCTTATCGAAAATAACTGAACTGAGACCAAATTTCATGATTCGTATCAAACCATGAAGAAGGCACAACGTTTCATCCCTTATGTTCTTATCACTTTTTGTCTTGTATGTAACAGTAGTTACATGTATATTCAGTTGAAGTTTTGTCAGAGAGCAAAAAGTTTTAAAAAGATAAAGTAAAAAGCATTTTGTACATTTTGTAGGATGTAACCTGTTTAACAGCTGACAATCCGGTCCTGGCTGGAGGCACCCCCACAGGTAAGATTTTACCTGCATAGGTAAGATTTCACCTGTAAAGGTAAAATGATGACAAAGGCTTCAGTCTTGCAGCCAGTGGTGTTGGAAGAAAATGACTCCTGTAGACTATCAGAAACACTGCATGCTCAAAGATGGTCAATATCAAAGATCAAGGTTATTGAAATTAACAAACATGCTGATGGTCATCTCTCTAGTTATTGTTTTGAGAGGGTGGTGGGTAAATAGTTGCAAAGGTAGCACATTTCGAAATGAAAATCAGTATACAGATTGGTCATTAAAATATCTAGGTCAAATTCTGTTTTGGGTACGATCCAGCCATTTCTGACATAATTATGTCATCTGGAATTCAAAATATTCTAATTATTAAGGGAAGGGGGGGGGCATAAAGTGTTTTTACAAACATCTCTTGTTGACTTTTTGGAAATATGTTTTCAGTACATTGACAGAATTGATTAAGTTTTGGAGGAATTTTTTCTTTACAGTTCCCAATACGAGTTCTGTCTCAGCACTCCCAGCCATGACTTCATCATTCATCAGTAGTAATCCAACACAAAACTCATCTGTAAGTAATGTTTTGACATAATGAGTATTTACTGTAATGCCTTATGATAAAGAATGAATACATCTATAGTGAAACATGCTTAGAACAAAGTGCCAGAGACTGACAATTTTGCTTCATTATAAGAGTTCTGTAAACCAACTTTTATTCGTGACAACTTTATTTTGTACGGCGCTGCTGGAGGGCCAGGTAAAAAAAAAATTTATTTTTTGTTCGTACAAATTAGAAATTCATTCGGACGAATTAGTTATTTGTTCAGACGAATTAGATATTCGTTCGGACAAATTAGAAATTCATTCGGACGAATTAGAAATTTGTTAGGACAAATAAGTTATTTGTTCGGACAAATTGGATATTTGTTCCGACAAATTAAAAATTCATTTGGACAAATTAGTGATGTACGGACGAATTTGAAATTCATTCGGACAAATTAGTTATTTGTTCGGGTGAATTTGAAATTCGTTCGGATGGATTTGAAATTTGTTCGGACAAATAAATTATTTATTCGGACAAATTAGAAATTCGTTTGGACGAATTAGTTATTTGTTTGGACGAATTAGATATTTGCTCGAACAAATTAGATGTTTGCACAAATTATCTTGTAAAGAGAGATATACAATTTGTCTATTCAGGAGGATTCATCCTTTTTTTGATACATAAATAGCTCTCTGGACCATGACATACAAACGTAGCAACTAGACATGTGCTATTAAAGTCGGGTATGTTGATTGTAATTATTCGGAAATAATGGTTCTAAACCGGCATATAAAATGCCTAAAGCTTGCCATTCTGAAAGTATATTATCTGAGAGCCCACTAGTGTTTCTTTTTATCAAACATCTTTTCACTCCCATCCCTGACACACTCATAAGATTTGTCATAAATAAATATCATCTGGTTCTACCAGACCAACTTTGCTGGTGGTGTTAAATCGGTAACACTGGGGTGCCAGTGGTCAGTTACCGCTTCTTTGAAAAGATGAGATTCACTCTTCAAGGTTTTATTCATACTGCAGCCATTTGGTACCGGAAGAAGATGGCATTGATAAGTAAGCCATGAAAATATGAATTTTATGCTAATAAGGCAAGAGTTTGAGGTAGGCTTCTTTTCCCTGTCATAACAATACAAACAGCTGATTTTTTTTATACCCCCCGCAAACGAAGTTTTGGGGGGTATATAGGAATCACCTTGTCCGTCTGTCTGTCCGTCTGTCGAGCTGTCCGTCTGTCTGTCTGTCTGTGCAATCGTGTCCGGTCCGTATCTTTCTTACAGAGGGACAATAGAATCTACTTCTCCACACTAAGATTACTCATGACCTAAGGGTGTGTCTTGACCTTGACCCAAGGTCATTTGGGGAAGTTCAAGGTCACTGGAAGAAAAATTTAATAATTAGTGTCAGGTCCATATCTTTCTTACGGATAAACTTGGTAGGTTCTAATTTCACACAAAGATTGCCCATGACCCAAGGGTGTGTCATGACCTTGACCCAAGGTCATTCGGGGAAGTTCAAGGTCACTGGAAGAAAAAATTAAAAATTCATGTTTGATACATATCTTTTATGGATAAACTTGGTAGTTTCTCATTTCACATAAAGATTGCCCATGACCCAAGGGTGTGTCATGACAAATGATCCAAGGTCATTTGGGGAAGTTCAAGGTCATTGGAAGAAAAATTTCATAATTCGTGTCCTGTCCATATCTTTCTTATGGATAAACTTGGTAGTTTCTCATTTCACACAAAGACTGCCCATGACCCAAGGGTGTGTCATAACCTTGACCCAAGGTCATTTGCTGAAGTTCAAGGTCACTGGAAGAAAAATGTCATAATTCATGTCCGGTCCATATCTTTATTATGGATAAACTTGGTAGGTTCTCATTTCACTCAAAGATTGCCCATGACCCAAGGGTGTGTCATGACCTTGACCCAAGGTCATTTGGGGAAGTTCAAGGTCACTGGAAGAAAAATTTCATAATTCGTGTTTGATACATATCTTTATTATGGAAAAACTTACTTCTGAAAAACCCAGCGGGGGGTATTTTGTTCCGTTTGGACAGTTCTAGTTAAATTTTATTTTATATTTAAATAACAGAATAGCACATGAATTAAAACATGCAGGTATAATATTGATCAAATTAAACACACGCCCCTTTCCGGGAAAAGGATAAAAAATAGATGAATACATGTATGTTCCTAGAAAGTAGAGTAAAATTTAAAAACACATCATAATTTAATGCAAGTTAAGCTTCTCAATGATTAAGACAATGGATCGTTTTTAAATACATTATATGTAGAGGGGGGGGGGGGGCCTCTCCAATAAGGGGAGGGGGCTATAATTATGCTCTGAAAATCAATGGACTAGGGAATATACCAGATTGACCGGTTGACATCTTAATTCACCGGCTTGCAAGTCATAGGCACAACCTGGGATCAATACGAACAGGTTCATTTTTATGAAGTTTTCTTAATTCACAAACAGGAATATTTAATTAAAAACTCAATGACAACCTTTTTTTCATTTTATACACCGCATATGATTGAATGTTTTACGCCGAATCGGCAATATTTCAGCCACATATCGGCGACATATGTATCAGAAATGTATTTCAAAAATCATTCACATGTCATGATTAATAAATGCAGGGTAGTGAATATGTACTTTAAAATTATAAGAAAGAGATCAACATTAAAACGAATTATAATATTTATTGATAACGTTGTTCATTGAAGTTATTTTGCAAAGAATCAAAATAAAATGAAACGTCTTGGTGCAAATCGCACATTAATCGCGGTGTCCTGACAGTTGTTCACAATTTCTCTAATTCATCTGAACAAATAACTAATTCATCCGAACAAATTTCTAATCCGTCTGTACAAATAACTAATTTGTCCGAACGAATTTCTAGTTTGTCCGAACAAAAAACTAATTCGTCTGAACAAATAACTAATTTTCTGAACAAATTTCTTATTTGTCCGAACGAATATCTAATTCGTCCGAACAAAAAACTAATTCGTCCGAACAAAAAACTAATTCGTCCGAACAAAATAAAAATTATTTTTTTTACCTTGCCCTCCAGCGGCGCCGTGATTTTGTGATTTATCGGGGTAAAACTACTTTGCCAAGATTAATTTTTCCTGATCAAGCCTTTTATAGACCTGTTGTTAAAAGACATAGAAACTTTAAGTGCTCATTCACGATGAGAAATATTCGCGATGAAGAGGTTCTCGCGAACTTTGAAAAAATTTCTTGCTACTAAAAGTTGGTTTACAGTTGCATCCATTAATTATTCAAAATGTTATATTTACATTTTAAAATTTCTTTGTCTTACATAAAATTACATATATAAACAGATGCTTTATTATGCCCCCCTTCAAGAAGGGAGGGCATATTGCTTTGCTGTATGTCTGTCTATCGGTATGTTGGTCTGTCGGTCCTTTTAGTTTCCGTTCATTTTCTTCACAACCGTTTCACATACTGAATAAAATTTGGTATACAGGTATATAAGATGAATATCTAGGTCAAGATCTCTTTTGGGTGTGATTGCACCATTTTTGACAGAGTTATGCCCCTTGGACTTAGAAAAATTCCAATTACATGTATTTGCAGTTTCCATTGGACTTGGAAGAATTCTAATTTGGGGAGAGGGGGCATAAGTGTTTTACAAACATCTCTTGTTTCTACATAAATATACTGGTTATCGATAGGTTTAGTTTTATGAAAATTCTGCAGGGCAGGACAAATAGGGAGAGTTAATCAGGGCTTGTAGCACATGAACTTGCGGAATCAAGAGCATGTAAATGCTGTCAGATGTTATGGTTTATTGACAATGATTTATTGATTGGCTTGCATGACAATTTAATGCGTAAAAGCCTTAGGCGTTTATGCAAATTATCATGCAAGCCCATCGATTGATCACATCATGAAACCAAAAAATCTGACTGTTAGTCTTTAAAAACAGTCAAGGGGGATTAAAAATCACTTTGCCAAAAGTTTCAAATCATTATCAGCATTTTCGTTATACATGTAGGCATGTTTTATTGTATTAAAGTTCGATGAAAAGTTGTCTTCATTTTGCTAACTTGTGAATTTTATTTGTTTTTTTTTTCGATTAAACTTTGTTGTCTCTGACATTATTGTGTAATTTATATTTGTAGGTATCAAATACTCCATTACCCAGTGTCAACATGCCTACAGCAATGGAGGTCTCACCTCCCTCCTTGTTAACAGACAAAAATAAATCCGACGTCACATGAACTGTTTTGTTTTCCTCTTTTAATTCTGTTTTAATTATTATATATATATTAAATTATTTATTGGAGAATAAAGATGTTTTTTAATTTGTGGCCTGTTTTCTGATAGAGGTTTGAAAAAACCTGTCTGAGTTTCTGTTTAGCAGCATTTGGCATGAAACTTAGCTTTCAGGACTTTCCCTATACTTTAGTCCAGTCATTTTAGCCCAAAAATCGCTAAACTTGCAACTAATTGCAAAAGAATTGTTTTCAATGATTTTGACTTCACTAATATGTGTACTACAACATTAAAAAAATCTAATGTTCTACATGAAGTGGAAAAACATTTTTTTTGGGCTAAAAACAAGAAAAAGATCGAAAAACCGACAAAAACTGGAGATTGAGCTTTTCTTCATTATTAATCAAATAAGAATACAATTTTTAGTTTGGCAATTTTAAATTTTAGTAAGAAATAATAACTGTAAAATTCTCATATAATAATTTGACTTTTTAAGAATATTTTTGAGGAGGAATGTTCTAATTTTAGTGTAAAAAACAATGAAAACTGGAAATATTTGTAGTTTTCATTAATAAGATTGAAATATACAAATATATATACATGTATAAGAAATATATTCTATTACAATGAGGTTTTGTACTGTTTATCAATTTAGAAATACTAGAAACCAAGGGAAGGGGCACATGAAGGGGGGGG
>PRKT01000014.1:176216-220134 GCA_003671525.1 Saccostrea glomerata
AATTTACTTTTTCCATTATAATCTATAGTTAAAAATTTCCTCAAATTAAAGATGTATATCTCTGTGTGTTATAATGTTTCACATTTGCATAGGGGGGCATTTAAAATTTGTACAGTCATATGTTAAATAAACTAAACGAACTACCGGTATAATGACCTTGGACCCTCCACTTAGAAAACGCCGATCAAACAATTATATCTCTTTGTTTGTACAAATAAAATATGTTTTACATGCATAGATCTAGAGAGAGGGGTCCGGAACACCCCTCTGAAATTTGTAAAGTTATATAAATGCACAAACTAAACAAACTAAAAGTTATTTTGTATAAAATAAATCAACTATAAGGGACCTTTGAACCAACACCCCCCCCTACCCAACCGAAAATGTGGATTCGTGTTAAGTTGGTATGAAAAATGTCATACACATGAAGGTATGACGCATAAGAACCCCCTCTCCCCGGCCGAAATAAATTTTTACACTCAGGAAAAGACTTTACGTATTTTTTTCTTGTCAAAAAATTTCTGGGTTGGATTTTTTTACCCTCTTGGAAAAAATGTCCTATAGATCCGCGCCTTTTTTAAAAAAAATTACATAAATATCAATATTAAAATAAAATTTATTCAAATATGTGTGGCAGTTGGCAGTAAGCAGCTGACAGTTGGCAGTAAGCAGTCAGCGGTTGGCAGTAAGCAGTTGGCTGTCGTATATGGCATTCCATAGGTTGTACATCAAATGTATATAATTTTGTCACTTTATTTGTGTGAGAGGACAATCTAAGTTAGAATACTTTAATTTTGTCTAATTTCATTGATTGTGTTTCAATGAAATAATGTTTGAATCCAATTAATTAATGATAAATAAAACTTAGACTATTAGACTATTATTGTTTTGAATATTATGCTATAGCTGTGCATTACAAATTTTTATTTTCACTTCAACATTTATTATGTTCTAATAAAAGCGACAGTAGCTATGTCAGTATTTAAAAGTCGATACCCGTAGAACAGGTGAACAGTTATACAATTTAATCACGCTTTTAACTCACTCGAAGGCTTTTTCTTTGTCGCATTCACACCCTCCCACCCACCTTTTTACTTGTAATGTGTTTTATAAAGGATGTTAATTGAAACAACGTTTTATTTAAAGGATTGACCAGACTGTGTTCATCACAAACAAATTAATTTTTTATACAGAACAGATTAATTGTCAAATATGGGAAACAATTTGCTTAATCACTCTAGATAATTTTTCTTTCTATATATAAATGTAAAATTGTTGTGTAATGGTTTATAGCTACATATGGTCGAAATGTGTTTACAGATAGTTCTTATATACATTTATTTTGCACAGGCTTTACTTAAACAAGTCAATTAATTGTACACTATAATTTATGACACCTACGTAAGTTTGTGAGAATGAGTCCGCCATTCATTTTTTTGCCTCGCAATTGCTGCGGACTTACAGGTTTTCATATTTTTTCAACATAAATCGATGTTGTTTTTTATCTATGGTTTTTCCTGGGCGGTGAGGGAAGCATAATTGTGTTCATACATCTTTTATATTATGTTTTTAATCATTGAAGTGAGGACATATACTCATTGTGTTAAAATGCATTTTGTATTGTGATATTTGATTAATTACTTTTTTGATACATGGTAGAAGGAAGGCAGAGAATCGGTACCATTTAACACTTGTGATTTGTAAATGTATACGTCTAATAAATGCTGGCAAGCCATTCCTATATAGACTTGTCAAGTGTTTTTGTTATGATTGTAAATAATTTATTTTGGTTCGAGTGAAACGAATAAGAACATAATTTACATCATTTTTCAGATATAATTAATAACAATTATATTTTTAATATAAGGATATAATATTTGTCTTTTTCATTTTATGAAAAAACATGCTTTTTAATCTCTGATCTTAATATATTTACATTTCCTATGTCTTTGTCCTAGATAAAATTACAAATATATGTAGTTAAATACTTTATTTCTACATAAAGGCGCGGTTTAAACAAATCACGTGCGAGGCGAGACATATAGAGACAGAAGCGGGGCTTGTAGCACGTGAATTTGCATAATCATTAGCATGTAACTATCACGAATAACTGTCAGAATATTTGGTTTGATGACAAGAATCAATCGATTGGCTTGCGTGATAATTTTATGCATAAAGACATTCGATGTTTATGCATTCTATTCTCTTTATATCTCTCGTAAATATCGCAATTTAATAAAATTCAATTAAACACATTTCTTTACTTTCTACTTTGGAATAAAAATATAACAGTAAAATGATAAAAGTATTTTTGGAATATCTTTTTCACGGATATTTATTGCTTTACACCAGTCCTTACATGTTTAGGTATGATGTTTTTAGGTATAATTTAGGCAAAACGTGTTGATAGGAATATAAAAGCTACAACAGAGGTGTGTGTGGTGAAAACAAAAACAAACAAAAAAGATTGACCCGTAATTTTTCTGGTTGTTCTAGTATAAATAATACAACAACCCATGAAAGTAAAAATAATGATACCCAGGTACATAAATGTCAAAATTAAACAAATGAAACTTTATCTTCCACTCTTAATGAAAGTATACAATTACATTGTTTCATTTTGACGTAAACTTAGAGAGAACAAGTACGTCTTATATTGAATGGTGAACATGTTATAATTACATATGGATCTTATCCTATAACTAATAGACCCGATATAAGTTAATGAAATACATTTTAAAGTGCAATTGGACGCCACTTGTTCAGAAATTCTTTTGGTTTAGCACCTTTTGATAAGCATGTAATAATTTCTAGTCTTTGAGAGATAGTGAGTTTTATGGAATTTAATCTCGTGACCAACCCATATTTATCAAAATCAAAAACAAAATCTACAGCGCGAAGAAAAATCTAAAGGAAAATCCACAAAACCCCAGCAGAATCAGTGTAGTTTCATATCCCAATGATTGCATCGTGTCAGCCAATGAAAAGGAACAACTTACTGGTATTTAGTATGGGGTTAAATACTGTGACACCTGTTTCTCTGATCTTTGTGATGCTATTTAGACCGATCAATATTTGTCATATGGCAATATTCTGGTATATATATAAATCTGATGATAAAGCCTCTTTAACCATTGCTTCAAAAACGGCTTCTGAACATTGCAGTCGACACTTTTGCAGATTCCCCCAAAAGAAAAGTTACAGTAAGTATATAATACATTCAATGAACTACTTTTAAAAATTTGAGTAAATAGGTTTTTTATAATGATTTCTGTATGTTATAATAAAAAAATGCAAACGTGTGATAACTATATTGAAATTAATATATCAATTAAAATTTCATGTACATTTTAACATTCAAAATTCTCTAATGTTAAAAATCTCGAAACTTACTAAATAGAATTCATTTTCGGGTATGAATATAAAGATAACTTGATGCTAATTATTGATGGAAAAGTTACTTAGTTATTTGCATTTCATCTTATTAACTCATATATTTATTAACAAGTGCCATCTAAAAACTCCAAGGGTCAGTGACATTAATTGTATGAAACTAGATTTTATTTACCTGGGGGTATATAAAAATGAAAAAAAGGTATTTGTTAATTGACCGCTCACGATAGTTTCAGTGGTAGAGAGCTCGGTTCTTGCATTGAACAAGAGACCTAGGTAACGATTCTTGCTTGGCGCATCGAGTCGTTCCTTAAACGTTAACATAAAAAGTGACCATTAATTGGACGGCAATATAAGTGAAAGTCACTCGTTTTGGGATTAGACCTTAAATACTAAAGTCAAGTAAGAATTGACTGAACCGTCAGAAAACTACGGATCTTCAAAACGTCAGAGATGGGATCAGGTGCCATGGAAAAGTGAGCATCACCTGCCGACTGCCTGCACCCGCCTTATGCTCCTTGTTATAATCGGGAAATAACGGGAAATCCGTCGACAATTCACTGAATATATGATGACTTAACAAATAAGACTAAGTATGAAAACGTCAGTCAGCATTTGACGTTACCTAATGATAAATTGTATTGTTTTGCTCACAATGTATGACACTGTATCGACCATAGAACTTACGAAACATTGACTTTAACAAGATCAGCATTCTTTATCCTCGCCTTTTTGCATACTTAAATGTTACGATAGCAAATTGATTCTCATTTTTATGTATTTCAGGAATTATGAATGCTAGATATATGCTCCTGTTTCTGATTGTTGCCAATGCTTTCTTTAACGTTTCAAATTGTGAGACCGCCAGAGGTAGAAGAATTTCCAGAGTGATACCGTCTACCCTTCTTCCTCGATTTTTTTCTGCGGCCAGATCATTGAAGAATCTGAACAATAAAAACACGTGGACATTATCCAGATACTTTAAATGGAAAGGAATGTACGGAAAATAAAAATAAATGAAATTAATTTATTAATTTACAAAATATTGTCAGCGTATGCTATTTTTTGTATTATACAGGTTGATATATTTGTGTGTGATTTTCTTAAACAGCAGTTGAGTTGTACCAAAATTAACGTCATAAATTATATGCGATATCTAACATTTTATTTTTCATTCATTTTAATACTGGGTATTTAAAAGGAATTTTTATGGATATTTGAGGTGAAGTTTGACACAAATGAAAATGCAAGGTTGGAATTTGCTTTGTTATTTGTATCATAAATATAAACATGATAAATGACAAAGAAATTCAATACACCACACATACAATTAACCATCTAAAACAAAGTTCTGATGCTAACCGGCGGTTGGCTATACATATGAAAAGAATGAAGTATTTTGAAAGGATTAAAGAGTATAATTATTAATTAAAGAAGTTACAAAATTAATTAATACACCTTTGAAATTAATCTCAAGGAATATAACTCTAAGATAAAAAGAATATTTTTGAGTCTCTTTTTACGGATTTTTATTGCTTTATATCAGTCTTAAGTAACTTGTTTCGGTATATTAGGTTTGAGGTATAAAGCAACTGAAAAAGGACACTGAAAACTTCAATTAATCAGTTCTATTTTGGCTGCTTTCACACGTGTGGAAAGTAAACATAAATGTGAATGTGAATTTGGTTTAAGTTGCTTGCATTACAACTGAATTCAGATATGTATTCATATGAAGCAGAATTTGCAAAATCTTAAACGTGAAAAGAAGAAAACTAAAGGTACTGTGAGCAATGAGCTCACTAAATGATGCTCCCGCCTCCCATATGAATATAATGGCAGTGTCCATGTTTTGCTTTGGGGTGTGTCGGGTCAAAAAGTAAAATAGGAGGTGCACAATATGTTCTAAAGATTCCGTGAAAGTTTCATCAAATTTCATTCAGTCATATGAGAGGAGTTACGGATAAGAGATGGGTACCCAGAAGCGTAGCAGACAGACATAACAATTACTATATACCTTTTCAAGCTGGGGGAATTATAAAAAATAAATAAATGTGTGAATACATGACGGACGTCGATAGACGGGATCGAGCCAAAATGCAATAAGTCTAATAGTTCAAATAGGTAACTCTGGTAACCTACATGTACATGTATTTTTAGACGTAATCGAGTTAAAATGCAATAGGTCAAATAGGTAGCCCAGGCGACCTGGAGTACATGTGTTTTCAAAATGTTTTATTAACAATGCTTTGCTTAAACAAATGCAAGATTATTATAATATTTTTCTGTTTATTTCTTAATGTGAAATATCCCGCTGCTCCAAATTTCACCATTTTTTTAAAATCCAAACATTGATTTTCATCAATTACAATATCATTATATTATAATGAAAAATATTATATTAGAGGATTATTTTCGGAGTTTTCATTGGCTGAAAGGACGTCACATGACATTCCTCCTTTTGTGATAGCGACGCGAAAGCGCGTCCGCGGAAAATGATATCGCACGACACGCCGTTCGGTTGCACTAAAGTTACGTAGAACGTGACGTCATAATAAAAGAAACGTGAATTAAACCATTATGACGTAATGACAGCCAAGTCCGTTGTGTTAGGACTGTGTTGGTGCATTCATTTGATTGATTATATAATATAACTATTATGGACTTCAGTGAACGGTCAATATGTGGTTATAAGGACTCATGGCAATTGATATTGACCTCAGACACAGAAAATGATAGCGACCTCGCAGGCTCGGTCGCTATCACTTTCTGTGTCTTCGGTCAATATCAATTGCCATGAGTCCTTATAACCACATATCGACCTACACTGAAGTCCATAATTGTATAATAGCTTGAAGTATAAAGCGTTGCTTACTTTTTCAGAAATGAAATATATGTAAAATCATAATGTGAAGAAAATTTGATATGCAAAATGAAAAGATCAATAATGTTTTTTTATCTCACAATATAATTGGAAATATGAGTTTACATAAAAATAATATTCACTCTCATACCTATCTAATACTCATTAGAAAATAAACTGAAGCATTTCTTTTTAAATCAGAATATCAAATTGTTTTCTGTGCCTGTAAAATAATGCGTATCAATCAACAAGAGTTATCTTTCCATTATCGCCCTTGAAAATATTTTTAGTGAAACAAAATATTGATTAAATGTTTTTAATCAATTCTGCATCTGAAATTTCTGTAACAATTAAATGACTTATACATGTACATTCAGAGATAGAAATATCTCTAATTACATCTTTAGAGGAACTGGGTATAAATGTTTTAAGTAAAATATTATGAATAATTAATTAAAAGTTTGGCGACTGAAACTAGAAATCAACATCTGTACGATAGAACATATTTGATTGTGTTGACTATAAAATGGTAATTTGCCTAAAACTGTATAATCTGAATGGACAATTAACCGAATTTCATGGGAAAATGTCTTCAGAAAGTTGACAATCCACTGAATTTCATGAAAAAATGTCAAGAAAGTTTTTTATTTGTCAATTTGATTATCCTTACCTTCAATAAGTTAAAATTAAGAGAATAGTATCCCCAAAAAAGTGTATGATCAAAACTACTGCTTTTTAAAGGTTTAATTTACTAGCATATAAGCCCTGCAGGGTTGATACGGCTATTCATTGTGACGTCAGATATTTTGCATTTGCAAAAATCTTGTATTTATTACTAAGAATGTAATAATATTAGTTACACAGTCAGTTAGGAACCTAATACGGAGTCATAATAATCCAACCAGTAATGTACAAATTTGTCTAAAGCGGGGTAATATTAGTTACACAGTCAGTTAGTGACTAATACGGATTCATACAGGGTGTGAAATGGAAATCCGTATTGGGCGAGGCGAAGCCGAGTGATTAGCTTTTTATGATGTACATGTGATTACATGTAGCTTTTATCCAATCAGTAAGCTACAAATTTGTCTGAAGCGGGATAACTATACTTATCCCATGTTTACCCCTTTATCCCGCTTCAGACAAATTTGTGATTAGTAAAAGCTAATCACATGACGCCCTAAAATTTTCCGTATTTCGTCGCCGTCAAGGAGTAATATTAAAATCGGTCACGCGATTCCCTTCGAAGTGTTGTCATTGTAAATAAAAATGGCGACTAAGAACGGTTTGCATAGGTAGTTTAGTTCAATTTCTTGTTACGATATTTTATGTTGATTGTTATTGGATTAAAACTTGATATTTTCATAATATGCACATAATTGTTTTTTTAATTTCATGAGGCAGAGACTTCGCCTCGCCCAATATGGATTTCCATTTAACACCCTGTATGACTCCGTATTAGGTCCCTAACTGATTGTTGAACTAATATTATCCCATGTTTACCCCTTTATCCTGTGGATACTATGACTCATAGGATTTTTTGATATCCCACATTTTAAGTAGCAGTCCGTGTAAAAATCATGCAAAAGTGATATTTGAGTGATACACTCAGGTTCTCAGAATTCAATGATTTTTCACACATAGATTTCTCTTGACCCTTGATCCATGTTTGTAAAATAAAAAATGTGTTCGATCATGGTTACTATGGAAACCTGATCAAAGTAATTTCCTTAGCAACCAGCCAATTTTTCTATTTGAAGGCACTGAAAATCACTGATCTTTAAAGCTTGAAATTATATATATATAAAAACTTTAACAATAATTCTCATTTACTGGTATGGTAAAGACACACACTTTATTTGTTTAAAACACACAAGACATTGATATTTTATCTGAAGCTAGTACTATGGTAGACATTAGAATATATGTATGTTTTTGCATTTTTGCTGAATCAGCATTTTCCTTGATTTTGACAATATTCAAGGTCAATTTAAAAAAAATACCAAGCTAATACAGATTTTGCATGACTTTCACATAAAAGTAGAGAACTTTCTCTTTTATAGATTGACTTTGAAAGCGTGGGTTTTTTGAAAATCCTATTCGTTGCCTAGCAACAAAATTGGATGTTTTGATAACTAAAAAGTAAAAAATGGTAAAGGGTTTGGTCAAAAATCTTCTAAATTTTTATCTTTTTGTGGCAGATACAATTTTACAAGTAATAGAAAATAACTCTTATGACAACGATCACACGGCGGGTGTGACCGGTCAGCAGGGGATGCTTACTCCTCCATGGCACCTGATCCCACCTCTGATGTTTCGGGGGTCCGTGTTTGCTCTGCTCTTATTTTGTATATTTGTTTAATGGACGTTGAGATTGAATACTGTTCGTTATTTCCATATCCTTCTCATATAATTCTAAAATGAAAGAATAATTTATAATCATAAATCTCCATGGCAACAGAAAATTTTCCCTAGCAACAATGCAAAAAACAGTTATTTTTTTGCCCTTTTAAAATATGTGTATTAGAAATAAATCGACAATTATTCTCAAAATTGTAATTGGGCAAATTGTCAATCTAATATGTGTTTGAAATAAGTAAATTTTACTTTATTAACCCATAGCAACAATTCTGAATACCTAGTAACCAATTTTGTAACCACTTTACCATTCTATATACAGTCATTTATTTTGGAAGTCGAAATGAGATTTTCAAAAAAAGGCCATCTGAATGAAAAATAAAAACAAAAAGATACAAGTCGTATATATCAAAATATCTCTGTTGATGAAAAGATTCCATAGAGTAGCTAATTCTTGGGTTGCTTAATGGTAATAAGTTGCACATTGGCCAAAAAACAAACATTTTGTTTGCAAAGTACACTACAGCTGTACTTGGCTCTCAGTTTTTGCTTAATGGGCATAACTAACTGGTTATTCAAGTACTTTTAGCATTCATTTTTCTACATAAAGTATATTATTTATGATTACCATGGATATGATAACGTGATATTGAATTAATGTAGCTTAGATACTGTTCTATTAGCTGCAGAACTGTAGCTCTCTGGTTGAGAAAATTTGGACAGATAAAGCAGAGAGCTACAGATCCAAGCGTTGTAAAAACCTTCGATTTACGCCGACGATTTTTTGTCGCTCACGTCGGGTATTTAAGGTCTTCCGTTTTCCACGGAAGACCTTCTACTGATTCTGATGATTAAGATTATTCTTTTTTTTCCTTTTCCTAGACGCCAACTTTGAGGCCTCATATTTTACTCATTTCTCAATGGAATTTGGTCAGATTTTCAGAGTTTATAGACGTTACTAAATTCTATCAGAATTTTGTCTAGCATTTCAAAAATTCACTTCCGGTTTTGAGTTATTTCCCTTTAAACGAAAATTTATAGGCTTTCATTTCCAGACAAAGACTCGGAGATGGCAAAAGCTGGAGCAGACATTTTACTGATTTTACACAATAGAAAGATTGAAGTTGTGCATAGCGGTTTTTGTTTTTCGATTTCTCTATTCAAAATGGTGCTATATAGGGGTCAAAAATTAGAACGCCTAAAAAAGCGAAAATTTACACATATTTTGCTTTTTATCTTCTAAACTAAAAATATTTTGTTAAAACATATACAATAAAATTTGTGCAGAATTACAAGATCGTTCAAATGATATCTCGAAAAAAGGGCTGACCCGTAAATTAAGGGATCTAGAGGGGCCAAAAGTTTTTTCCAGATATCTCAAAAAGTATTGAGAATTTGTAATACGTCCAAGAAGCAAAGTTGTTCAAAATGTCAAGCTTAATCTATTGAAGTTGTCAAAATGCGTCCGGCGACGTCACTTCCGGTTAAACCGGAAGTCGTCAGAAAATGCATAATTTTGCCGTTCTTGACAAGTTTTTGGGTAACATATGTCACTGAAAGCATAAAACTTAATTTTCCGTCCGTCGACATCACTTCCTGTCAAACCGAAAATAGCCAAAAATAGCTTATTTTTTAAGGTTCTGATGCAAAATTGAAATCATAAAGTGACTGGAGACGACTTAGCTCATTGTTTTATTTTGTTGACGTCACTTCCGGTCAAAACAGGACGGAAGACCTACTCGTTGCTTTGCAACGAGCTTTGCTCTAGTTTTTCTTCTATTATATACTTCCCTCAGCTTTAAAAAGGTATTTTATTATTATAATCATACATTTAACTTAAATTCTTGATAATTTACTTCAACGCTAACAAATGATCGTTTTTTGTTACGGACGTCAAAACGGAACTCTTTTAAACCGACAAACTATGAAACTACAAAAATATATACAGGACTGTTAAAAGGTAAATCAACTTTAATAAATTATAAAAAATAAGAGTTTGATATACAATTAATTATAGGATACAATTCATAAAGCCAGAGAAAGTTTAAACTACACGAAATAAATTACCTGAAGTAGCGACAAAATATCGTCGTAAATCGAAGGTTTTTACAACGCTAGGATCTGTTGCTCTCTGATTTATGTGTCCGAATTTTCTAAAGTAGAGAGCTACAGTTCTGTTGCTACTATTCTATGTGGAAGATAAAGGCTCTCATAAAGATTTGTTAAATTTTACAGGCAAGAACCTCTACGAATTTTTGTGAAACCTCGTTAAGATTTCTCTAAAGGTTGAAACTTATTTATGACAATTTTTTGTGCGAAAAGGTCTATTGGTTTTGAAAGTATCCGGAAATCAATCGGTGTACTTTGCAATGGAAGATTGATTGATTCATTGTATTTTGTTTAGCGTATCTCTCGAGAACTTTTCATTTTTATGGAGACGCCACCACTTGCCGATGGAGAGTTGCAAATTGTATCCTATACTCGGCACTTACGGCCCTTTCAACGGCAGTGATGGATCTTTTTTGTGAGGCAACTATTGTGACATGGGACCTCGGTTTAAACAGTCTCATCCGAAGCACCAGTCTCCACGTCCCACGGTGGGACTCGAACTCGCGACGTAAGGATCAGCTCCTTACTTTTCATCTCTAGAGCAGATGCTCTAACAACTGCGCCACGCGGGCGACTGAAATGGAAAAAGACATTACCATATCACTATTTTTTAGTTCTTACAAACAATTCTCTTAAAAAGAGAGGTGAGTTGGCGCTGTAGCCATCATAAAACACAGAGGTAGATATCAGAGCCACTGGAACTTTAATTTGCTAAATTGATAAATTATTAATAAGAAGGTACTGTTAAGGGGCGGTGGTGGTCTCAATTCAGAATAATGAATTCTAGAGTGGACTTGACAATGACACATCTCAATAATTCTGCAATATGAGCATTCTGTGTTTTATTGTTATTTCAATCTGGGGTGAAAATTAAGAGACCAATAGAACAAATGGGCACCTAGTTTATAATATTTGAGTGCGCTACCATTTTGTTCTTGTATTTCGTGGGTCTTTCCAGCAAGCTAAAAAAATAGCCCAGGTTATACTAGTAATTCTGAACTTGCCAGATTGATCAAGTGAGGTAGTAAAAGCTAGGTATTTATTATAATTTTAGAAATGACTGATCTCTTCAGTCTTGGCATTATAATAACTAAGAATTGAATGAAAAGACTGAAGATAATTAATATAGAAGAATATCTTGAATTATGAGTAACTGTTGCTTTATATACAGTTTCGGGGGGGGGGGGTATATAGTTCTTGTCGTGTCCGTCCGTCTAGCTGTCTGTTTGTCCGCAAAAACTTTAACATTGCCCATAACTTTTGATTTAGTGAAGCTATGACTTTGATATATGACGTGTGTATTCCTTGTGACAAGACCTTTCTTTGGGTACCACCAAATTTGACTTTTTGACCTTGACCTAGGGGTTTGACCCACTTTTACACAAAAATTCCAAACTTTTACTTTTGCCATATCTTTTGAATGTAGGTACCAGGACTTTTATACATTATATATGTATTTTTGTGGCAAGACCTTTCATTGCGTACCAACAACTTTGACCTTTTGACCTTGACGTTGGAGATTTCCATACTTATGAAATAACTTTAACGTTGGCCATAACGTTTGAACAGTAAGGGCTTTCATACTTCACATAAATGTATATTATCCTTGTGATAAGTCGCTTTATTGGATATCAAGAACTTTGACCCTTTGACCTTGACATTGGAGTTTTACCTACTTTTCAAATACAACTTTGAACATAATTTTTTAAAGGTTAGAACAAAGGCTTTCATATTTCAAGTATTCAATCTTTGTGACAAAACCTATCATTTTATATCAAGATCCTTGACCCCTTGACCTTGGAGTTTGACCCTATTTTACACAAAAAATCCGAACTTTTACTTTGGCTCTAATTTTTAAACGGTAGATATACGAGGGTTGTCCCAAAATTTCGTAGACTGAGCTCATATCTTTTAGAAAAATTAATGTATCTTTATAAAATTTTCAGGGTGGATAAAGCGATGTTCTTAGCAGATAAATTACGAAGTTTTTTCATGGTTACTTGAAAACTTTTCGAGTAATAACATTTAAAGTGATATCGTTCTCTTACACCCGAAGCAATCTGCAACGTCAAAAAATACAAATGTCAGCGTTCAAATTTTTGGAGAAAATATTTCAATTACCAGAATCAAATTCTTAGATTAAACGAAACGGGTACAGTTATAAATGTAAAATATCTTAATTACTGTGATATGATCAATTATTAAAATATGTAAACAAAGTATATGCATGTACAGCTTTGAATTAATAATAATTTGAAAACGTTATATTTCTACGGTCTTTTCGTCTGTTTTCTCTAATGGAATTGCACAATGGAACTCTTGCCCATTTCTTAGCCCTGTCTTTTATTTTAGTTACTGTTATTCACTTATACATAGAGAAACCGTTTTAGTCATTTTAAATACTAGGGGTGAGAAGAAGTTTCCTAATCTACCAAACATTTATGACTGGTTAATTTCTGTAAGAGTGAATTCAGGATCAAATTACTTGATAATAGTCCTGTGCGCCGCCTGGGCCAACGCAGCCGCCATTTTTCACAAATTCGGATTTCAACCCCATGTATATAAAACGTTATAAAATTCATATTTATCAAAGCATAAACACCAAAATTTGAGGAAATATAGCTAATTATCCAATATTAAGAATTTTCATTTCCATTAAAAAAAATACGGGGCAGTAATTACTTTTCCGTAGGATTTTAAATTAACATACCAAATCTAAACTGCAATTTTGGGTATTGCGCCGCCTTCCTACACCAGACAATGAAATGTGTCTTTTAAATTGGAATAATTTGTGTAGTTACTCAATATTTGTCCATAAAATTATTAGATAGTGTTGGTCTAATCTATATACGAAGTTTCATTAATGTATGACATAGGGTTCCTACAAAACAACGCTTGTCTACGGAATTTTGGGACAACCCTCGTATGTACTAAGAATTTCTTATTTCAAATATAAATTCTTTGTGGCAACACCTTTCATTTCAAACCAACAATTTTAACCTTTTGACCTTGACCTTGGACATTTCCATACTTACCAAAAAACTTTGGATATAACTTTTAAACAGTAAGGGCTAGGTCTTTTATACTTTGCATATGTAATCTTTGTGACAAAGACCTTTTATTGGATATCAACAACTTTGATCATTTGACCTTGGCCTTGGATTTTGACCTACTTTTTACAAACATTTACTTTGGGCATAACTTTTGAACAGTAAGAACTAAAGCTTTCATTCTTCACATATGTAATCCTTGTGACAAAACCTTTCATCAAATATAAGCAAATTTGACCTTGACCTTGGAGTTTGAACTTCTTTTTACAAACTTTAACCTTGGACAAAACTTTTGAACGTAAGGGCCGGCACTTTCATACTTTTTATATATATGTTATCTTTGGAACAATGCCTTTCTTTAGAAACCAACAACCTTAACCCTTTGACCTTGACCCTGAAGTTTGTCCTACCTTTAAAAACGTTAACCTTGATCATAACCTTTCAACAGGTGGTGCTTGGGTTTTATATTTCACAATTTTTTTTTTTTTATATTTTAACCCAGAGAAGTACATTAGGTCAATATGCACACATTACTCTCTGTGCCTTTGTAAAGGAAACATAGAAATACGAGGGTTGATCCAAAAGTTCGTGGAATTTCTTTCTAAAATTTTATCATGATTTGACAAAAGTAAACAACAGGCATATTTACAAAATAGAGTCATAATGCAACAATACTGGAAAATTTCACCACGTTCCAATTACCAATAAGGTCACAAGAGCTTTCTGAAAATGGATGGCTGTGAAACCCGGGGGAGATTACGACGTAACTTCAAGTTAGATACCCGGTATGTCACGTCACGTTATAGAATCATCTCACCCTAATGTCAAATTCGAACACGTAATTCTTCAAAATGCTGCCCTTTTCTACCATTTTTATTTTCTAAAAAAAAAACTTGGGTATGCTCTCGCACCAATTTATCTTCATTTTTTACTCATATTTCAAAATACCTCCATCTTTCCATATGATGTTCCGATTTCAGTAGCAATGTCAAGAAGAGTACGTCAGCCGACAACGTCTATTAACGCTTTCAATTTATCAAGGGGGACAACACTTAAAACAGAGCCTCAAAAAAGCGGCCACACCTTTAATCAACGTCCATGAAGGTTCTATTTTTCTTCATTTTCTTACGCCACTGGAAAACCAGTGGCTAAATGCATTTTTCCTCAGTCTATGTCTATAATATACGCATTTAAGATTGAGAGATCCCGGGATTTCACAAAACTTATGACTTGACCGAAATTTGACGTCGTCTAACAACCTTAAGATGAGCAATAAATTATCAACTAATAAACAAAATATCCAGTAAAATACACATACAAAGGTTTATAAAAGATCAAGCAATCGTAATAATGACATAATTTTCGTTTTCTATAACAGGAAGAGCGGTTTAATTTTCATTTCAAGTATTAAGAATTAAAATGATAATAAACGCGTTGATGTCTCCCCCGCATTTCCAAACATCCGTTTCTTTGGCATCTGCCATAGAGTTACTATCACAAATATTTAAAATATTTTTTAATTTAAAATATTCAACAAGTGTCTTTATTCTCATTTGTAATTTTCAACCAATTTCACTTATAAATGAATGAAATATTAAGAAATTCCACGAACTTTTGGATCAATCCTCGTATATGTTTGATTATTTTTTAATTTGATAATTATATAAAATTAATTTGTCTAATCATTTGTGTGATTTTTATTGAAAGTGATACTCAAGATATCTATTCATGTACTGTCATTTTCAATAAGCATTTTGATTTCATATTCATTTCTTCATTTTCAGAGAAAGAAGTGCGTTATTTTGTAGAAAAAGGAGCCAATAGGCCCACATTACTCACTTAAGCACATTTGCAGATCAGTTTGAAATGTCTATGGGGGACAAACTTGAATTTACACTACTTGAAGATGCTTCCATTTCAATATTACAAATCACAGTATTGTTGTTCTTGAGGGGAAGAATTTTCAAAATACTTTTCCCAATATATTCTTTTGAAAACTTTCACCCCTTGTTCACCCCTACTAATGTTATTGTGATTTAAATTCATGAATCGTGGTTTAGGTTGGTCTATTTCAAGGGTAGAACCGGTTTTATGAATAAAATTGGCAGTAAACATGATATAGCTATATAGCCTGTTTCTTTTGAAAACATGTCCTGTAATAAATGTTTCCAGACCTTTCTGAAAGACTGTAAATTCTTGATTTTCAACTGACAAAGGGTGGCTAAAGGAGGTGGTGTTAAAATAACAATATATCTTACACTTTTCGGCGAAAATTAGAGCTCACTAGTGACCGATTCGCTGGTAAAAAAAATGTGCATTATCATCTACACTGACAAACCTTTAATTGTTTGCCTTATATGGCTATTATTATAAATGCGCACAAAGGATCTTACCACGAGCAACTGACCAATCGTTGAATGAATAGCAACGTTAAGGCCTAATACATGTTTACATTTTACTTCGAACACGTACATGTAGTTCAGGTCAATCTACGATCATGTTAATGGACTTCAAAATTAAAAAAAATGTTCTTACGAACAAAATACAAAGATAAGAAACTTTGAAAGATGTTACAGGCGTTTTCAATTTGTTGTTAAATGGAAAAAATGTTTAATAAAATAGTTTGTGTCTAGTTTAGAACACCAGCGCTTCAAGGGTAAGGAAAGCGAGCAGCATCTCTTATACATTTAACAGCTGTTTAAATAGACAAAACTTTGTTTACGTTCGTGATCACGTGTTTGGCCAGGGAATTCACCTGGCAATTGTATTCACCGATAGAACAACAAAGGAATTAATACAGACGCAAATCGCTTTTGCAGTATGACTTTCAGAAACCTAGACTTCCGCCGTATATTTAACAAATGAATTGTTTGTCATTATAAGCATGAAAATAATATTTTTAAAAATGCTTTTCATTTACCATAAGAGTTTCCTTTTTTTCAAGCGTAAAATTCCTGTAGTATTCGTAGTAACCCATAATGCAATACTCATTCATCTGATTGGTCAGTTAAAATCATGCTGCTGCCTCATTTGCTAATCTGACGCCAAATATATAGTCCCGGTTCCCATGCAAAAAATATTTGTCCATAGAGAAATTTTAATTCATGACTGCAGAAAATTGTATTATAGAGAATACTTATGTAAGTTTGAATGAATGTAAAAGAGATCGATTGATTTAAATACATTTCTACATAATATTATCAGCTGATTCTAGGGTGGTGAAAAATGAAACGCAACATAACTTTTCTGTTTACCATGCCTCCAAGTGCTAGTCACTTCCTAACCACATTTCCGTGAATAATTTACCTTATCTCGCTGAAGTCTCGCTAACTCTCGCCAGAGCCACTACCAGAGCTACTCTGAACTCATCGGGTTTTATAATTTGCAGAACGCCGAAAAATAAAAGGTTCCGAACACATTAGTAGGGGTGTTGTTGTGACCCTGAACTATCCTCGGGTGACATTGAATCTACACTACGTAAGGATACTTCTGTATTAATGACTAATAATGGTTTTGCTGTTCCAGAGAAGAAATAAGATGTTTCTTAGATATTCCTATGTAAAACTTTTGGCCCCTGTTGTGTCTGTGCCCAACCCCAGGGGTCATGTTTTGAAGAAACTTGATTTTACACTACCTGATTATACTTCTCTATATGTCTAATTATGGCTTAGCGGTTCTTGAGAAGATTTTTTTAAGATACATGTATTTCCTATATATTCCAATTGTATACTTTAACCACCTAGCTGTTGTGGCCCTGCCCTACCCACAGGGGACATGATTTGAATAACATTGAATCTCCATAACCCGAGGATACTTCTATGTCTAATCATGGTTTTTCTGTTCTCGAGAAGAAGAAGACTTAAAAAGACATTTACTATACATTCCTACGTTAAACTTTGAACTCTTCTTGTGGAAAGTTATGGTGAAATGGTTTTTAAGAGTTACAAATGTGAAAAGTCTACAGACAAACAAACAGGCAGATACCAAACAAAATGTTAACAGAAAAGCATTTATACACCAATGAAATGTTTCTAGAAAGTAAAGCTGTAGATTTTTTTAAATAAGTATTTTTAAATGATGAACTAATCTCAATGATAAAATTTGTTTTAACCCGAAACATTAGAAAATGTCAAAATTTGGTTATATTACGCAGTTGCTAAGCAACACTAGCTTCAAAACGTACTCATTGTAACCATAAAAAAAATAAAGTTTCTTAAATTATGAATTTTAAAGCTTTCTGACTGTTTGCTTATTGCAATGCTAGCAAAGGTATTGCTAGTAATTATAAATGGAAGCTAAAATTTCAAATATTTTCGTCACAGATAGATTGCTGTCTGATCATTGTGCATTAAGTTGCCATGGCAAACAAAGTATGATTTGATTATGGAATCTTGTCATCCATACAAATGTTTTGTTACATAATAATATTGTATCTGAAACTATTCATTTTTCATTTATAACGTCTTTTATGGAAGATCTCATTTCAGCCCTTAAAATTTAGCGAAAAAAATGCCTGAATGTAAAAGTAAATTGTAGATACAAAAGTGGTCGTTAAGTGTTCAGAATTGTACCCATGGGTTAATAAAGTACCAAAATAACCTTATCAGATCCATATTAAATTGACATTTATGCCCAATTACATTTTAAAGAAAAAATATCTATTCTATCTATCAAAATCTGTACCAAAAAGGCAAAAAAATAACTGTTTTTTGCATTGTTGCTAGGGAAAATTTTCTGTTGCCATGGAGATTTATGATTATAAATTATTCTTTCATTTTAAAATTATATGAGAGTTATTTTCTATTACTCGTAAAATTGTATCTGCCACAAAAAGATAAAAATTTAGAAGATTTTTGACCCAACCCTTTACCATTTTTAACTTTTTAGTTATCAAAACATCCAATTTTGTTGCTAGGCAACGAATAGGATTTTTTCAAAAAACCCACGCTTTCAAAGTCAATCTATAAAAGAGAAAGTTCTCTACTTTTGTGTGAAAGTCATGCAAAAGCTGTATTAGCTTGGTATTTTTTTTAAATTGACCTTGAATATTGTCAAAATCAAGGAAAATGCTGATTCAGCAAAAATGCAAAAACATTTTTTTACAAACACACAACACAATGGATAAAAAATCATATCCAACTACAAACCATGGGAGATCCTATATATACAAGGGTGACGTGCCATAAGGAATCCAGTTTACAGTATATCATAATGTAGATGAAATATATTCATGGAGATAACAAACAGTATTTAAGATCAAAAGGCTACGAAACAGTACAAAATAGATGATATGAATTTTATTTCTACACGGTGAAAAATTCTAGTAAAGAGTACCCAATCACTAATAAATACTCCACGAGTTTCCCTAGTCCCCTCAAAGAAATATAGTTTCAAAGTAAGCATGGTCACTGCACTGAGCTGAAAACTTTTGGACGATAATTTAAACAACAATATGGTAAAAAAAACCGGTTTACTTAAATACTAGATTAGTAATACAATGTAATATTAGATTGAAAACTATAAATAAGGAAGGATTGTTTTTACCCTAATTCTTATTAACGCTATTAACGGCTAATGCTTCCTTAGCTGCAGAGAGAAATCGAAAAATGATATTTTCTTTTGCCTCGGTATATTTTGGGTTGAATTATGTTAATGATTTTGTATTCACTTTTATTTTACGAGCTAAAGGTCTCTTCATTAAACATGTCTGCCACACGGGAAAAAAGTGACAATAATATTTCAATATGGAGTCATTTAACTGAGAATGGTTTCGTATACAAGTAAATGCAACAATTAATTATTATCTTATTTGTGTTACTAAGCACGAAGAAGAACGACCGAGTATAAAAATTAAATTAGGTTAGAACTAAGAAGGAGGGTAGACTTCACATTTTATTTTAAATCAAAATTTTACTTATATGTAATCAAACGGTGTCTACAACTATATAGTAAATAAGTTTAACATTAGTGCCAAATTTTAAAACCACTGGACTCTACTGACAGCAAAGAAATACTTTGAAAATGCAAAAACTGACTTGTGTATAAATAGTTCAAGTTTCAGCAACGAGTTATCGTTCATAACAGCGAACCCTAGCGGCAGTTGAAAGGCCTAATATGTGGTATCTCCAATAAACAGGATAAATTCATGATAATGTCCATTTGTATGCAATGCATGTTTTACAGAAGTGGGGAGTCTCTTAAACTCTCTCTATTAATTTCAAAAGTCTCCATTTTAGTGTTACTCAAGTTGCTAGTCGCAAGGTGTCCTAAAGCAATACGACGAATATTCTTTCACGTTTCTTAAGAAATGGGCGTGTCATTATGTAACAAATGACATTCGATAAGCAAAATCCAAAATTTTCATCGAAACGAAAGATTTTTACCCCCTAAATGCGCTTCATGGTAATCTAATCATAATTAGGAAATAATTAAGTTTGAATACCTAAATTCTTATATACGAGGGTTGTTCAAAAAAGTTCGTGGACTCCTGTCACATCTTCTTTATTTAACGTCGTATGCCAACTAATTTTGGAAGAAATATTTTACCAATAAATTCAAATAATTTATATTAAAAAGTTTTTAATATATCAGGATTAATTCAAAACCTATCCAGAATTGAAAACTGTAAAAATCGGACCGCGGAGCAGGTCAAAATTTAGTAATTCACAAACAACACACGAAATAAATATGGCAATATCTGTAGTCATATGCTTTGTAAAAAGGATCAAAAACGGAAAAAAATCCTAAACTTTGAAAATAAGAACTGTTACATTGATTCATTTTCCAAATATTGGCTTAATATTTTGATTCGTTGAAAAGAAAGCAAGTTGGGAAGATAGGTAGTCCTCATTGAAAGCGGCAAAAATGATAACGTTGTTGAACGTTACAGAGCAGCAGAAAACGATGCAAATTTGTGTTATACTCAGGAAAAATCCTGAATTATTTCTAAAAATGTTAAAGGAATAAAAAATTATGTCATAATTTGAGTCGTGCGTGTGTTTATAAATTGTACAGGCGATAGTTGAGTGACAGAAACCCTGTATCGGACGAGGACAATCTGTGAAGAAACGCGACCTCTCTGATAAAATCTTATCAAAAACTTAAAAAATTTGGGACGTCATGGAAAGACATAGCGTTTCCGAGTTGCTGATCTTGTAAAAGCACAGCTTAGTTGTAAAAGAAATTAAAACATTGATAAAGGAAATTATACAACGAAAACAATTGTTAGAAAAATGAATTTCAAGTGCTAGATAAGGATTTTTTTTAATAAGTGATTATTGAACTAAACTGTTGAAATGTACAGGGATACAGCTTTTGAGAAATTATTGACGGTATGTTTTTGTCATTACACTGCCGTTACGTATGCTCCGCGGGTACATAGCATGTTGATTTCAAAATGAAGTAAATTGATTTTTATTAAATAAAACTTCACACATAAACAAAACAAATATTTTTACACAGGATATTGAGCTTATTTTAAATTTCTTGAAAGTAGTTTAACAAAGATTGACATCGTCCTCTAACTTTTCGAAAAACCCTCGTATATCTCATAATTTGATAACTTATTGCCGAATATGGAATGAAAGTCAGCACTATTATATATACTGAAAGGAAAAAGAAACGCAGGGTAGCATAATATTCGATTTTTTTACCGTATGACCGAAAATTACAAAAATTCTCTCAGATGAGAAATTAAGTTACTATGCACCAAAATCTGAGTTCAGAATTGCTCAACCGTAAAATGTATGACGTCACTTTGGGAAAACGCTAAAAAGCCCAAAACATGTGCATTTTGATGACGATGAGTTTGTCAAAAAATTTTGTTGCACCATTTGATGAACCCGAGGTATACACATTGTTTTTCAATATTTAGAGACAATATGAATTTCTTGCAATCTTGGTACAGTTTACGGAAGTTTCATGGGGTCTGGTTTTCGAAATGCCTCATTACTGAAAAGGCAACAACGTATAACTAAGCAGTTTCTTTTAACTCCCCCCCATAAAACATGTTACCCGGGGCCTGGAGAGGGCCTGGAATGGTTTTTAGCTCACCTCAACGAAGTTGGGGGAGCTTATGTAATACCCTCGGCGTCGGTGTCGGCGTCCCGGGTTAAGGTTTAGTTTTTTGGAGCAGTTTTCTTTTTAAGTATTTCTATGTCCTATATGATTAGACATGCATGGAAGATATTTCTAGTGTGTTTATTTGTTCCAGTCAAAGTTTCAGATGCTGCAATTCAGCAAAGGAATAACCAGGTTAATGTTTTTGGAGCAGATTAACATTTTTGGTGCAGTTTTTGGTGTAGGTCTCATTTCCGAGTAACTATAAGCCCTATGTTGACCAGACTTGCATAGATGGTGCATCTTAGGATGCATACTACCAAACTTGCTCGGATGCTGAATCTGACCTACATTTTCCGGTTGAGTAAACAGGTCAAAGTTTTTGGTGCAGGTTTCATGTCTATATGAGTCATATAATGACCAAACTTGCATGGATGGTACATCATAGGATGCATACTATCAGGCTTGCTTCGGATGCTGAATCTGACCAACATTTTTCCAGTTGAGTGAACAGGTTAAAGTTTTTGGTGCAGGTTTCATGTCTTGGTTACTATGATCCATATAATGACCAAACTTGCATAGACGGTACATCTTAGGATGCATACTACCAGACTTGCTTCGGATGCTGAATCTGACCTTAATTTTTCTGGACGAGTGAACAGGTAAAAGTTTGTGGTGCAAGATTCATTTCCAAGTAACTTGACCCCTATAATGACCAAATTGCATGCATAGTACATACTGTGGTTATATTAATATTCGTGGACATCAATTTTCTTGGATTTATTAAAATTCACATTTTCGAGGATACGTAAATTCGTGGATAATGGTTCGAACAGAAAAATGTCTATCATCTTTTCATATTTTCTTTCGTCGTATGCTTTAGCGGGAACATCATGCCATTTACAATGATAGGGTACGTAGATTTTTTAAAAGAAAATTACTAACAGGAGAAAACGCTTTAAATTATTATTCATTTTACATTATACAATTAAATTGTATTGAAAGTAATTTAGCATGTTTTTAACGGCAGAGAGTATTTATTTTTATCAGAATTTTCATTTAGCGTTAATTTGTTGTTTGTACTGTATAGGTGATACTGTGGTTTCATCAATTTTCGTTGGCATCAAATTCGTGGATTTTGTAAAATAGACATTTTCGAGGATACGTGATTTCGTGGACAGAAGCATTGCCTACACAAATGTATGTTATATTCCGTAATTCAATGAAGATTTGAATTCGTGGATCTGCTCAACAACGAAATCCACGAAAATTGGTGCTCAACGAATATTGATGAAACCACAGTAATTGGAATTGGACACTTAATTGCTCGAGAAAACAAATTTAAAACATTAACACCTGATGACCATCCTTTAAGGGTATACCGCTGATTGGTATATGCATTGCGTTGGCAGATCAACGTGTTGTTTGTTTATTTCGTGCAGAATATCAAAACGTTTTTACTCAAAAAGTTCAGATAATTATGTAAAATTATTTCTTAATTCCTCTTTTTTTCATATTCTTAAAATGATATGATACGCCTTTAAAGTCAATCTATTAAGAAAGGGGGGTATTCAATATATATTAACGAAAGTTGGAATGGGCTTTTTAAAGATTTATCAAATGGAGCACCAAACTTCGATGAACATTTGGTGTTCCACGAATAATGATAAAACCACAGTATAAGGCTGCATTCTACTAGGCTGGCTTTGGATGCTGAATCTGACCTTCATTTTCTGGATTAGTGAAAAGGTTAGTTTTTTTTAATACAGGTTTCATTTCCAAGTAACTTTGAGCTCTATGTTTAGCAAACTTGCATGGATGATACATCTTAGGATGCACACTAATCGACTTGCTTTGGATGCTGAATTCGACATACATTTTCCAGATAATGAAATATTGGCGCAGGTCTATTACCAAGAAACTATAAGGCTTATATAAACCAAACTTGCACAAATGATGCATCAAGGGATGAAAACTCTCAAACTTGCTTCAGATGCTGGATTTTAATTACGTTTTCATGATGAGGAACTAGTGTGAAGATTTTATAAAGGTCAAATGAATTCCAAAGTATCAAATCAAAATTGCATGAAAATTTGCATTTTTGGATGTACACTTTTTGTTGGTTAATTGTGTGACTTTGCCTTACTTAGGGATATCCGTTCCTCAGCCAGGTAGGATAACTCCAAAAATTATATATAAAATATATATGTGATTCTGCTTCATAGATATATTTAAACAGATCAGCCAATAAAGGAGCAAAATTAGTGCCAATCAAAATTCCAAGTTTTGAAGGAAAAATTGGTATCCGAAGACTTCAAAAACGGTGTCGATAATTAAGGAACTCCAGCTTCCTTTTAATATCAACTTTAGGATACATTTAGGTAGAATCATAGTGATTTTTAACAAGGTGATTTTCGTTGATGACCTATCACAAGATACGAAAATATCCGAGTTTCATTTTTATTGAGAAAGCAGTTGTCTATGATGTAAAAATGTATAGTTTTGAATTTGTCGTGAGGAATGCTAAGATTTTACAAAAGGAGTACTTTTTGATATTTCTGACTTTGGAAAAAAATGGTCATTTCAAATTTTGTAAAGTGTGTGTAGGGGGGGGGGGGCTTAGCATCCCTAGCCCCCCCCCCTTCCCGACGCCTATTGATTAAATCACAGTTTTGAAAAACAAGTCATAAATATGTGCTTTTTTTATGAATTTAGAACCGGTTTCATGATCAAAATTCCACGACCCGGCTCAGTTTTCAACGGACTAGGGTCTAAATTCAACACCTTTGGTCTCAGCATTCAACGTAGAAAAAAGGGTAAATTTTCAACCTGGGCCAAATGTCTACGTTACACCGGTCAACTTACTGTTGTGTGCCTCTCGCAGGCACATGCGCGTTTTTTTTGGCGAGGTTACCCATGCCCAATATAGCCAGGGATTGAAAGAATAAACTCTGAGGAATTCCATTCAAAGAGAAATAAGGCTCATGACAGATGCGCGGTAGAGACATTGAAGATAATGAGAGCTCTCGATTTTAACTTTTGATGGGTACCGTCATATGAGCTTCGATAACTGATGAATTATAAGACAAAATCAAATGGCATTTTTGTTATATCTCTTTGAAAGATAATTTTAATAATTAGATAGGAATACTGAAAAAAATTGAAAGAAAAATAAATTTAAGGGGGTCGACTATAGTTTTTTTTGTGTGAAAACTACAATAGCGAAACTCTTCATTTTTATACCATATATAACTTGCATTAACTTCAGTGTACATGCAGAGTTTGGGGAAAATCTACCGTCCAGGTATTTTTGAGGGACCGTCTCAAAATACAGGTACATTTACTATAGGATTATATAGGAAAATGCCAATTTTTAGCACTTTAAAGCAAATTATACAAATACTGCAATAGACATTTTGTTCAAACTATAATATTTGATTAGTAATACTATATAATACAACATATGTAAGAAACACAAAATTCTACCGTCTTGTTACCAAAGGGGGCATCTCAAAATGCAAAAAATTAGCATTTTTTTTTTATTTCTATAGAGTATTACAAAATATGACGTACACAGTGGATTCACATGCAAACATAATAAAAATATTGGAGATATATTGGAGATATTCTCAAGTTTCTATGTTTTAAATTGCAAAAGCGTATGTTTATTACTTTTCCTTTAATAATATTTTATTACCTCTTTCTTTAAGAGCTACAGATTATCATTACGTCAAAAACACACTGTAACGACGTCAACCTACCTATCAATTGCAAAATCGGTTAAAAATCAGTTAAATCAAATTGTAATTACATTTTTATACCTATAATTACTTTATTTTGTTTAATTTTAATAATTAAGCGCAAAAAGTTGCATCAAAGCATTAAATACGCTTCATTTTACTATGATGCGCGAAATATTGCGCAATTGAAACTATAGTCGGCCCCCTTATATTAATTCCCCTAAAAAGTTTACCCTGCGTTTCTTTTTCCTTTTAGTATATTTTTTCAAGTACAACTACACTGAACTGAGTTTTTTTTCTGTGTTAAGAAAATCTGCATGTTGACAAATTTGTGTTTTTCATAGGACGTAGTTCAGCATATATCCACACAACCTAATATTCAAATACTTAACATATCTTCGATTAATTATCGGTGAAGTTTCATATCCCCATGATTGCATCGTGTCAGCCAATAAAAAGAAACGACTTACTGGTATTTAGTATGGGGTTAAATACTGTGATACCTGTTTCTCTGATCTTTGTGATGCTATTCAGATCGATCAATATTCGTCATATTGCAATATTCTGGTATATATATAAATCTGACGATAAAGCCTCTTTAACCATTGCTTCAAAACTAACGTCTTTTGAACGTTGCAGTTAATACATTCGCAGATCCCCCCAAAAGAAAAGTTTCAAGTAAGTAAATAATACATTCCAACAATGTACTTTTTTTTAAGTTTGAGTAAGTATGTTTTCTTTAATCATTTCTATATGTAGCAATAAAAATGCAAACGTTTGATGACTAAATTTATTTGAAATTTATTCATTAATTAAAATTTCATATTATTTTTAACATTCAATATATTTGAAAGTTAAACATCTCGAAAATTATTCACTAAAATTTATTTTCAGGCATCAATATATATAGATGAATCAATGCGAAACATTGAGGAAAAAATACACAAGTTTTATATTGCAATTTTAGCTGTTTTTTAATTATCCTTTGTCATCTTATCAACTCTTAAAAATTGTCATCTAAAAATTGCAAAGATCAGTGACATTACTTTAATGGAACTAGTTTTTATTTACCTGTGGGTACATAAAAATGTCCTATTTTTTCATTTTGTCTGATAAATGGACCGCTTAATGCAGCCTAGTGGCAAATAGCTCGCTTCATGTATTTCAACAAGCCTTGAGACCAAGGTACGATTCACATTCGGCGCACCGAGTCGTTCCTAAAACCTTAACATTAAAAGTGAACGTTCCTTTTTCGGCATTAGATGATTTTCGGATGAGATCCTGCGATTCGAGGTCAAGTAGGAACTGACTGAACCGTCAGAAAAACTGCGATTCTGTTTTTTAACTAATACGACTGAGATAAAAATTCAATTTTTTTTTTATTTAGATATTTACATGTTCGAATTCAAAGCAAGGATGGGGAGTTTAAATTCTATACACGAGTATATTGCAACATTAAACAATCCTTAGAGAGCAGGCCACTATTCAGTAGGGTATTTCAAGAGCATCCATTCCATCCAAATTGTATTGTGGATGCTAACATGTTACATTTTGACCCTTGACACTGCAGAAAAAAGTATGATAAAATATGGAGATAACAATCTCAAAAGATGAACCAATGCTATATCTTATTCACATATTACCGTATAACTAAAGTAAACAAAGTAAAAGAAAATCATTGGCTGACTTAATTGAAATGATTTGAAAGCATTCCAATGTAAGGAACAATCAAAATTGTTGAAAGCACCTCTTCTAAAGTGTTCTTTTTAAATCTGTGGTTAACTTTCAACGTCAGGATAAATATTAATCTGCAATTATATACTCTAATTAAAGAAGTACACTGTAATCTGTGTGACGGTATTAACACAAAAAAATAACTTCTCTTTGTTAAAGATTGCCAATAAAAATAATTAACACCATCTTAATAAGATAAATATGGTTTACAGTTACGTGAGTGTTCCAAAAGTGCATGTAGACTTATATTTTTCTGTAACAAATCGCGAATCATTGCATAAAAAACATAATGCTTAATTAGGTCATATGAGTGTTTAATAAGAATACGATTACATATTTCTCCAACAAACCATGATTAGTTCATATTATCCATTATCAAGTCTGTATGCACGCAACTCAGACAAGCAAACTGACGTATACACAGAAACATTTTATTTGTTATTACATGTATTATCTAAAATTTGCACCTGTCAGTTGTATAAATGCAATGATATAATTCAGTAAAAAGCATCAATCTTTAGCTTAATAGAATTTATAAATAAAGTATTTCTCCCCACCTCCATCCTTCATAATGACTTTATGAAATACAGAATACATGTACTTACAAATTTTGGGAGAAGTAATTGGAGAGAATACTTCAGTCAGCATGTTTTTTTTACTCGGTCGAGTGTAAGGCGACTTGAGTTTTTGCATTCAGATACTAGTATTCAGATTACAAGCTTACGCGTCGACATCTGGCCCTTCCTCTGCTGCTTCCAAGAGTCCAATTTTTGCCTGTACCTTATTTGTTATGCTTACTTATTTCATAAGATTGATAAATGAAATATATGGAGATAACGAACAGTATTCAAACTCAAAGGTCCATGTAACAATGCAAAGTTGGTGCAAAGGAAACACGGACCTCCAAAACATCAGAGTTGGGATCAGGTGCCATGGAGGAGTGAGCATCCCCTGCCGACCGGTCACACCCGTCATGTGCTCCTTGTCATAATCGCGAAAGAACGAAAAATCAGTCGACAATTCACTTTGTATATAATGGCTCATTAATTAGACTTAGTATGAAAACGTCAGTCAGTATTTGACTTAATGATAAATTTTGCTGACAATTAAGGGCACTGTATCGACCATAGAACTTTCGAAATAATGACTTCAAACGAGATCAACGTTTTTTATTTGCCTTTTGTATACTTAAATATTGATTCTCATTTTTATGTATTTCAGGAATTATGGATGCTAGATATATGCTCCTGTTTCTGATTGTTGCCAGTGCTTTTTTTAACGTTTCAAATTGTGAGACAGCCAAAAGTAAAAGAAATACAAGAGTGATACCGTCTTCCCTTCTTCCTCGATTCGTGTATGTAGCCAGAGCATTGAAGAACATGAACAATAAAAACACTTGGACATTGTCTAGATATATAAAATGGCGAGCAATGTATGGAAAATAAAAATAAATGAATTAATAAAATTAATTTACGAAAAATGACAAGCGTATTTAATTTTTTATTTCTTTACTATACTGATAGATTTTATGAAGGTGATTTTTATAGGTGCAAAAGTTGAGTTGTACCAAAATTAAAGTAAAAAAGAATATAGAATATTATAATGTTTTAAATTTAATATTATAAAAGGAATCTTCAATGGATATTTAGGGCGATTTTTGACACAAATAAAAATTCAAGGTTGGAATTTGAATTGTAGTGTTTTTATGTATATGAATGACAGGGCAACGAAATACATACAATTAACCACACAATGCAAAGTCCTGATGCCAACCAGCTAATGGTTAGCCAAAATTAAGTATTGGAAAATGATTAAGGAGTAGAATTAAATAATTATCCGCATGTGAAATAAATCTCAAGGAACTTGGATGATATATTCGGGTCGTTAATCTAAAAAGTTAAAAACATGCAACATCAGCTTTCAATTGGAACCTACAATGTAGGGTAAGGCGGCAAATTGTTCATTTGAATTCTATAATGAAAAAGAGTACAGATAACGAATAGGGATTTATCTAATAAAATGAAAAATATGGAGATAACGAATAGTATTCAAGATCGAAAGTCCATAAAATAATACAAAATAGGAGCGGAGCGAACAAGGACTCCAAAACATCAGAGCTGGGAGCAGGAGCCATGGAGGAGTGGGCATCCCTTGCCGACCGGTCACACCCGCCGTGTGCTCCTTGTCATGATCGGGAAATAACAGGAAAAAAATTTGTGAATGGGACATTAACGTAGATTTCTGGAACTCCAGATGTGGGATCGATGCCTAACAGGAGTAAACATGCTCTGCTGATCGGTCACAGCCTCCATGAACCCTTTGTATTCAGCAGGTATATGGAACGTTCAATATACAACTGTAGAAAGGAAATAATAGTCTAACAAATGATATAAGGTAGCCAAATTACGATCCAGTGCTTGGTCATGTTTGTTGATAAGATCATTTGAACGTCCATAGAATTTATAGAATGGAGGTTATTCCGACTTCAACCAAGTAGTTGAAATCCTTGTAACATCAACTTGTGTGTTAGCAGTCTGCCTCAGTTTAAAAACTGATCATTTTTAGAGCATGTTCTTGAGTAGCAAATAAGCACTGTATGCACGGTTATTTTCGCCTTGTGTTATTTTCGTTCTTCCATACTTTTAAACAATTTTGCCCCGTTTTAAATTCGCCCAGACATACTTTTGTTAAGGAGGTAATATTTATTCCTTGAATTCACCCCGTTTTAAATTCGCCCAATTGAGGGTAAGGCAAAAGGGACGAAAATAAAAAAAATTCTCTGTTTACTGTATTTAGTTTAACAATTCGGAACTTGCAACAATAAGATATTTTCTAACGGTATTATTTGTTGTTACATGTCGTGCTCAAGCAATTTATAGAAATAGTAATGAATAGTGAGAACGCAGAGTAGACTTATATCTAATGCTAAAATCGCCTTACACGTCCTTCCTGTAAATAGACTACACTGAGAGGTATATAATATACTGTTCTTAAGGTAGTTTGAGTTTCAAAGAATTATGTTGCTGAGTGGCTACTAATAGGAAATTAAATTTGGATAGGAAGCATGTTGCAATTCAATACTTTTCTATTCATTAGAACCTATACCATCTTATAGATCGATTGTAATCTAGATAATAAACCAGATCAGTGAAAGAAAAGTCATTATACTAAAGATAAGTTCTATATATTTCGTGTAAAATTTCTGATTATTCACACCCATATCTCTGGTAATATAAGGGCTCGGCTTTTCAATGAGAATTTCAGCTGTGGAGATATAAAGAATAAATGCATGAGATTTCCAATGTAGTTTTGTGAACTGAGTCCAGAAATAAGAAAAGGAGAGACAAATTGATGCAGCATCAGCATGACCAATTAATTGCCACTGCAGAGAAAATTGTATAGATATGTTATGTCAATTAAATCTTAAAGCTGTCCTTTTTCACAGGTTTGAGTACTACTTTAAGTGTATTTGGAGACAGACCAGTTGTTCATTAAAGCAGGAGTGGAAATTTCAGTGCTTGTTAAATTTTCTCTTAAACTTACTGGACGCTACAGAGGAAGAAAATGGGATTATACTGAACACAATAGTTTGGATACACCTTATTTCATTTGAAAGCTTGAGTCCTCAAGGTCAACCTGCAAATGGTGTACCCAACATGGAGAAATAAAAATAAAGAGAGTTAATGATAGTAGAAGCTTGCGTAGTGACCAATATATCAGGGTATTTTGTATTTAGTATTTATTCTCATATTAAGGTCAGACGACACGTTCCTAAAAATATATAAATTTTCTTAAGAATTTGTAATTGAAGTATAGGTTCTAAAACAAAATTCCTCACAAAAAATTAGGGTACCTTACCAGGCATTTGGACAAGATACCACAGGGTCATATTTCTGAATTGCCTATATCACAACTTTTCGATGTACTTCTATTTAAAAACATTTGAAAATGATGTAGAAATTAGAAGAGAACAACAAATATGAATATTTTTTATATAATACAACGAGATACAAAACATAAATTTGATGGAACGTGTCGTCTGACCTTAAGTAAGAGAACAACACTGTTTACTGTGGATCAAATTGACACTCAAGCACAAGAATAAGCCCTTGATTAACAGTGGAATAATTTTTAAAAACAACAACATTAAAAAAAAACTCAGAAAAATATTTATTTTAACGATATTTACGTTACCATGTTTTAAAGTAAATTAAAATTAAATCCTATTTAGCTGCTTGAACAGATAAATAATTTAAAACTAAGGAATGCATCGTTTCTTACAATGGCATATTGTCCGTAACAAAAGTGCAGATATGCAAATGGAAATGGAAAAGTGAGAATGGTTTACTCTATATCTTTTGCATCCGTGTGATTTGAAAATTGAATGTTTCTATTTTTAGCAATTGGATAATATTGCACAGTTTTAAGTGCAATGCTTTTACTTTTTCACTCGTAACGTAAATCTGAAACAAAACTGTTCTTAAAGTTTGTATGTGCTGCTTTTTTGAACTGACTATGTATCGTGAACTGAAAAAAATGATTATATTCACCTAAATTTTATACCGTACTTAACATTTTGAGATAAAGGAGAAAATATAAATATTCGAAGAACTTGATTCCATTCCCATTTTTGTTGCTTTGCAAGAAATATTAAATTTGAACCTAATTTCCCCATCAAAATTGTTGTTTAATCATTGAACTTTAAGGTATGCGTCTATGCTTTAATAATATAAAATATTCAATCAACGTTATATGTAGAGTGTATATTGCTCTATAGAGTACTTGTAACATTCGATTGTACTTATTGACAATCTTTTTTGGAGGATGTTATTTACGTATTTATTCATTTTTTTTTATAGATTTAACGATTAAGCTTTCTCAAGCAGTTTAAAGGCATTTGAAATAAACACAGATTAAATGTAGGAAGAGGGTTCATAAATTAAATGTTTCCTCTTTATATAAATCATAGCTTGACTTTTAAATTCAACCCTTTGTCAAGAACATAGAAAATAAAATTCAAAAAATTCAACAATTTGTAATAATATAATTTTTTTTACTCCAATAATAATTTTATTATATCCATTGCTTGAAAAGTGGGAGGGTATATAGTAATTGGTTAATCCGTCCGTCCGTCTGTCTGTGACGCTTTGGGGTACCCATCTCCTATCCGCAACTCCTCTCATACCACTGAATGAAATTTGATGAAACTTATACAGAATCTTTATTACATATTGCCATTGTGCACCTCCTATTTTACTTTTTGATCAGAGACATATTTGGGTTTCCCACAGCAAAACATGGACACTGCCATTATATTCATATGAGAAACGGGGGTATTATTTAGTGAGCTCATTGCCCACAGTACCCTAGTTTTGGTTTGTTATCTATGTGCGATATTTATTTGATAATTAACCAACATTTCATAATCAGGTAATGGTAAAATGTTTTACCTTCTTATATCTTAAATAATGTGCGTTTCTCTGACCCGATTAATAAAAAATCAAATAATGAAGCATTTAGGGAATATTGTTATTCTTTAGCTTATCATCAGATTTAAAAAGAAATTAATGAAATAAAGAAAATGGTTCCTCTAAATAAAAATAATCTCTATTATGTTTTTACTAATAACTGAATCAATGACTCCACACTCCTTTTACAAATGTGCTTAAACGGTTTCATAAATGTTTATCGTGAACAAAAGTGAATTTTTTTTTCTAAATCGGGATAAGTTTTGAATAATTGGTGATGTTTAAAAAAGTTAATACAAATCATTTGAATTTATTATTAAAATATTTTTATCAAATTCTGGATAACATATGACGTCAAATAAAAAAAAAATGTGACAGACGTCCACGAACTTTTCGAACAACCCTCGAATATTCTTTAAATTTTCTTCATCAAAATTTATAATTGAAAATAAGAATTTAAAATTGTCTATAATTTTTTTTATAAAAGATGATAAACAGAATGTCAAGATTTCTGTAAATAAAAATGAACCCTTGGTCACTCACCTGCCATTCACTCCTTGTCATGATATCCTTAGACATTATTTAAGTATGTAAATGGATATAAGTAACGAAAAGTCAATTAAGTATTCATGAAATTTGCTGAACGTGCGAAATGTTTGTCCTGAATGTTGATATATTGTTACATTAACTTTTCGTCAATAACTTGTCTCCTTTTAGAAATTTTTCTAACCTAGAGCATGCAATGTACGTAACGAATCGATTTTGGACAAAGACTCTATTTTGATGATGAGTGTGTATATACATTGTATATATTTTCAAGATCATCTGGTTTTGTTGTAAGGTTATCCATAAACGCATTGTATGATGTAACAGGTCGTTATTATTGTTAATTGATGATACGTCGTCGATGTATTTTTACATGTATCTGTCTTTCTGACATGCCTCTGAAAAGTTTTTTTCTTTTCCTCATCTGATCATGGTGTATTTTTTTTCTTAAGAAAAACAAATCATCAGTATTCTTGTGTTACAAAATATATTTGGGTAGGACAGAAATGGGTCGAGGGTTTTACTACCAGACTTTTCCTTTTTCTCGATGAGGATAGATCAAATCATCAGTTTTTCAAAAGAAATACAAGAAAATAATGCTGTCTATTACGAGTGTTAATATCTTAGTTTTGAAATTTTATTTTAAATCTTTTTTCAAAGTGCCTCCATGGTAAAATAAAATTGATGTACACTCTCAATGCACTTTGAAAAAAACTAGAGGTACTGTAAGCAATGAGCTCACTAAATAATACCCCCCGCCTCCCATATGAATATAATGGCAGTATCCATGTTTTGCTCTGGAAAATCCAAAGTGTATGTCAGATCAAAATGTAAAATAAAAGATGCACAATGGCAATATGTAATAAAGATTCTATAAAAGTTTCATTAAATTTCCTTCAGTGGTATGAGAGGAGTTGCGGATAAGAGATGGGTACCCCAAAGCGTAACAGACGGACGGACATACCAATTACTATATACCCTCCCACTTTTCAAGCGGGGGTATCAAAAACAACTTTAAAGTGCGTTGATTGTGTCCCAAATTTCACGCAATTATAATAAAAAAATGTAAAAATGCGTCGCAATTTGTTCCAATTTTAACCCACTTTGATATTTTTTTTCACAAAGTGTGTAATTTTTTGCAAAGTGTTTTGCCACAAAGCATACATTATTTCAAATAATTGAAAGACATGTAATTTATTAAGAAAATATTTGAAATCAGAAAAAAAAACCGATTCTAGACAGAATGATGTTTCACATTAATGAATATTGACCTTGTAGAAGGATAGGTCAATACTAATTATCTGAAGTTTGTGACAGACATCAGCTTTCATTCACTTGACGTTGAAAAAGATGAAGTCTTCTCATTTGTCATACGCCCTGGTTAATGGAAATGTTCTATAGTCTGTGAAACATAAGATTATAGATTAATTAGTGCTATAACTTTATCATGTGTTTCATTTCGAGTTCATTTGGATATATCGAGTCGAAAGATGTGCATTTCGACAAGGTGCAATGTGATAAATTTTGTATTTACTGAGTTGTCCTGTTGTAGATGTTATAGTTACTGAGTTGTCATGTTGTAAATTTTGTATTACTACCACACGGTAAATTCAAAATATTATATTAAAAAATAATGTCTCTTCAGTGTTGCTCAAGCTGAAAAGTTCGAAATCCAAAGCATTTCCTTTCAATACTTGGTACCAAAGATTTGAGCCAAAAACGTTGAAGGATCAGAGCTTAGCATGAGGAAGATTTTGAAGAGAATATATAAATTTTACCACAGCAATTAAAAATACATCCCTATTTTCAATGTAATACCAAAATTCAAGGTCACTGGGCTGTAGAGACCCTCGGGGATTTACAGTTTACCAACAGTGGCCTCGACCCAGGGGTCATAATATAAATCATATTGGGTACCAATTGTGATGCGTCAGAAGAACATTTCGACAAATAATATCCCTTCATTGATGCTCAAGCCGAAATGTTTGAAATCCAAAAAAAAAAAATGGAGGAGCTGAAAAAAGGTGTCAAAGACTGGCACAAAAAACGTCGATGAATCAGAGCTATGCATGAGGGAGATATAATTAGCTGAATTCGATAGACTGAGTTGAAATAATGAACGGTTGGTCGGTTTTAATTGTCAAAATTGGCCAAAAAAGTAAAAATATTATCAATTGTAGATTTTTCGGTAACTAGTACATGTACATTGTTCAAATCCCTTAAACTTTGGACTCTATTCCCAAGCTAGAGGGATAGCAGAAACCTTCGTATAAATATGTAACTATGAAATCATGTACTTTTATGGAGAAATTAAGCTTCTTTTAAAATATGTAAGGCTGTATGAGTTTATCTGTTTTTGTTGTTGTTGTTTTTTTTTTGGATAAAGATGAGAAATGTTGTAGATAAAGCGCCATTAGTTTTCCTTATTCGCCAATGAATAAGTGACTTATCTCGGATATAAAGATTAATAATTATATAATTCCAGTTGTACTTTATAATACTGGACAAATTCAAAATATATATATATATATTTATATATATATATATATATATATATATATATATATATATATATATATATATATATATATATATATATATATATATATATATATATATATATATATATATATATATTGTATTTTTGTCTTGCAGATAATTTTTAGATGGTTTATATTTAACGTTTCCAATAAATGACAGTTGAATATAGAAATAAAAATGAAGTTTTTAAAGGTACATTCCCAAAGCTAATTTACAATATGATTTTAAGTGAAATGAAAAATGGTTAACAGAAAGAAAGTGATTTGCTACAACGTGTACCCCTCAACACACGTCTTCAATACTCCTTTTTATTGGTTCCTGTTGACATTGACAATGCCTAAAAGATATTAAAGAATCAGATCATTTTGTACTCTCAGTTTTTGAAATCTTTTAACCCTCTAAATAAAATTGATAACTTTATAATCAAATGAAATCTGTGGAAATAACGAACAGTATTCGAGCTCAAATGTCCATTAAACAAAATAAAATTGCAGCAAATGAAATACGAACTTCCCAAACCACAAAGAAAGGCGTGATCGGTTGTCATAGATGAGTGAGCATCCCTTGCCAACTGGTCACACCCGCCTTGTGGTCTTTGTCATTTCGGAAAATAACGGAAATATCCGTCGACAGTCCAGTGGGTATGTAATTTTCTAATTGTATTGTAGCATGTAGAAGGATATGGAGATAACGAACAGTATTCTATATCAAAGTCCATAAAACAATACAAAATAGGAGCAGAGCAAACACGGACCTCCAAAACATCAGAGGTGCGATCAGGTGCCATGGAGGAGTGAGCATCCTCTGCTGACCGGTAACATTCGCCGTGTGTTCTTTGTCATTATCGAGAAATAAGAGAAAAATCCGTCGTCAATTCAATGTATGAACAATGGACTAACAATTAATATGAAAAACGTCAGTCAGCATTTGACTCAATGATAAATTGTATTTGCTGAAAAGGTCATTGTATCAACCATAGAACTTACGAAATGATGACTTTAAACAAGACTGCTGATATTCTTGTTTCATCAACTTGCTTGTCAATAATTTATTTCGTTTTAGAAATTGTTCATACGTAGAGCATGCTCTTGCCTATCGAATCAACTAAGATATATACACTCCGTATGCAGGTGATGAAGGTATATTGCTGCATAAGTAAGGAAAAATTACGACAGAAAAGATTATGTGATCACGTTTATCATATTGCTTGGTTGTTAGACCACCATTAACGTCTTTTTCAAGTAAAATGTCCAAGTATGTAGAAGATGTGTCAGACTGTGGTATCTTTTATCTCAAGCTCACCAGGATATTACATCGTATCGACGTAGGAATGAGAACCATTGTCAATTGAAAATGCGTCGTCGATATATCTAAATGTCGAATTGAAGGCTTCGTATGAATATAAAAATAGGTCTGCTAATAACGGAGCGCAATAGGTATCCATGGGAATTCCAATAAATTATTGGAATACCTGGTCTTCAAAAAACACATAGACATTGTCAATCAGAAACTTCTTCCAATCCCTCTTTTTTTATGTAAAAATTAAATTGATAAAAAAGTCCTTTCCTCGGTAGGGGCACGGGTAGGAGAAAAAGAACATAACAAATTCTGTTTTTAGTGTAATTTGCAACTATCCATTCCTGAAAAGTAATGGAGCGCTCAAACAAAGGAGTGACGTCACAGGTGGATTTTACAACGGATCTCCGTAATTGTGCAAGTGCGGGGATGAATCCCTCCCGTACCGAGTTCGGCTCAAACGTTCAGTAAATGGCTATTTTATTATCATTTCTTACCTGCTGGACTCCAAAAATGTAGTTATGCAAGACATAAATCAATATAAAAATATTTATAACGATCCACATATCGGTAATTTTACGTACCGGGGGTATATGTCAACACCACAACTTTAATTTATCGGCGATGTTTACTGACATTCAATTTGATAGATTTTAATTTGGGACAGTCAATGAGAATTTAGGATCTATTTGAGCGGATGTTTTAGGAATTCTCTTATTTTAATCATAAATGCTAATCACTGTTTGCGTAAATATAACTCATGAAGTAGTTTTACTTTCCGATGTTTTTGTGATACCATTCGGCAAAATTTAATTTAAAAGCGCCGAGATTTGCTTTACCAAGTTGTTCTATGTTCAAGCGAAAGTCTCAGTACATCACATGTGAACTGTCATGGCCGCTGATTAGAGCGACTGGTTAACACGCAGATTTATTTTACATGGCTTTCGCATTTAACGGGCTATGTTGTTGACAATGAATAAAAATTTCGTCTTTAGTTGAATGTTAAAGCAATTATTTTGCCTGCAGTCGCCCGTATTAAAAAAAATGTACTGCGTGGATGCTGTGGAATCGTAGCTCTCTTCAGAAAACATCGGATCAAAAAATGTGGAGAGGTCTACATTATTGCAGCTAGTAATGTTCTAACAATTAATTTGAAAAAGTCATTCAGCATTTGACTCAATAATAAATTGTATTTATTGACAAGGTCATTGTATCGACCACAGAACTGACGAAATGATGACTTGAAATGAGACTGCTGATATTCGAGTTTCACCAACTTGTTTGTCAATAATTTATCTCTTTTTAGAAATTGCACATCCGCAGAGCATGCTCTTGTGTATAAAATTGCATAAGAGATATAAACCCCGTATGCAGGTGATAAATGTATATTGCTGAATAAGCCAGGGAAGTTGCCGATTGAAAAGTTAAAGCCCTCACGTTTGACATATTTTTGATCAAGAATAGAGTATATTCCAGAGATTTCAAGTTGCACTGAATTCATTTAAGAGTACTAGTTATATGAAATAATGTCCTAAGAATTTGCGTAATATACGGAAATGAGTTCATCTGAGCTTCTTTAATAAGCCTGAAATTACATTGAATAAATTTCTAAAAAAGAACATTTAACGATTTCTTTTTCTGGTTAATTTTTAAAACCATGATCAGATTATGCTATCTATCATCACTGCCCCATACTCGTTAGAATATGCATTTATAAATAAAGCTGAAATTGACCGCGATGTCAGGATAAGTGAGCTGCGGGTCAATGTTAATTGTTAACTTTGAAGGTTGATAAACCCTCTGCCCACTCATATGAAATTTTCCTTAAGCTTTTATGATTTTCCAAAGGAAATGTATATGCTAAATAAAATACAAACATTTATAGCATGGCTTGCGGGGCAAAATTTGACAAAATTTAAGCGGGCTACCATCAAAACGCCAAAATAAGCTAAAATTAGAACCCCGCAAAAATAACCAATTATACTTGTAATTGTGAGCCTCAACAGTATAAAGAAATGCTTTTGTCCCTATCAAAATGTAGATATTTCTTGGTAAAAAGTACATCGTTAAAATCCCTCAGGATTTGTCTAGTAACCTAAACAACTTTAACGAACGAAATTGTAAATATTGAAATAATCAAACGTTATCCTAAATGTTTTTAAGACAAGAAAAGGTGTGGTTCTTCATTATAAGGAATGCATTAATGGTTTACATTTTTTCACGTACAGGTATCTTGAAAAATGGATGTTGTAGGAAATTCGTAGTAAACGAGGCATCATGTGACGAGGCATCACGTGAAGTAAAGAGTACTCATGCATAAGTCTAGGATCATTTATTAAGGATTTGAACAAATTGTATAACTTGCAAAAGAGTTGCCTAAAGCTCACTTAATGACCCAAAGAGTCGAAAGCGCCTATAAGCCACAATTAAATTGTACGTAAAGGGTTATTATATCTTATCATTGTCATCCATCATCTGGTAATAACTGGAGATTTATAGATGTTATTACCACCAAAGGCAGCTTTTGAATTTAATGCTTATGTCATCAACCAATCTCCGAGTTTCGGGTAAGCCTACAAGACGTGTTGGGCGTATCCAAGCATATCTTATCCGTCTAATAGCGACGAAGCTGAATCCCAGTATGGATTTTCAATACCCATATTACATGTATATCACGAGATTACTCTTTTTTTCTTGTTAAGCACTCTTTTACGTGTACTTAACGATTTTTTTAAAATTATATTTTTAAAACAACTCAAAGAATAATTTGTCATAAATGCAAATATTACAATTTTTCAGGAATGTAGTATAATTACCTTTCCGAGTATAGATTTTTTTTTAGAAAAGAACAAAACTTCATCTTACTTTTCAAAAAAAAGAGAAGAGAATTCACCAAAATTGAATAAATGACACCCGAGGGTTTGTATGAACATTAATTAATAAAAGTCATCTCACAATATGAAGAAATTCCACTGACCAAAGCCTAAAAAATTTCAACCATGTACTTATTTCCAAAAATGTCTACAATGAATAACAATTTTGTTACATTTTTGGTATGGAAAAAAGCATATCTGAAGTTCGGGTTCAAAATTATCTAAGGTTTTAAGTTATCATCAATATTGACCCGCTGCTCACTTTCTCACACCGTGGTCAATCGAAATAAGCTTTACTTAAAAATGTGCGTGCTCCAGAGTGCATATATAGCATCATCTGGTCAGGGTTTAATTTTTTTTCTGACAACTAATCATCAATGTTCTTGTATTCGATGTTATGCAAACTGAGTAATTTCAGGCTACCGTTTCCGTATACAACCCAAAATTCTCAGGACATATACCTGGGGAAAAGAAAATTTTTGTTTTGAATTTCATTATCCCATCAACTTCAAGAAAGTTAAAGATTTTCAGGAATTTTTTTTTTCACCTATCTTTACCAATCCAATTATTTTTTTTTAAAAATGGCTCAAAATGTTTGCAAAGTTTACGTATAGAAAAAAGATTTAAAATAAAAAACCCCCTTAAAACACGAATTAATCGGGCGACAAAATCTTTTCGTAAGCTTGAAATAACCATATATATGGTTACATTTATCAACAAACATATATTGATTGAAAATATGTGATTACTCTGATCCAGTTCATAATATTACTTGCACATGTACTTCTGATGTTTAATCGAAAAATATTAGGTAATACGACATCTGTCTGGAATATATAAATCTGCTAATAAAATCTCCTAGCCATTGTATCAAGGGAAGAATTATTTGAATGTTTAAAGTCTCCACTTGAGTAGACAAATCCTTCCACTAATTTTTGCCACCGAGTAAAGTTTCAAGTAAGTAGATTTAATTTAGTTTCCTATGTACTCGAGAATCTTTTTTTTTAATTTTATGTTCTGAGAAAAACAATGTAGTAATGAACACTGCACAGATAAATAAATGAATAAAAAGAATAGAATAGTTTAAAAACTCGGGTATTTTAAATTCGATATAAAAAAACATACGAATAGTATCAAAAATAAAATTTTTATTTTATATGATATGATTATTCAAAGAAAATGATAACAATTTTTTTATTTTAAAAAATCAGCACAAAATATTTTTTTCATATACTGTGTATTAATTTAATGTATAAGGATAACTTTATAATAGAAATTTACCTATGTTTTTGCCATTTTACGCATGTTACTAGTCGTAATGTTATTACCGCATTATCATCTATTTTTGATATATCGACGACGTTTTCAATATGATAATTTCCATTCTTATGTCGATATGATATATCCTAGTGAGTTTGATATAAAAGATACCACAGATCGAGTCTGACACATCTGTTTCATATTTGGATATTTTACTTGAAAAAGACGTTAATGGTAATCTAACAACTAAGCTCTGTGACAAACGTGATGACTTTAACTTTTCTATCGTCAACTTCCCTTACTTATGCAGCAATATACCTTCATCACCTGCAGACAGAATTTATATAGCTCAGTTGATTTGATACACAAGAGCATGCTCTACGTATGAACAATTTCTAAGGTCATCATTTCGTAAGTTCTATGGTCGATACAATGACCTTGTCATCAAATATAATTTATAATTGAGTCAAATTCTGACTGACGTTTTTCATACTAGTTGTTAGTGCATTATTTATACACTGAATTGACGACAGATTTTTCCGTTATTTCCCTATAATGACAAGGAGCACAAAGGGAATGTGACCAGTTGGCAGGGGATGCTCACTCCCTGAGCGCACCTGTCCCCACCACCGATGTTTTGGAGGTCTTTTTTGCTCTGCTCCTATTTTGTATAGTTTAATGCACTTTTGATTTTGGAATACTGTTCGTTATCTCCATATGTTTCATTATATATTGATAAACGAGTGCCAACTTCGAAAACAGCAAAGTTCAGTGTTTTTGATTTTTAGCTTGCCTGTGCGAAATAAATACGATAATACTTGAACAAAGACTGAACTCTGTAGCTTACTGGTGGAGCTTTTGCTTCTTAAACTAAAGGTCGGAGTTTAAATCTAGCACCTACGTCACACCGCATCGAATTTAGCACCTCAAAACTGATTGATTGATTGTTGTTTTACGTCACAATCGAGAATATTTCACTGATATATAGGGACATCACCATGGATAGTTCACTCATAAAGAAACATCACCATATACCGGCGAAGGGCTTCAGATTTTTACCATTACTCGGCACTTACGGCAATTGAGCAGGGAGGGGTCTCTGTCGTGCCAACGTCTGCCGTGTCATTAAAATCTCATCCGAAACCGCCCCAACTGTCATTTCAAGGTAGAGAGCGCGACGGAACAGGTGCTACCCATTTTGTATCCACTTGGGTCAGTCGAGATTCTAACTCACGACCTTCCTAGCATGGAGCAAGCGCTAGATACCCTAGAAACCGACTGAGCTACCGTGAACTGATATAAAAGCTAACAAAGGTAGTGACTGTTTCTTCGCTAGCGTCCGGCAATTCAAGTAAAAGCCATGGGTCTTCGATTGAGACTTAAAAGTTCCGTGCCGTGGTACATATAACAAGAGTTCTGTTTCATGTTCTATTTAGGGCCAATATTTGGTACTCTATAAAAGAGACAAATTTTAACAGTCATGTTATATTAAGGGTCAATATTTGATACTTTTTACAAAAGACGTGTTCTCAGCATGTTAAATGAAATATAGGTGGGCGCTTATTATACATGGGTGTCTATAACAAAAATATTGCAATATTATAAAAGAAATAATGGACATTCATCTTGACACATGAGTTGATAAGAGAAAAACCAATCGATAAAATAACAAAGAGAAAAAAGAATCCCATAATTATTATGGACTAGATTTGTGGGTGTTACATTTGACCACCCTGGTGTCTAACATTTTAAATATGAAGAATTTCCGTAACAACTCGTGAATCATTTCTATTACCCTCCTCCATTCCTTCACACGTGAGGTAGTTGTCATTATCACCTGTCTGTGGGTATATAAATCTTCGTACTAATCTTATTTCACATTTTTCATAATAAAGACTAATGTACCGTATTTGATTAGTCATTTTCAAACCAAGGTTTCTGGTGAAAAGTATTTTTCAGTGAGTATTTGATTTAATCAAGATTACTTTAAGGATATATGCACTTAAAAAAATCATTACAGTGGCAGATTTTGTCATTGTTTTATCAATTTTTTTTAATGATAAAAAGCACAAATAAAACAAATAGTATTTTTTTAAGATAATAATCTTAATTTTGTATAATTGTTTCTATCCCGTTATGGAGAATGTACCATATTCAAAGTAACTTAAAGGTTTATATGCTCGTAAAAATATCCGTCCTTAGTAACTAATTACTTGTAATTAATAATTGTTCTTATCGTTAAAACGACATTTATATGTAAGAATAATGCTTTTGAAAAAAAATAGCTGAAACATTTCTTTTAAAATAAATAGTCTTATATTGGATAATTTGAACATTTCTTAATTAATATCAAACCTCATAAGTGTTAAAATTTAAATGATTATAGATTCACAACGTGCAATTATTCATTCAAGTTGAATTTGTACATCCTCTTCAAGAACCATTTATGAATTTATGAACAGCGGCAAAAATGTCAATGTTTAATTCAAATGAAAGGTTTTCGTTGCCCCAGTGCAGTAGATGTACATATCTCCTAATACTTGTTAGTCTTTTAAAACGTGTATGCCATTAGGTCAATATGAACAAATAAAAGACAGTGGCGTAGCATCGTTCTTGAAAGTGGGGGGGGGGG
>PRKT01000014.1:226659-265380 GCA_003671525.1 Saccostrea glomerata
AAGGGTGTGTCATGACCTTGACCCAAGGTCATTTGGGGAAGTTCAAGGTCACTGGAAGAAAAAGTTCATAATTCGTGTCCGGTCCATATCTTTCTTATGGATAAACTTGGTAGGTTCTCATTTCACACAAAGATTGCCCATGACCCAAGGGTGTGTCATGTCATGACCTTGACCCAAGGTCATTTGGGGAAGTTCAAGGTCACTGGAAGAAAAATTTCACTATTCGTGTCCGGTCTACATCTTTTTTATGGATAAACTTGGTAGGTTCTTATTTCATGCAAAGATTACCCTTGACCTTAGGGTGTGTCATGACCTTGACCCCAGGTCATTTGGGGAAGTTCAAGGTCACTGGAAGTAAAATTCATGATTTGTGTCCGGTCTATATCTTTCTTATGGATAAACTTGGTAGGTTCTTATTTCATGCAAAGATGACCCATGATTCATGTGTGATACATATTATGGAAAAACTTACTTCTGAAAAACCCAGCAGGGGGTATTTTGTCCCGTTTGGACAGTTCTAGTTTTATTAGATTTGAGAGATGGTATGAATCATGTTGAAAATGTGAACTTGCAAAAATTGCATATAAAATGAAAAAAATAACTAAGCTTTTTTGTACTGCAAGTGCAGAGAACATAACAATTTAACTGTTAATTTGCAGTATACTGTGTAAATCAAATGAAACTAAAAACAATTTTTATATCTACTAAAATTCTATTGACAGAGAGTCGCAGTCTTGCAGCACCAGGTATGACGACCTTCATGACCTTGACATTTGCTCCCCAGTATTTAACCACCAGAGGGCCGTAACCTTGGTGATGGAGCAGGGTCATCGTCAGGCTTGTGATGTACTGTTGGATCAAACCATTCTCCCAGGGGTCGGAAATATCATTAAAAATGAGGTATTGGAAGGAAATAAGTATAAACCCATCTAGATGTCAGGATTATATGTACACAGGGTTATTTTTACACCCTTTTACACTTGCATACAAATTTGCCTTACTGAAAATTTGATTTGATTTTCTTTGAGAAGTATTTTTTTATATGTTAAGTGTATATGGATAGGTATGTACTTATATTCATTTAATAGACTCAACAGACTCCATATATCCTGAGCAGACAAGAGGATAATTATCAAAATATCATGATATTTTTCAAGGGAAAATAATTCCATTTCATAAACATTTCATAGGTCAATTAAACAACTTAATTCAACCAATTTTGCCCACAGTGAGACTAATTTTCTTAAAATCTTTGAAAATAAAAGTACAATCTCTATGTCTTACATTTTTTGTGCAAAGCTGTAGATTTTTGTGCAAGAGTTCTAAAGTGAGGTTGGTTAAGGTTTAATATAACTGAAATAAGTTAAATGATTTGTTGAATTTCAACTTGTTAAATCTTAAAGATAGATGAATTTACTGTCATGAACCCCTTCCATCTACTTAATGACCCAAGTACAGCATGATTAAAGCATTTCAGATTCCAGTAGGTTTGAAATAATGAATATTAAGGTATCAATGACTGAAATAAGTTACTGAAGAAAAGTAATACTAACATGTACCAGGGAAAGGTTACCAAAAAATAATGACATTTAATAACTTAAAATATAACTTGTTTCCATGATGTCCCTGACTGGTAATAGCCAAAGTTATAAAGGACTTTAAACATTTTTTTTTTCATTTTACCATGTAGGCATTATTTGACAGTGGTATCAAACCCAGTTCAAAGGTAAGGAATGACTTAAGTTTCTAGGTTAAAGTCTTTTCTGTTTATTTTTTTAAGGATTCATCTTTTTAAATTCAGTTTCTTCTCTTGGGTCAGATAAGTTTTCAAGAACTGAAATTAAAATGCAAAGAAAACATATTTGATATTGTTAGAGGTTTAGTTCTACAAAATTTGGTTTAATAGAGCATTCAATTCATTATACATTTTGTAATTAATGCTGAAAACTGAAATTGAGGTGAAACAATCTTATTTCAGGTCCAGGAACTTTCAAAAGAGCTGATTTCACATTTAGTTAAAATGACGAGAGATTTTTCACTTATCTTCTACAAGGTAGGGTACTATCTATAAAAGTGTCTATCATTCTGATGTGATCTTTGTTTCTTAAAATTAATTCTTATAATTCATTTTGCAAAATTGAATTGTATTTTATTAATTATTAGTTGGGATTATGAAAAGCAAAAAAAAAAAATTTGCATTTTTTGCTAATAATACTCTGGTCATTTGAAATAATCAGTTTCTAGTTTACAGTACTAATTTATGAAATTTAAGATTTCAATATTTTGCATGGTCTATTTGAATATATATCAGATATAATAATTATATCTGATATTTATTCAAATAGACCATGCAAAATGTTGAAATCTTAAATTATTAATTATTATATTTATTCGTTTTATCATAACAACAAAATGACAATTATAGCCATGTTGAATACAATACTGTAAATCAACTTTTATTTGCGACGACTTTATTTCATGATTTACCAGGAGTAAACTAGTTGGCGACGATTAATTCATGATCAAGCCGTTTTTGGAACTGTTTTTGATAGAAAAAGAGACAAATTAAGGACCTGTTCGCGACGAGAAATATTCATGATGATGAGGCTCTCATGAACCTAGCGAAAAACTCGCACGCGAATAAAAGTTGGTTTACAGTATTAGAAAGGACACAGAACTTAAATATCTTCTGCTTTGTAAAGAAGTTTAGAATCCTAAATAATAACTACAAAAGGGTTGTATTTTCTGACATTTTGTAGAAAATATTTTGATCTGTCTAAATGATGCTTTGGAAGAAATTTTTTTTTTTGTCAATCAATTAATTTCCATCAGATCAACAACATTTCCTAAAATTTAAACTCCGGCCTTTTCTTTGAAAAAACAAATCTATTGTTTTCAATTAGTGTAGAAAAACAGGCACCAATTTGAACCAGTATATGAAGATATACAACAAGCGGAAGTGTAGCCAGTGTGAAGGGAAAGTGACAATAACTCGTACGGGAGAAGACAGTGAACGAATGACTCACTATTGTCCGAACTGTCAGACGAACACACTGAAATCAACTGTCAAGTGAGTAGAGTTAATGGTTCTTGGAAGCTTATAAAGGCAGGGCACATTAAAATGAAAGATATTTTTGAATCAGCTTATTTTTTTAGCTCATATCAGCTGCAATAATGTAGCCCTCTCCCCCTTTCATCAGATTAAAAAAAATTTGAAGAGGGCTACATTATTGCAGCTAAGCTCATGAAAATTATGAGCTTTCCCCCTTCTCCCCTTCTTTTACTCCTTACCATGTATACCTTTTCCTAAAGGGAACTCAGATGCACATTGTCATTTACATTTGACAGAATTCATCCGTCTAAAAACAGTCTGCTGGGATGGGTTCAGACAGCCAATCAGAAAGCAGAGGAAGATTCAGCCAATCAGAGAGCAGAAGGAAAGACAGCCAATCAGAAAGCAGAGGATGATTGGACTTGCCAGGTTTGCACACTGATAAACAAAGGGTCACATCTCAGTTGCGAGGCTTGTCAAACAGAAAGAAAATGTGAAATTTCTGGTGAGATTTTGATCTTAAGAAAATTCAAGTACTCCTTTTCTTTTTTTTAGCTCTACTGGTCAGAGACCAGAAGAGCTTATGCGATAGTAATGCGTCCGTCGTCCGTCTATCTGTAAACAATTTTTCAAAATGCTACTCCTCCTACAGCTTTGGTCCAATTTCAATATTACTTGGCACACAAGTAGACTTCACTAAGTTACATAATTCTGTGCATCGGTTTTTGATTTCGATGAACGGTTTTGCCATGGTTACTATAAATAGAAATTTCTGTGAAATTCTTTCAAAATGCTACTCCTCCTACAGTTTTGGTCCAATTTCAATATAACTTGGCACACAAGTAGACTACACTAAGATACATAATTCTGTGCATCGATTTTTGATTAAAGAACGGTGTTGCCGTGGTTACTGAAAATAGAAATTTCTGTGAAATTCTTTCAAAATGCTACTCCTCCTACAGTTTTGGTCCGATTTCAATATAACCTGGCACACAAGTAGACTATACTAAGATACATAATTCTATGCATCGGTTTTTGATTTTGATGAACGATGTTGCCATGGTTACTAAAAATAGAAATTTCTGTGAAATTCTTTCAAAATGCTACTCCTCCTACAGTTTTGGTCCGATTTCAATATAACTTGGCACACAAGTAGACTACACTAAGATACATAATTCTTTGTATCGGTTTTTCATTTCGATGAACTGTGTTGCCGTGGTTACTAAAAATGGAAATTTCTGTGAAAATCGTTCAAAATGCTACTCTCCTCCTACAGCTTTAGTCCGATTTCAATATATCTTGGGCAGTGGCACACAAGTAGACTATACTAAGATACTTAATTCTGTGCATTGGTTTTTATTTTGATGAGCGGCAAGGATCATTAGGGCCCCGCAAGGATTTGCGGGTGCCCTATAGTAATCACTCTGTCCGTCCGTCTGTCCGTCTGTCTGTCTGTCTGTCTGTCTGTCTGTCTGTCTGTCTGTCTGTCCGTCTGTCACTCTTCCGTCCACAAATTTTCTGTTTTTTTCTAATAACTTTTTTTATGGTTTCCCAATCAAGTTCAAATTTGGTATGGTAGTTCAGTAGGCAGGAATACATATTTTGATGCTAAGTTTGGTTCTCTATGTCTTCTGGTTTGAAGCTGGGGTGGTGGGGTAGATTCCTTAACGGTGCATAAGAATGAACGGGCAACTTTTTTTATGATTGCCCAATCAAGTACAAATTTGGTACGGTAGTTCAGTAGGCAGAAATACATATTTTGATGCTAAGTTTGGTTCTCTATGTCCCATGGTTTGGAGCTGGGGTGGTGGGGTAGATTCCTTAACTTTATATAAGAATGCGTTGGCAAAGAGAGATAACTGCTGAAGATGTTCCCATTGTAAACTGAATGCTGCTAGGAGTCCCTTGGGATTAATTAGCTTTCCTCCTGAAGAAAATCCAGAGCATTATCTTAATCTGTCACATTGAGATTAATTACCACCTCTGTCTGCAAATGAAGTTTGTTTTGAAGTTAAATCAATTTGGAATGCTATGAACACTCTGAAATGTGGATTTAAATATAAATTTTTATTATGTATTTTTGTTTGATAGTTATGATTTCATTGAATTCTAAGAAAGAAAGAGATTAAAGAAGATTTTTTGATTTACTTTTTTTCACTTTTTTCACTTTTTTAAAAAATATATTAATTCAAGAATATTATTATTTTTTAATGTAGTTGTATAAAAACCCCATTCTATCATTAATACTGAAAAAGTTCTTATTGTAAATTTAGAAGAAAATGATGAGAGAGGTACAATTAATCCCTTGGGATTAATTATCTAGCCTGCTGCAGAAAATTTAGTAGGCTTTTCTTTGTCTGTCACTTTAAGATTAATGAAAATCTTTGTCTGCAACTGCTGTTTGTTTGAAGTTAAGGTCAAGCCTTCATGATATTTGCATTCAATGAAGGCTGGCATTTTATATAACACAAGCTTCATAACGAATTGTTTAAATATACATTCAATGTTAAGTTGTTCTTTACTGCCTAATGTAAATACAAGGATATTATTTTCAGGTTTTTGAATATTCAGGAATTATCTTGAAATTTTAAGAATACAGTTGCTGTTGCTTATTCTTCGTACATTTATTAATCATTCTGTAAGCTGCACCCTTTTAATTCTACCCCATGGCGGGGCCCTTGCTGACTGGTCAGTTTTCTAGTTTTTCTATTTATTGTAGTTTTAAAGTTTCAAGTCCCAAATGCTACTTTTCTCTTCCTTTGTTTTATTAAGTATAAACCAGTAGAGCTACAGTCTCAACAGAAACTTCTGGTTGATTAAAGCAATCTTAATCCACCTACATGGGGGCATTAGTGTATTTCCATTTTTCAAAATCAAATCTTTTAAATGTTGATACCATACTAAGTAACAATGTTTCACAATTTACCAGAATAGCAATTTAAGGAGGCTGGAGGGTCAACAAATTAACCACAAATTAACCACCAGATTTATTAACTTATTTTTTTAGACATGATATCTTAAGCTGTCAACTATCATTTGGCAAAGAAAAATAAAAAAAAAATTAGTTTTAAAATTTGATCATTTTCTATATATATATATATATGGAGCTCTTCTTCTAAAGGAGATATATATAGTCTAAAATGGCCACAACCCCTAGCCCCCTTAACACTCTGACTTCGTTTCTGTAAAATCAATTAAAAAACTTTTTCACAGCTCTAATAAAATGTATTAACTTTAACATTTTTTTAGATATATATCAGGATGAAACATGTAGAGTATATTTATATTTGAATTAGGTACTGCAGTATCAGATTTGAAGAGGAAATTATCAACAGATGCCGATGACCAGACCACAAAAAGAATCAAAAGAAATGAAAATACTTGTAGAGCGAAGACTTTGACCAACAGTAAGGTTTTGAATCCAACACAATGTCAAAAGAGCAACCACTCTCAAGCAGATAGAAAAGCCACTGTCTCCTCTCCTCATTTTGATTCTGCAGCATCTCAAAACTTAAAGGCTGCTCATGAAAATAAACTGGTGCACCCACAAAATCTGATCAATTCATTACATGGTAACAAACATCTTAAAGGTAATAAAAGAGACAGTAAAGCTTCAGTGCAACAGAGACCATCATCACAGGCTATGGAATTGGGTACCAGTAAAATCCCAGTTGGTCAGAGCACCAGTAAAATCCCGCTCTGTCCAGGTCACAGTAAACCCTGCTCCATGACGCAAACTAGGAAGAAGGGAGATAACTTCCTCCGATGGTTCTTTACATGTGGGGTCTATCCAAGGGCTAAGCAGTGCAAGTTCTTTAAGGTAAAATCATAAATGTGTAAATTCACACTGTAACAGAAAGTTTTAAGTGTTATATATTGTTTACAAGGTTTGTTTGTTGATTAGGCCATTCCAAGTTTTTTCTCTGTTTAGCGTCCACTCATCTTTCAAAAACCTACCTACCTATTCACAAAAAACACACAAGCCAAAACATAAAACACAAGCTAAAAAGTCATAAAAATGACATCCCTCAAATGATTTGATCTAATTAAACTGCTTTAATAGAAGAAATATCTACTATTCTTAAGCAAAAACAATGGAGTAAATGCTTACAATACAACCAATATAACTTACTGTACAGAATTATTTGGAGAAATTTACAAAATTTCGACTAAATTTATCAATTTCAGGACTCCTGTTGTGTGTTTTTTCTCATATTGGGTGTCAAAAACCAAGGCACACACGGATGCTAAACATAGAAAAAACTTGGAATGGCCTTATGATAAGCATTCTATGCCTGAAAGGTGACTCCATGGCAGTCTTCTGCTGTTCAATCATCTTTCCAGATTTTTCAGGGACGATATGATCAGTTGTCTGAGAGGAGCAGTTTTATGCTTTGTTTTAAATCACTGTGTTTCTTATTTATTCATTCATCATTGCAATATTTTCAAGTTCTTTATGATGTCATTTGTCTTTTAGTGGGCTGATGAGAGTTTTCCTATCTGTCCCACCCATGGAAAATCAGCCGCATTCAGAACTGTCTTAAAAGAGGGACCAAACAATGGAAAAAAATTCTTTGCTTGTCCACTTCCAAAACAGAAGCAGTGCGGATTCTTTGAGTGGGCGGAGGGTTTCTAATTTTTGAAGAAAAAGGAAGACTTTGTATTATTGTTATATATAATGTACATCGATACATTGTGTTGCTTTCCATTAAATGTTTTGATGTGCAATAAAATTTTTACATGTATATTTTGATTTTTGTTGTTGTCCAAATTTGTAAGATCTTTTAAAATCATGATAAAATCTTGTACCAAGTAATATGTGTATAGTAAACAAGAAGTTCTATAGATTTTTCTGTAAATTTTGGATCTTGAGGTTGGTATAGGGAGAATTTTTTTAAATGATAAGTTAAAGATATATTTAAGGTGGGATCAAGTGCCTATGAGGAGTTAGCTTGGTCAAGTTAACGGAACATTCCTTAGTTAAAGGACAAGTTAGGTAGCGGCCGAATTGGGCCCCTTATTTGATGTAAAAATCAGTACACTAGTGTCGCCCGCGTGGTGCAGTAGTTAGAGCGTCTGCTCCTGAGTTGCGAAGTAAGGAGTTCATCCTTACATTGATGGTTTGAATCCCACTGTGGGACCTGGAGACTGGTCCTTCGGATGAGACTGTATAAAGCGAGGTCCAGTGTCACAGTAGGTGCTGCACGAAAAAGATCCCTCCCTGCTCAATGGCCCTGAGTGCCAAGTATAGGACAGAACTTGCAGCTCTCCACTGGCAAATGGTGGCATCTCCATATGAGTTAAAAATATTCTCGAGAGGGACGTTCAACAATATACACTATACATGGAGGCCACAAGAGGGTGCAGAAGTAGGACATTTTCCCAAATTTCCTCAATTCTGGTGGAATTTCATATTTGAGATACTTTTCTCTTAGCTTTGAGCGCAAGCTTCCTATCATATTTTTACATTTAAACTGCCTCTGATACAAGTGTATAAAAAATATAAATGTGGTAGATAGGAAAGCTTCATCTTCCCAAGTCAAGAGTTTCTGATCCGCTCCGCTCCACATAACCCTTGACCGAACAGGCTAAGTTTGACGGGGTTTACTGTCACGCCATCCCGTTTGGACAGTTCTAGTTTTATTAGATTTGAGAGATGGTATGAATCATGTTGAAAATGTGAACTTGCAAAAATTGCATATAAAATGAAAAAAATAACTAAGCTTTTTTGTACTGCAAGTGCAGAGAACATAACAATTTAACTGTTAATTTGCAGTATACTGTGTAAATCAAATGAAACTAAAAACAATTTTTATATCTACTAAAATTCTATTGACAGAGAGTCGCAGTCTTGCAGCACCAGGTATGACGACCTTCATGACCTTGACATTTGCTCCCCAGTATTTAACCACCAGAGGGCCGTAACCTTGGTGATGGAGCAGGGTCATCGTCAGGCTTGTGATGTACTGTTGGATCAAACCATTCTCCCAGGGGTCGGAAATATCATTAAAAATGAGGTATTGGAAGGAAATAAGTATAAACCCATCTAGATGTCAGGATTATATGTACACAGGGTTATTTTTACACCCTTTTACACTTGCATACAAATTTGCCTTACTGAAAATTTGATTTGATTTTCTTTGAGAAGTATTTTTTTATATGTTAAGTGTATATGGATAGGTATGTACTTATATTCATTTAATAGACTCAACAGACTTCATATATCCTGAGCAGACAAGAGGATAATTATCAAAATATCATGATATTTTTCAAGGGAAAATAATTCCATTTCATAAACATTTCATAGGTCAATTACACAACTTAATTCAACCAATTTTGCCCACAGTGAGACTAATTTTCTTAAAATCTTTGAAAATAAAAGTACAATCTCTATGTCTTACATTTTTTGTGCAAAGCTGTAGATTTTTGTGCAAGAGTTCTAAAGTGAGGTTGGTTAAGGTTTAATATAACTGAAATAAGTTAAATGATTTGTTGAATTTCAACTTGTTAAATCTTAAAGATAGATGAATTTACTGTCATGAACCCCTTCCATCTACTTAATGACCCAAGTACAGCATGATTAAAGCATTTCAGATTCCAGTAGGTTTGAAATAATGAATATTAAGGTATCAATGACTGAAATAAGTTACTGAAGAAAAGTAATACTAACATGTACCAGGGAAAGGTTACCAAAAAATAATGACATTTAATAACTTAAAATATAACTTGTTTCCATGATGTCCCTGACTGGTAATAGCCAAAGTTATAAAGGACTTTAAACATTTTTTTTTTTTCATTTTACCATGTAGGCATTATTTGACAGTGGTATCAAACCCAGTTCAAAGGTAAGGAATGACTTAAGTTTCTAGGTTAAAGTCTTTTCTGTTTATTTTTTTAAGGATTCATCTTTTTAAATTCAGTTTCTTCTCTTGGGTCAGATAAGTTTTCAAGAACTGAAATTAAAATGCAAAGAAAACATATTTGATATTGTTAGAGGTTTAGTTCTACAAAATTTGGTTTAATAGAGCATTCAATTCATTATACATTTTGTAATTAATGCTGAAAACTGAAATTGAGGTGAAACAATCTTATTTCAGGTCCAGGAACTTTCAAAAGAGCTGATTTCACATTTAGTTAAAATGACGAGAGATTTTTCACTTATCTTCTACAAGGTAGGGTACTATCTATAAAAGTGTCTATCATTCTGATGTGATCTTTGTTTCTTAAAATTAATTGTTATAATTCATTTTGCAAAATTGAATTGAATTTTATTAATGATTAGTTGGGATTATGAAAAACAAAAAAAAAAATTTGCATTTTTTGCTAATAATACTCTGGTCATCTAGTCATTTGAAATAATCAGTTTCTAGTTTACAGTACTAATTTATGAAATTTAAGATTTCAATATTTTGCATGGTCTATTTGAATATATATCAGATATGATAACTATATCTGATATATATTCAAATAGACCATGCAAAATGTTGAAATCTTAAATTATTAATTATTATATTTATTCGTTTTATCATAACAACAAAATAACAATTATAGCCATGTTGAATACAATACTGTAAATCAACTTTTATTTGCGACGACTTTATTTCATGATTTACCAGGAGTAAACTAGTTCGCGACGATTAATTCATGATCAAGCCGTTTTTTTGAACTATTTTTAATAGAAAAAGAGACAAATTAAGGACCTGTTCGCGTCGAGAAATATTCGTGATGATGAGGCTCTCATGAACCTAGCGAAAATTTCTCGCATGCGAATAAAAGTTGGTTTACAGTATTAGAAAGGACACAGAACTTAAATATCTTCTGCTTTGTAAAGAAGTTTAGAATCCTAAATAATAACTACAAAAGGGTTGTATTTTCTGACATTTTGTAGAAAATATTTTGATCTGTCTAAATGATGCTTTGGAAGAAATTTTTTTTTTGTCAATCAGTTAATTTCCATCAGATCAACAACATTTCCTAAAATTTAAACTCCGGCCTTTTCTTTGAAAAAACAAATCTATTTTTTTCAATTAGTGTAGAAAAACAGGCACCAATTTGAACCAGTATATGAAGATATACAACAAGCGGAAGTGTAGCCAGTGTGAAGGGAAAGTGACAATAACTCGTACGGGAGAAGACAGTGAACGAATGACTCACTATTGTCCGAACTGTCAGACGAACACACTGAAATCAACTGTCAAGTGAGTAGAGGAAATGGCCCTTGGAAGCTTATTGTGGCATGGCACATTAAAATGAAAGATATTTCTGAATCAGCGTATTTTTTTAGCTCACATTAGCTACAATAATGTAGCCCTCTTCTCCTTTCACCAGATTAAAAAAAAATGAAGAGGGCTACATTATTGCAGCAAAGCTCATGAAAATTATGAGCTTTCCCCCTTCTCCCCTTCTTTTACTCCTTATGTATACCTTTTCCTAATGGGAACTCAGATGCACATTGTCATTTACATTTAACAGAATTCATCCATCTAAAAACAGTCTGCTGGGATGGGTTCAGACAGCCAATCAGAAAGCAGAGGAAGATTCAGCCAATCAGAAAGCAGAAGGAAAGACAGCCAATCAGAAAGCAGAGGATGATTGGACTTGCCAGGTTTGCACACTGATAAACAAAGGGTCACATCTCAGTTGCAAGGCTTGTCAAACAGAAAGAAAATTTGAAATTTCTGGTGAGAATTTGATCTTTAAAAAATTCATCTGCAATTTAACGTTTTCTTTAATACTTTATTAAAGCAATCTTAATCCATCTATATGTTTGCATTATTACCATTATTTTAAGTTGAATCTTTTCATTTTTGATACCATGCAAAGTAACAATGTTTTACAATTTTTAAGAATAGCAATTTAAGACTCTGAACTCTTTCCTGTTGATTAAAGCAGTAGTGGCTATTTTTGCTACTCATTTATTTTTGCACTATAAAATCAATTACAAAACTATTTCACTGCCCCAATGAAATCTGTTGATAATAAAAAAAGAATTTTTAATATCAGGATGAAATGTAGAGTATATTTATATTGGAACAGGTACTGTGGTGTCAGATTTGAAGAGGAAATTATCAACAGATGCCGATGACCAGACCACAAAAAGAATAAAAAGAAATGAAGATACTTGTAGAGCAAAGACGTTGACCAACAGTAAGGTTTTAAATCCTAAACAATGTCAAGAAAGCAACAACGCTCCAGCAAGCAGGAAAGCCACCATTTCCTCTCATTATTTTGATCCTGCAGCATCTCAAAATTCAAAGGCAGCTAATGAAAATAAACTGGTGCACCATCAAAATGTGATCAATTCATTACAAGGTAACAAACATTTAAAAGATATTAAAAGAGACAGCAAAGCATCAGTGCAACAGAGACCATCATTAGAGGCTATGGAATCGGGCACCAGTAAAATTCCAGTTGGTCAGAGCACCAGTAAAATCCCTCTCTGTCCAGGTCACAGTAAGCCCTGCTCCATGACACAAACTAGGAAAAAGGGAGATAACTTCCTACGATGGTTCTTTACCTGTGGGGTCTATCCAAGGACTAAACAGTGCAAGTTCTTTAAGGTAAAATCATAAATGTGTAAATTCACGCTGTTACAGTAAGTTATAAGTGATATATATTGTTTACAAGGTTTGTTTGTTGATTTTGACAAGCATTCTATGCCTGGAAGGAAACTCAATGGCAGCGTTTTGCTGTTTAGTCATCTTTCCAGATTTTTCAGTGACTATTCTATCAGTTGCCTAACAGGAGCAGTTTTATTCTGTGTTTCTTGTTTATTCATTGCAATATTTTCAAGTTCTTTATGAATTCTGTTTGTCTTTTAGTGGGCTGATGAGAGTTTTCCTATCTGTCCAACCCATGGAAAACCAGCGGCATTCAGAACAGTCCTAAAAGAGGGACCAAACAATGGAAAAAAATTCTTTGCTTGTCCACTACCAAAACAGAAGCAGTGCGGATTCTTTGAGTGGGCGGAAGGTTTCTAATTTTTGAAGAAAAAGAAGACTCTGTGTTTTTGTGATAAACAATGTACACCGATACATTGTGTGGCTTTCCATTAAATGTTTGGATGTGCAATAAAATTTTTACTTATATATATTCTGATTTTTGTTGTTGTCCAAATTGGTAAAATCTTTTAAAATCATGATAAAATCTTGTACCAAGTAATATGTGTATAGTAAACAAGAAGTTCTATAGATTTTTCTGCAGATTTTGGATCTTGAGGTTGGTATAGGGAGAATTTTTTTTTAATGATAAGTTAAAGATATATTTAAGGTGGGATCAGGTGCCTATGAGGAGTTTGCTTGGTCAAGTTAACGGAACATTCCTTAGTTAAAGGACGAGGTAGGGTAGCGGCCGAATTGGGCTCCTTATTTGATGTAAAAATCAGAACACTAGTGTCGCCCGCTTGGTGCAGTGGTTGGAGCGTCTGCTCCGGAGTTGCGAAGTAAGGAGTTCATCCTTACATTGATGGTTCGAATCCTACTGTAGGACGTGGAGACCGGTCCTGCGGATGAGACTGTATAAACCGAGGTCCAGTGTCACAGTAGGTGCTGCACGAAGAAGATCCCTCCCTGCTCAATGGCCCTGAGTGCCAAGTATAGGACAGAACTTGCAGCTCTCCACTGGCAAATGGTGGCATCTCCATATGAGTTAAAAATATTCTCGAGAGGGACGTTCAACAATATACACTATACATGGAGGCCACAAGAGGGTGCAGAAGTAGGACATTTTCCCAAATTTCCTCAATTCTGGTGGAATTTCATATTTGAGATACTTTTCTCTTAGCTTTGAGCGCAAGCTTCCTATCATATTTTTACATTTAAACTGCCTCTGATACAAGTGTATAAAAAATATAAATGTGGTAGATAGGAAAGCTTCATCTTCCCAAGTCAAGAGTTTCTGATCCGCTCCGCTCCACATAACCCTTGACCGAACAGGCTAAGTTTGACGGGGTTTACTGTCACGCCATCTAGTGAGATTACACATTTTGAACTCTAATGACCTCTGCTTTTAGCCAATTAGAGTAAAAGAATTCAACAGAGAATTCGAGATAAAATTGGTAGTCGGTAATAATTCAATAGTAACTCAACTAAAAATCTGAGGCAAACCTTTAATTTGGCTATTTAGTGATAAAGACGTTATCCTTGGGACTAAAACTGGTGTGTTTTTTCTGTATACGATTTAGTTTCAGTTTAAATAAAATAACGATTTTGATTGGTTCATGCAAACTTGCATGAGGCCAATCAGATAATGCATTTCTAACCCCGTCAAACTTAGCCTATTCGGTCAAGGGTTTATGTGGAGCGGAGCGGATCAGAAACTCTTGACTTGGGAAGATGGGAAAGCTTGTGCGTCATGTTGTCCGAAACAAAATGTGCTGTAAAATCGATGAAAATTTGCATAAAAATGAGAAATTTTGAAAATTGACCTATTTTCTGACCTCTCTATGACCTATATGTATTCCAAAACTTAAGACCAATACTCATTTTGTTGCAAGGACGACAACAGATTGTTATTAATAAACTGTTGCGTCATTCTAAAAGACAGCCAAAATCAGGGGCCATAAAAGGGTCTTACCCATCTTGTCCTTATAATTATATATAAAAACAAACAAACTGTATATTGAATGAAATAAGTCAGCCAAAATATGATTCTACATTGTATATACTGTAAAATCGCACATTTTCGTTAGGTCAAATTTTTGAGGTTTAATGAAGGAAAAAATATATTGTTCTGTATGGACTTGATTCCGTTGTCGGAAAATGTTAGGTAGTAATGCATACTGTAAAATCACGTATTTTCGTGGGGTCAAATTTTTCGTGGTTTGAGGAAAACTCTTGGTTTGTGGAGATTTAAATTCTTGGATGAGGAATTGTTGAGAACGTAACATGTAACCTTTTACATTTCGTGGTGGACATGAATTCGTGGGTGTGTTCATACCTCGAAAGTAATGAAAATTAAACCCCCACGAAAATTAGTGATTTCATAGTATATGAAATTTTACATATATAATGAGCTTTCAGCTCAGATGAGCTAATAAGTCAGCATATATTTTCAAAGTTGCAACCTCTACATACATGTACTACAAGTATAATTTAATTTGACGTTGCTAATAACATGAATAATCAGTTAATCTTTCTTTAATTCAGTTAATTTTTCATTTATTTGCACGTGTGTACTTCCATGAAAAATAGAGTGATCCCATTCCACCTTAATTACTATAGATTAGTTCAGGTTCAACTTTACATAAAACATGCGTACACAAACATTAAGATTTCACTTTGAAAGAATCTGGATGTAAATAAGTTCATGATTTAAGGAAATCTGCATTAATGTTAAAACAAAAACAATTACTGAGTAGGTAACCGCTTTCCACACTGTCTCATAAATTCATTCATGCAAATATTGAAATGTTTCACATTGATCAGTAATTATTAGAAATTATAATCGATCAATGATTAAAAAATGATATTTAAGACTTAGATAAACCTATCAGATGAACTTTAGTATTTAAAACAAGATGTGTTTGTAAAACATTATGCATCCAGCGGCAACAAAGTGCAAAAAGCTATTTTTAGCAAATATTTTGGACACAGTCAGGGTCACAGGTCATTGACTTGGTGTCATTTGAAAGAATTTGATTAGTGGAGTATGCATAGCAATTATGAAGTTTCTATCTCTTATGGTTCAGAAGTTATGGCGAAGGTTCAAAAGGGTTATTTTAGTACTAGTATATATGTCAATGTCAAGAGAACAAAGTCATTGACCTTGGTGTCATTTGATAGAACTTAATGAGTGGAGCATACCACATGTGAAGTCTATCTTCTATGGTTCAAACGTTATGGCGAAGGTTTGAAAAGAAGTATATTTTAGCATATAAATCTTAGTCAAGGTCACAAGATCACTGACCTTTGTATCATTTGAAAGAGCTTAATTAGTGGAGTAGGCATACCAAATATGAAGTTTATATCGCTCATGGTTCAAAAGTTATGGCGAAGGTTAAAGATAACAACAGACAGACAAACAGACAGGCAGGACAAAAACTATATGCGCTATTTTGTCCTGCCCGTCTGTCTGTCTCTCTGTCTGTTTATCTGTCTGCAAAACTTTAACCTTGTCTATAGCTTTTGAGTGGGTGGGGCTATGGCGTTCATATTTCACAGGTGTATTCCTTGTGACAAGAATTTTCTTTAGGTACATGTACCACCAAATTTGACTTCGTGACTTTGACCTTGGAGTTTAACCCCCTTTAACCAAAAATTTCCGAAACTAAACCATCGTAAAAGTTTTGAATACCTGGTCTTTGGGCTTTCATATACTTCACATGTGTATTCACTGTGACAAGACCTTTCATTGGATATAAAATTATTTGACCTCTTGACATGACCTTTAGCTTAGAGTTTGGCCCGCTTTAAAAAAAACATTAACCTTGACCATAACTTTTGAACCGTTATTACTAGGGCTTTCATTTTTCACAGGTGTATTCCATGTGACAAGACCTTCCTTTAGATACCAACAATTTGACCTTGACCTAAGAGTCTTGTCTACTTATAAAAACTTAAACTTGACCTTAACTTTTGAAAAGTGCATAGACACAGATTTGAAGTGTATATTTTCTCAAGTTTTCTGTATAATATTACGAATTACATATTGCTTGAGCATTTCACAAGAAAATATAATAAAAATCTTATTTCATCTCCAAGTTATTGAAACTTCGAATTTCTGGTAGGGTTTGATTGAAACGTCCTTGCACTTTCACAAATTATAATTTTATTCTTAATACTTCAGAAAAGTGGCAATTTCATTGTATATTAATGAAAAATATTAAAACTGCAATCTAGAAAATTCAGAGTAAAAATGTTCGCAAAGAAAACGCGCTTACAGTATAAAATCAGTACTTGCTCAGTTTTGGGCAGACTTAACAATTAAGCACCCCCGGTGAATCGTAAACATTTACAATAACAGAGCTTGTGCCCTGTTTACGAAAACAGTTTATGTTTCACAAGTGTATATATTTTCTTAAACTGTACAGAACACTGAGCACGCACTGGCGATACTAGTTAGGGGGTTTTACTTGTGAACAGACCTTCCACTGGGTACCAACAATTTAGACCTTGGAGTTTAACTTGCAATTGAGAAATTTCAACCCTCGCCATAAGCTGCTTTACTAGGACATCATTGTTTCTCATGCACATCTTCTTTTTAATCAATTTTAGTTATTTCAGTGATTTTCCACGATATTGATATTCAAGATATATCGATTCAGCTAATAAATGGAAATACAATATAAGTTTTAAGCTGGGTTATCGATTATCCCATGTTCCTGAATTCCATCTTTGTCCTTTTGGGCATCCGTGGCACATCCTCGGACATCATCAGAGCCAATTCGTCTTTTCCTTTTCTTCTTTCCAAGTTTTCTGCATAGACCGTATTTTAGATGACGCATCATGATTGGTATATCGCTGATGATGATGATTCCAATGAAAAATGCAATGAGTAGTGGTCCAAATATTGTCCCAAAGGCAATGGCAGAGGCACGTTTATCAAAGACTGATAATCGTTTGCGAAGCTTTTTATTCAAATCTGCTTTATTAACTTTCAACTCCTTTTTCATTTTTTCGATTTTAGCTTTGAGCACTTTCTTGTCCGAAATGAAGACCTGATTTTTTATTCGCTCGCATGGGCACATACAGCCTTGAAAAAAGTATTGCTCAGTTAAATACTTAAGAACATATGATACAAACAAAAAATGGATGCCTGGATTGGTATATATTTTTGGGCCTAATTTTCAATGAAAATGATGCAAATAATAAATTTCTAGAATATGAAGAAATTGTAAACCTTCTATGATGTTCAAAATTCTGCCTCTCTGAATCCATCCTTATTAATCTAATATACAAATATTTTTCACTTCAAATCCCATTTTTGTGAAAATTTGAATAAAAATTAAAAAAAAGACTACGCGGTGAAACTTATTCAATTTACTCATTAAAATTTGACTCAAGTTGTTATTTTCAATTTTTTTTGACAAAAGTTTGTATCTTCTGTCCTTTTTTAAAAAAACTTTTTTTTTCAACTTTTCTTTTCAGTATGAAATTCTTTAAGATTCAATCATATTTGCTTATATACTACAGCATGGCGTTTTACAGGTGACTGGACAAATGTATCTTTTAGCTTTCAAGAGTCTGATCCATAGAAATATCGATTTGATAAAAAAAGCATATCGACTGGTTAAGTGCAAGTTCGATTTGCTTTTCGTTCTGTTAAGGACATTCATACGTAAGATTCATACGTAAGATTTCTGAGGAGATGGCTTAGAATATGTATCTTTAAACATTATTTTCAGGTCCCTTGTGTCATTAAACAGACTCAAATTTTCAGTCACCTGTAAATTTTTTTTAATTGTAAACTATATCTTTGAATTAATAGTTGAAGCCAAATTATTTGAAAGAAATAATTGCATCAAGCAGGCAAAATATATTCAGCGTTTTTATTGCACACTGGTCATGCTGGTAGAAAATGCCTTTGGTATTGAAAAGATTACCTTGGTTCACAGAGGAAGCTGTAGTTGATTTCATAAGATAAGTTGTTGGCGTTGTTGACAAGGATGATGATACATATACGGATTGGAATGTGTCTGTTGACGATTTGACTGTGCTTGATGTTTTAGGTGTAGATGCTGACAAGGAAGATGATGCCAAAGTGGAGCTGATAGTTTTTAAAGGTGAAGTTGTAGTTGACGGTACAGAATCAGTAGTTAATGATTTTGACGCCAATGTTGAACTGACGGCTGTTGACGATTTAGTTTCAGTTGATGTTGATACCGATGTTGAACTACCGGTTGTTGACGATATACTTGGAGTTGATGTTGATACCGATGTTGAACTTCCGGTTGTTGACAATGTAGATGGATTTGAAACTGATGTTGAACTACCGGTTGTTGACGATGTAGTTGATGTTGATACCAATGTTGAACTGCCGGTTGTTGACGTTGGAGTTGGAGTTGATGTTGATACCAAAGTTGAACTACCGGTTGTTGACGATGTACTTGGAGTTGATGTGGATACCGATGTTGAACTACCGGTTGTTGACGTTGGAGTTGATACCGATGTTGAACTACCGGTTGTTGACGTTGGAGTTAATGTTGATACCAATGTTGAACTACCCGTTGTTGACGTTGGAGTTGGAGTTGATGTTGATACCGATGTTGAACTACGGGTTGATGTTGGAGTGGATGTTGATACCGTTTTTGTTGATGTTGTTGTAGTTGATGGTACTGAAACAGTTCTTGATTGTAACACCGATGTGGAGACACTGGTTGTTGACAATGTTGTTGTAGTTGATGGTACAGAGTCGGTTGTTGATAGTGATACCGATGTGGTGTCGACGGATGTTGACGATGAAGTTGAAGTTGATGGTACTGGTTCAGTTTTGGATAAAAATAATGTTATACTTGTTGAGGTGAATGATACTGATGTTATAGTTGTTTAGCTGATGTTCATATAAAAGAATATTATGTTTGTAGCAAAGTTTTTATAGTAAATGATTGTTTTACGGTAGATACAGTGTAATTTCTTGAGTTGATAATATGAATCAAATAATATTTTATTCACTTAAGGGGGCCGACTGGGGTTTTATTGCGCGAAAACTAGAATAGCGAAACTTTTTATTTTTATATTATGATATATAACTTACATTGACTCAAGGGTACATGACAAGTTTGGGAAAAAATCTACCGTCCAGGAATTTATAAGGGACCGTCTCAAAATACAGGTACATTTACTATAGGATTATATAGAAAAGTGCCATTTTTTTTCACTTTTCAGCAAATTATACAAATAGTACATTATGCTTTTTACTCAAACTATAATATATGATGAGTAACACTATATTGTACATTATACACATATATGTAAGAAACACAAATTTCTACCGTCTTGTTTCCAAAGATGACATCTCAAAATACCAAAAATTAACGAATTTTTCTGGGTTTTTTTTATAGAGTGCTACAAAATCTGAAGGATGCAAAGGATTTATACAAAAAATAATAAAAATGAAGGTGAGATTATCTAATTTCTATGTTTTAAATTTTAGGAGCATATACTTGTTGCTTTTTATTTTATGACATTTTTATTACCCCTTCTTTAAGAATTTCACGTTATCATAACGTCAAAAACACACCATTTCGATGTCAATATACCTATAAAAATTAGATATAGTTATATGAAATTGTAATGAAATTTTTCAACGTACAATTTCTTAATTTTATCTAGTTTCTTTTTTTAAATGAAGAGAAAATATTGCTTTAAAACAGTAGATAAACTTCATTTTACTATAATGCGCGAAATATTGCGCAATGGAAACCACAGTCGGCCCCCTTAAATATGATTCATGGAAAATTTCATGGAAACAGCCTGGGATTTATGTAACATGGGGTGGGGATTGTTCTCCAAAATTATCTTCGCGCTAGCTTTGTGTCTCAGATTTTGCTTTTATGTAATGGGATAAAAAAATGTTTGGTTTGAAAAGTTAAGTGAAGTTAGATGCTAAATGATACATGGACAGTAAACAAAAGCAAACTTTGAATGGCTTATTTTGAAAAGATGAACTTAATGAATAAGAGTATATTTATATAGTCTTAGTTATAGATAAATTTGCTTGTGTTAATATATACAAAAGATCTTACCTTCAAAACTGGAAGAACATAAGACAGGGAGTAGGGTGTTGCACGGCAATAAAACAAATTCTGATGTTGTGCCACTAAACGCTACACAGTCTGAAGTGTCGGAATTGTCAGTTAGTGTTTTCCAGCGATCTAGTCCAAAACACTGAGTCTCATTTCGAATATTCATGAAGTATCCTTCTAAAACTAGGTCATGAGCACCAATCCAAACTCCTGACCTATTTGCAATCCTTTATTAAAAAAAGGGTAAAGAAAATAAAATAACATGGGGATATTTACTTAGCTAAAAAAATTAACAATTCAGGATCCATTGGCTACATCGCTCACTGGCAGGGAAGAAATCCAAATCAATCCAGTAGTGAATGGCAAAGTTAAATTTACACTACCTCTACATGTAGATGCTTCTTTATCAATATTGCTAATCATGGCTTTGCTATTCAATGAGAAAAAAATTAAAGAAGTTTTCTTATGTTTCTTATGTAAAATTATGTTTCCTCATTGTGACCCCATCCTACCTATCGTAATATTATTCATAAGTAAACCTTGACCCACTGTTGTGCCACTGTCGTACCCTAAGAGTCTGTTGAAATGGGGGGGGGGCTAAACCTAGGCCCCAGTGTTCAATGTCTATGTTATGTCTGAAAAAAGGGGGGCTAGGCCCCCCTTTTTTCCGACGCCCATGCAAACTCTCCCAAAATTTCAAATTTGAATAATTTGCGCATTTATGTTCTATTTTTCTTGAAAATTCTGCTTCCTGCCACCACCTACCCCCCAAAAAATGTACAGAAAACTTATGATACAAAGAATGAGATCAGCCTTTGCACTTAAAAAAAAATGAGATGCATCTGCAAGAAAAACTTACTTTTCAAGCAACAAATGCAATTTCAAGTTTTCCGTTATATCTGCGAACGTTCCATTATGTGCTTGACAAATTCCATCGGCTTTAAAGAAGGCAGTTCTTTCTTCAGTTATCGAAAGTTTTATATTACTGCTAGGATTTTCTTTCATCTCAGTTGTGCAATTTACTATAAGCAAAGAAAAAAGGAGCACATGATCGGTCATGAAATCATATGTGAAAATCTGTGATTCTTTGTGCATTTTATTTCCTTCCATGCATGATGATATATATACATCCACTGAATATTTTTCCCTTTATTTCTTATGAAGATCATTGACATTAATCAGTGCATAAACGATAGTAAGCAAACAGCGTCCAGAGAGTTCTTGGACAATGGCTGTTCTATCAGTTATGCATACAATGACACATTTATTTATTAAACATTTTACATATTTAATTATACTTTGAATGTTTTTTTTATATAGATGTAAATATAAACAATAAAATGTCTTTCTTTCTTTGTTAACTACGGGAATTGACATCGCAATTATTGCAGTTAAAAAGTCATAACACGCTTACGCGGGTTATGTACATGTATTTTTTTCTGCAAATAACAGCTGCGACATTAATTCCCGTACATGTACTAACATTCAAAGAAAGAATTTTATTATTCTAAATAAACGCACATGAGATCTCTTTAGAACATATGGCTTTGTACTCCATTTTACAAGGAACAGCAAACCATCCCAATTCACTCTTCATAACGCAGATTGCTTGGAGTATGTTGGATACCAATGCTGTATCACTGAGGATATTATCTGGTTCCAATTTAGCCCAGTTTTTATATTCAGTAGATCTATTCATCATATCAACAAAGTGTTTTTCGTTATAGATATAATGAATACCAATCCAATATTCATGTCCAAAATATCTGTAATGCAACATAAAATATTATATAAATATTGCATGAAGTTGAGGGTAACATTGAAAGATGTCACCCTTAAAAAACTGTTGTCAACCGATGCACAGTCGAGGTTGACAATGGTTTTCGAGAGGTAAACTTTTTTAGTTTAAAATATATTTTATTCATTTAGAAATGGATTGAACAGCAAGCATAAATGCCTATGATCGTTCTCTCCATTGTCACCTTCATTTGAATAACACCCGTCGTCAAGAAACGTTGACTTGCTACGCTGGAACGCGTGGGTTCATTATTCAGCGGGTAATAGTGTTTTCAAACAAGAGGCCCATGGGCCACATCGCTCACCTGAGAGTCTTTTGTCATATTGTTCTTTACCAGATTTCCCCCTTGTAATACATATTGTGACCCCACCCTACCCCAATGCTCATGATTTACACAATTTGAAATCTACACTACCCCAGGATGCTTCCACATAAGTTTCAGCTTTTCTGGTCCAGTGGTTCTTGAGAAGAAGATTTTCAAAGATTTTTCCTATATATTTCTCTGTGAAATTTTGATTCCCCATTGTGGCCCTGCCCTACCCCCAGGGGTCATGATTTGAACAATTTAGAATCTACACTACCCCAGGGTGCTTCCACATCAGTTTCAGCTTTTCTGGCCCAGTGGTTCTTGAGAAGAAGATTTTCAAAGATTTTTCCTATATATTTCTATATAAAACTTTGATTCCCCATTGTGGCCCCGCCCAACCCCCGGGGGCTATGATTTGAACAATTTAGAATCTACACTACCCCAGGGTGCTTCCACATGAGTTTCAGCTTTTCTGGTCCAGTGGTTCTTGAGAAAAAGATTTTCAAAAATTTTTCCTATATATTTCTATGTAAAACTTTGATCCCCATTGTGGCCCCGCCCTACCCCCGGGGGTCATGATTTGAACAATTTAGAATCTACACTCCCTCACAATGCTTCCACATGAGTTTCAGCTTTTCTGACCCAGTGGTTCTTGAGAAGAAGATTTTCAAAGATTTTTCCTATATATTTCTATGTAAAACTTTGATTCCCCATTGTGGCCCCGCCCTACACCGAGGGTCATGATTTGAACAATTTAGAATCTACACTACCCCAGGGTGCTTCCATATCAGTTTCAGCTTTTCTGGTCCAGTGGTTCTTGAGAAGAAGATTTTCAAGGATTTTTCCTATATAATTCTATGTAAAACTTTGATTCCCCATTGTGGCCCTACCCAACCCCCGGGGGTCATGATTTGAACAATTTAGAATCTACACTATCCTAGGGTGCTTCCACATAAGTTTCAGCCCTATTGGCGTAGTGGTTCTTGAGAAGAAGATTTTTTAATGACCCCACCCTATTTTTGTCTTTTCTTGATTATCTCCCCTTGTGAGGGGACTTGGCCCTTCATTTTAACAATATGAATTTCCCTTCACCCAGGGATGCTTTTATCAAGTTTGGTCAAAATTGGCCCAGTGGTTCTTGAGAAGAAGTCGAAAATGTGAAAAGTTTACAGACGGACGCCTTTCATACTTCACATATGTAATCCATGTGAAAGGAACCTTCATTGAATACCAAGAAATTTGATCCTTTGACCTTGACCTTGTAGTTTGACCTACTTTCAAAAGGCAAACCTTGACCATAACTTTTAAAGGGTTAGGGCTATTGCTTTCATACTTTATATGTTTAATTCTTGTGACAAGACCTTTCATTTGATAACAAGACCTTTGACTCTTTGACCTTGGAGCTTGACCTGCTTTTCAAATTTTTTAAAAACTTTTGCCATAGCTTCTGAACGGTTAGGGCTAGGGCTTTCATACTTTACATATGTATTCATGTGGCAAGAGCTAGTCTAGCCCTAGTCCTTTAAAAGTTATAATCAAAGTTTGCTTTTTAAAAGTAGGTCAACTCCTAGGTCAAAGGGTCAAAGTTCTTTGTATCCAATGAAGGGTCTTCTCACAAGGATTACCAAAGTGAAGTATGAGATCACTGGCCCTTAGCGTTCAAAAGTTATTGCAAAGGTTAAAGTTTTTTTCATAGAACAAAAATCTCCAAGGTCAAGGTCAATAGGTCAAGGTAATTTGTATCCAATGAAAGTTCTTGCCACATAGAATACATATGTAAAGTGTTAGAGCTAGTGCTTTCATACTTTACATATTTAATCCTTGTGACAAGACCTTTCATTTGATAGCAAGACCGTTGACCTTGACCTTTGAGTATGACCTACTTTTTAAAAATTTTAAACTTGGTCATAACTTCTGAACGGTTAGGGCTAGGGCTTTCATATTTCACTTATGTATATTTTGTGGCAAGACCTTTCATTGGATACAATGACCTTGAAGATTTTCATACTTAAAAAAACTCTAACCATGGCCTACTGTCATATTTCACAATAAATTGTATTTTCAAAGAGAATACCCTTTTTTGGTACTAATATATTAAAGCATTTAAGAAAAGTTTAATCTATGCTATGTTGCCATACGGGGGCATCAGTGTTTCACAAACACATCTTGTTTACAGTGCTGTAATATATGCCATGAGGCCATTTTTGATATAATAGTGTTTGCTTGTCTTATCCCGAATCAGGGTAAAATTATTGGGTTCAATTAGGGTAGACCTGAAGGAAAATCTGTTTTCTTCAGAATTTTTTTTTAAAAAATGTATCTTTTGACGGCAAAAAAAAAAAAGAAGAGTTTCCAGGCATGTATAAAAAAGTTTTGAGTCGGGTCATCTTTATTCAGTCAGTCGGGAGAAGGCGACCACGCAATTTTTTGCCTGATAGAGATCAACTTTTCAGTTTGAGTCGGGTTCGATAGTCATAAAATTATTATTCGCGGGAAATCGGTGTTACGAATTACGAAACATCAATTGACCACTGTGACACCTTCCAGTTCCATTATAAATCCAGCTTCAGAATGGTCGAGGGCCCAGGTTGTAAACTTAAAGGAGAGAAAATAAAATCTAAGCTAATGAACCAGACAGTCAAATCGGTCTCTGGAAATGCCGTGGAAAGGGTAAGACTTCTGAATACTTGAACCAGTATGGGCCACTCACCCAAATGGGATATAAATTTACAGTTTCTACCACTTTATTGGGGTTTCATCCCTTCTGTATGGGTATTCTCCAAAAAAAAAAAAACGGGGGGTTTCAGGAATTTCCAGTTACCGAAATTTACAATGTGAAAAAATTTTGGCCATTAAAAATCATAAATCCGCATCGATAAACTTAAAAAGGAATAATTTTTGGTATGCAAGTTTTTCTGCAACTCTACATTTTGTAAGATTGATCCCCAAGAAGTTATGGAACTTCCAAGGAACCAATCTCCTAAACAGTGGGCATGCATACAGAAATAAACTTTTCAACCAAAAGATAACAGCTGTATAATCATAATATTAGCACAGGAGCAGTGCTTTCCGGCGTGTAATCACTATTTATTAAAATATCACATAGGATATTACTAAAATAATGTTGTCTAAGTAATACTATATATAATTATTAATTATGATTTTTTAATGAATAATTATTACTGTATACATGCCGGGAGCAAGCCCCTCTGATCTCAGCAAGGATTTTTTTTATATCCCCAGGGCCTTGGTGAGGAGTGAAAAACACACAAGTTTTAAATAAAAATCAAATCCAACCCATTAAGTATGGAAGATAATTTTAAATTTTATTATTCCATGATTTAATACATCTTTCTCAATGTTTTACTTAATTTTATTCAGAAATCCATTTTGTTTTTCTTCACCACTTTCATGCAAAACTCATTGTGAAAAACAAATGTGGAAAAATATCCAATGAGTTATATAAACGATATACATGAAAAGGGGGGGGGGTAAAAAAGATGAGATGATTAATAAATATACACATGCCTGGTATAATTTTAATATGTTTTAGGATGTGCTTACGAGATATCTATATATAAGTGAGGATGATACACATATCGATACATTTGAAAAAATATCGAAATATCGCCCCCAAAAATCTGACCTTTGTTTTTCTTTGTTTATTTAACATTTGGGGTTTAATATATAAAATAAATAAGTAAAATATAAATATACATGTAGATATAAAATAAATAATAATAAACACCACTTGAGTAAAATATTTTTGTTTTACAACATATAAACAACTATTTTGAATAACTTATTCTCATTTGCAAAGAAATAATTTGTTTATTTCAATGCAAAAAAAGATTTTATAAGCAATAAAACATATCGTGATATCGTGGCTCAAATATCGTGATACGTATCGATGTAGAAAAAGTTTATTTTTCAGGAGAAAAAGCCCAAGAAAGGTAAAACAGACTCACAGTTTGATGTGCTAGTAGGAAAAACACTGACAAAAGTTCAGACTCTTGGGAAGGAGCTTTTTATGTATTTTGGAGACATATGTTTAAGGTAAAAAACGCAGACATGAAATAGTCATTCTCTTCCTTAGAAGATAAATGAGAAGTATTGATAATTAAAAATTACTGTCGAATTCCTAGAATTGATCAATCGCAATGTAAATTTGGAAGCCAATGTCTTCTTATTTTCATTTCATTTAATTTTGACTGACATTTAATCAAATACTGTTAATAACTTTTTATTTGCGAGAACTTTATTTTCGCGTAATTACGCGAGACAGTGTGCTCGCAAAAATTTAATTCTCGAGGATAACAGCATTCCTTAAGATTTTATAGAGTAATAACAACAATTCATGAAAATTTTGTCTCGCCTATCAAGAGTCAATGACTATCTCGTGAAAATAAGGTGTCGCAAAAATTTAGTGATCTACAGTAGGTTATCCAAGGTTCTTGAAATAGAAAAAACTCAGTTCTTTTTCTTTGTTATTCAGATCGAGTTGAAACTTTTCTTATTCTGAGTAGGAGTTTTGTCCCTTTTCTTCAACAGGGTTCATTTTTTGATGGCAGGGTCATTTCGTGTAAATGGACAGGCCCTGGACAAAGATTATGGGAAATTGACAGAGACGCCTTCCTTACAAGTGGACTTTTCCACAGATGTACTGACTTTTTACAAGTCCGCAGTACAAGTTAGGTAGAAATTAATCCACAACTGATTAAAATTAAAAAGAATATTTAGTGCATCAATTGAAAACTTGTGATACAGTGATTAATTGTTCAAAAAAAAAAGGTAATTGTTTGCTATTTGGACAAATGGTAGTATGAATTAAGTTTTTTCTGTAATATTTATACCCCGGCAAACGAAGTTTGGAGGGGTATATAGGAATCACCTTGTCTGCTGTCCGCTGTCTAGCTGTCCGTCTGTCCGTCTGTGCAAACGTGTCCGGTCCATATCTTTCTTACGGAGGGACACTAGAATCTACTACTCCACACAAAGATTGCCCATGACCTAAGGGTGTGTCATGACCTTGACCCAAGGTCATTTGGGGAAGTTCAAGGTCACTGGAAGAAAAAGTTCATAACTTGGACGCTGTCATGGAGAAATTTAATGTAGTGGATTCCTGATTCTGGTTCCTTTCTTTCATAAACCTTTCGATTTTTTGCAAAAATGTCGCTTTCTAAACTCCTCCAGAAAATTGTCTTACCGATTAAGAATTTGAACAAAAAGACCACTAATATTTAAGAAAATGGCATTTAAACTGTCTTTGTGCTCTTTCAATTCTTTGCTCTTTTCAGACCTTTGCCGTTTTTGTCAAGAGCATCTTATTGTTAATTTGTTTTGAGGATTTAAAGCAATGGATTCAAGTTTCATTATCTGTTTGAATTTCAGACAAACGTGGATAACTACAATTTCTGATTAAAAAAAAATCTTTAGATATTCTTAAATGATGTTGTTTTCACTTATTTTTCAAAACATAGGGTGACCATTGAGTATTAAGCTTTTTTACTATCAAATGTTTCTTTAAAACATTGTGAACTGTACCCCAAAATGATGCCTATCAAATTTTCTAGTACGTAGCTTACAGTCAATCAAACATCATCAGTGATAATTTGTTGAATTTGGCAAACAGTGCATTTGTTGTTGTAAGTCCTTGTCGCCAAGGACTGTGCCCAACTTTGATGCCCATTTTAACATTTTTTTTCATTTAAGCAGGAAAACAAGGGCTATTCGAGACCCTGCATTAAAAATGAATGGTAAAGAAGCAGTAAACTAGAGTGAAATTTAACGCTTCATTAAAGCTGCTGTATAAATTAGTATTGTTTACAGGATTTTAGAGATTGATCGCTGCTTTTTATTTTGATGAAACAATTCTGTTGGTCGAAATTATAGCTCATTAAAAAAGTTCATTCATTATTTATTCAGACAGTGACTGTTTTTTTTTCATCCACAAGTAACCAAAATAAGAAAACATAAGAATATCAACGTGAAGTTAACTTCAAATATGAAGCTTAATTGTAGAAAGGATAATATTGCAAAGTTTAAAACAATATCATTATTTCATTGTAATAACTTTCATCTGAACTTAAACAGTGGCATCGATGTTCAGATGTCCTACCGTGAACAGTAAGAAGAAAAAATCATTGTTTCAAATAATTATATTTGTTTTCATCTTTACTGTTTTCAAACAATTCAACAACAGTAATTTTCAAAATATGAAAAAGTAAAAATTACAAAAATGGAAAAACAAAAGGGGTACATAGGAAGTATGCAATATCCTAATGATAATCATCAGCAATGAAAATTAATTCATTGATTGTGAACGCTTTCATCACTCATTTACATTGTAATATATCGATTGAAAAACCTTACGAAATCTGGTAAAGAACAATATGACAAAAGACTCTCAGGTGAGCGATGTGGCCCATGGGCCTCTTGTTTGAAAACACTATTACCCGCTGAATAATGAACCCACGCGTTCCAGCGTAGCAAGTCAACGTTTCTTGACGACGGGTGTTATTCAAATGAAGGTGACAATGGAGAGAACGATCATAGGCATTTATGCTTGCTGTTCAATCCATTTCTAAATGAATAAAATATATTTTAAACTAAAAAAGTTTACCTCTCGAAAACCATTGTCAACCTCGACTGTGCATCGGTTGACAACAGTTTTTTAAGGGTGACATCTTTCAATGTTACCCTCAACTTCATGCAATATTTATATAATATTTTATGTTGCATTACAGATATTTTGGACATGAATATTGGATTGGTATTCATTATATCTATAACGAAAAACACTTTGTTGATATGATGAATAGATCTACTGAATATAAAAACTGGGCTAAATTGGAACCAGATAATATCCTCAGTGATACAGCATTGGTATCCAACATACTCCAAGCAATCTGCGTTATGAAGAGTGAATTGGGATGGTTTGCTGTTCCTTGTAAAATGGAGTACAAAGCCATATGTTCTAAAGAGATCTCATGTGCGTTTATTTAGAATAATAAAATTCTTTCTTTGAATGTTAGTACATGTACGGGAATTAATGTCGCAGCTGTTATTTGCAGAAAAAAATACATGTACATAACCCGCGTAAGCGTGTTATGACTTTTTAACTGCAATAATTGCGATGTCAATTCCCGTAGTTAACAAAGAAAGAAAGACATTTTATTGTTTATATTTACATCTATATAAAAAAAACATTCAAAGTATAATTAAATATGTAAAATGTTTAATAAATAAATGTGTCATTGTATGCATAACTGATAGAACAGCCATTGTCCAAGAACTCTCTGGACGCTGTTTGCTTACTATCGTTTATGCACTGATTAATGTCAATGATCTTCATAAGAAATAAAGGGAAAAATATTCAGTGGATGTATATATATCATCATGCATGGAAGGAAATAAAATGCACAAAGAATCACAGATTTTCACATATGATTTCATGACCGATCATGTGCTCCTTTTTTCTTTGCTTATAGTAAATTGCACAACTGAGATGAAAGAAAATCCTAGCAGTAATATAAAACTTTCGATAACTGAAGAAAGAACTGCCTTCTTTAAAGCCGATGGAATTTGTCAAGCACATAATGGAACGTTCGCAGATATAACGGAAAACTTGAAATTGCATTTGTTGCTTGAAAAGTAAGTTTTTCTTGCAGATGCATCTCATTTTTTTTTAAGTGCAAAGGCTGATCTCATTCTTTGTATCATAAGTTTTCTGTACATTTTTTGGGGGGTAGGTGGTGGCAGGAAGCAGAATTTTCAAGAAAAATAGAACATAAATGCGCAAATTATTCAAATTTGAAATTTTGGGAGAGTTTGCATGGGCGTCGGAAAAAAGGGGGGCCTAGCCCCCCTTTTTTCAGACATAACATAGACATTGAACACTGGGGCCTAGGTTTAGCCCCCCCCCCACATCCTTATTAATCTAATATACAAATATTTTTCACTTCAAATCCCATTTTTGTGAAAATTTGAATAAAAATTAAAAAAAAAGACTACGCGGTGAAACTTATTCAATTTACTCATTAAAATTTGACTCAAGTTGTTATTTTCAATTTTTTTTTTGACAAAAGTTTGTATCTTCTGTCCTTTTTTAAAAAAACTTTTTTTTTCAACTTTTCTTTTCAGTATGAAATTCTTTAAGATTCAATCATATTTGCTTATATACTACAGCATGGCGTTTTACAGGTGACTGGACAAATGTATCTTTTAGCTTTCAAGAGTCTGATCCATAGAAATATCGATTTGATAAAAAAAGCATATCGACTGGTTAAGTGCAAGTTCGATTTGCTTTTCGTTCTGTTAAGGACATTCATACGTAAGATTCATACGTAAGATTTCTGAGGAGATGGCTTAGAATATGTATCTTTAAACATTATTTTCAGGTCCCTTGTGTCATTAAACAGACTCAAATTTTCAGTCACCTGTAAATTTTTTTTAATTGTAAACTATATCTTTGAATTAATAGTTGAAGCCAAATTATTTGAAAGAAATAATTGCATCAAGCAGGCAAAATATATTCAGCGTTTTTATTGCACACTGGTCATGCTGGTAGAAAATGCCTTTGGTATTGAAAAGATTACCTTGGTTCACAGAGGAAGCTGTAGTTGATTTCATAAGATAAGTTGTTGGCGTTGTTGACAAGGATGATGATACATATACGGATTGGAATGTGTCTGTTGACGATTTGACTGTGCTTGATGTTTTAGGTGTAGATGCTGACAAGGAAGATGATGCCAAAGTGGAGCTGATAGTTTTTAAAGGTGAAGTTGTAGTTGACGGTACAGAATCAGTAGTTAATGATTTTGACGCCAATGTTGAACTGACGGCTGTTGACGATTTAGTTTCAGTTGATGTTGATACCGATGTTGAACTACCGGTTGTTGACGATATACTTGGAGTTGATGTTGATACCGATGTTGAACTTCCGGTTGTTGACAATGTAGATGGATTTGAAACTGATGTTGAACTACCGGTTGTTGACGATGTAGTTGATGTTGATACCAATGTTGAACTGCCGGTTGTTGACGTTGGAGTTGGAGTTGATGTTGATACCAAAGTTGAACTACCGGTTGTTGACGATGTACTTGGAGTTGATGTGGATACCGATGTTGAACTACCGGTTGTTGACGTTGGAGTTGATACCGATGTTGAACTACCGGTTGTTGACGTTGGAGTTAATGTTGATACCAATGTTGAACTACCCGTTGTTGACGTTGGAGTTGGAGTTGATGTTGATACCGATGTTGAACTACGGGTTGATGTTGGAGTGGATGTTGATACCGTTTTTGTTGATGTTGTTGTAGTTGATGGTACTGAAACAGTTCTTGATTGTAACACCGATGTGGAGACACTGGTTGTTGACAATGTTGTTGTAGTTGATGGTACAGAGTCGGTTGTTGATAGTGATACCGATGTGGTGTCGACGGATGTTGACGATGAAGTTGAAGTTGATGGTACTGGTTCAGTTTTGGATAAAAATAATGTTATACTTGTTGAGGTGAATGATACTGATGTTATAGTTGTTTAGCTGATGTTCATATAAAAGAATATTATGTTTGTAGCAAAGTTTTTATAGTAAATGATTGTTTTACGGTAGATACAGTGTAATTTCTTGAGTTGATAATATGAATCAAATAATATTTTATTCACTTAAGGGGGCCGACTGGGGTTTTATTGCGCGAAAACTAGAATAGCGAAACTTTTTATTTTTATATTATGATATATAACTTACATTGACTCAAGGGTACATGACAAGTTTGGGAAAAACCGACATTTTTGCAAAAAATCGAAAGGTTTATGAAAGAAAGGAACCAGAATCAGGAATCCACTACATTAAATTTCTCCATGACAGCGTCCAAACCCACATCCTCTGGAGACTAAAGGAGTTATGAGGATAAACAAAAAGTTAAATAATGTTTTGTCACACCAAAAATATTCTCCAGATCTTTCACTCTTTGACTTATTTCATTTTTAAACTTGATAAAAAACACATTTCCAAAGAAGAATGAAGTCCAGGAAATCATATAGGATCTGCAATATTTCAGTTACGGAGGGTCATACTAAAAAATGTGTTCTTAAAACAATCAGAAATACTAGTAGGATAAAAATATTACGGACATGTGTTTTAATTAAAAGAGAATATTTAAGTGAAATCATGAAAACTAAATCATTGAAAAGCGTTTTTTTTCTAATTCTTTCTGAGCTCCAAGGACAGCCCTCGTAGAACAGCCCTCGTAGTTGTCTTTTTATTAAAACACTGTTCTTTTTTATGCATTTTTCAATGAATTATTTTTTACAGATGTTTGTCCGAACGTGACTCATTTTTTTTTCAATGATCGATGTTTTTGGAAGCTTGACACGGAAAGGAATTTTCTAGATGCACACCGGTATTGTCAGAAACACGGCGGTATCCTCACCGATGTTCCAGATGAAAAAACTGATAAGATGATTACACGGTAAGAACTTAATGTATTAATATATTTTTAATAAAATGATATTTTATACTTATACAATGTACTTATCTTTTAATGTAAACTCTTTTCCCTATCAACTTTGGATACTATAATATCCCCAAGTTAAAATAATTAACAGATAAGGTTAATGATTAATTTTATACTTTCGTGTAAATTAAATAAATCTAATTCGTCGAGAAACATTTTTAGCTCACCTAAGCCGAAGGCTCAAGTGAGCTTTTCTGATCACATTTTGTCCGTCGTCCGTCCGTCTGTCCGTGTTTACGAGAGTGCATTTATTGGGTATTTTTCATGCCAAGATTGTACTTATTGGGTACTTTTTGCTTATTGGGTATACCCAATAAGAAGTGTCGCTGAATATGCTTAAAACACCCTAATTGGGTATTTGCAGGTTAGTACCCAACAAAACTTGGACACGACGATTTGTCCAAAAAAGTGTCCAAAAAAGTTGCTTTCACGGACGCACCGTGTTTTGATGTTTCATTTTTACATTCAGGACTCTAAATTCTCGAGAGTTCCGAAAATCAACTTCCGTTGATCCTGATCATAACAACGTTTGTTTTCATGGGAAAAAAATATGGCGACTAAGAAACACTTGATGTCAACAAGATTTTCTGATTGACAAGAGAAAAGGTAAGTTTATTCGATTAATATTTATCCATTGCTGGGTTCTTGTTTAAGGAAAATAGATTTTAATGTAATTTTGAAAACAAATGTGCACAAAATTAAAATAGATATATATCGGAACAATTAATCCTAAGTTGCACTTGTTTGTATTTTGAATTTTCTCTGTCTTTTTAACTCTCTTGAGGGCGAGAAATATTTAGTAAATGATCGTATATTGTTAGATAATCTTTAATAAATCGAAAGTGTTTATTATTTAATTTATATCATAACCAACTAAGTATGTTCTGACAATGTATATTGGAAAGGGAAATGAAAATTTTAACAATCGTGTGTTCATAAATCAGCTGTAAATTATCAGTTCATGTAGACAGTATTACAATCGCAAAGAGGACCGAGATGATGATAAATGGGATAATTGACAACAACTAAATAATTGTATGTAAGTTTATCTCAACTTAAGAGATTCGTTGTATTAATGAAAAACTTTCAGTCAAAACAGTGCTTCTTTCTGTCTTTGATTTTGACTGAGTGTCTGCTTTATTTTATTTTTTTTTTAATTATTGTTTTTGTCATTTGTTTTAATTAATCTAAAACAATACTGAAATTGATATAGGGCTACTCTAACTATTTCACATGATGGGTGTGTAATTAGCATTGCGCTACACCCGGGGCTTCCATTTTTGAGGATGGGGCTAGTGGTTCGAATGTTGTTGGTTTGACAAAACATTAACTTTCTGTTTATCCCCAAAACTACATAACTCTTCATGTCCTGTGGGTTTAGACGCTGTTATGACGAACTTCAAGGTAGTGGATTTCTGATACTGGTTCCTTCCTCTCATAAACCTTTCGATTTTTTTTTTTGCAAAAAATTGCTTTCTAGACTTCTCCATATATTGAACTGCCTCCCCGAATAAGAATTTGAACAACAAGATTACTAATATTCAAGAAAATGACATATAAAACTATTTTGTGCTTTAGAAATTTGTTGCTTTTTTCAGACCTTGGCTGTTTTTGTCAAGTGCATTTTATTGTAAAGTTGTTTTGAGGATTTAAAGCAATGAAATCAAGTTTCACTATCTGTTTGAAGTTTAGACAAAGGTGGATAACTTCAATTTTTGATTTTTTGAAATAATTGTTTAGATGTTCTTACACGCTATTGTTTTCACTCATTTTTGAGTTCTAAGATTTTACTGGTAAATGTTTCTTTAAACATTGCAAACTACTCACAAAATGATGCCTATCAATTTTGCTATGTGTCTTAAATTCAATCATTAGTGATTATTTGTTGAATTTTTGCAAACATTACATTAACTTTTGTTGTTTTAAATATTTGTCGACAGGGACGGTACCAATTTTTGATGCCCATGACATCATTTTTGTTCATTGAAATCAACCTGCTCATGTGTTTATAAAACAGACATTAGTTGCTGTAATTTCACATATTTCAGAGAATATTTCTTTGGGATTCTTAACGAGTTTTACAGCAGCTTTCATAAAGCGGTTAATTTCGCTCCTGTTTACTGATTCTTTACCATTCATTTTTAATCCTGTGTCTCGAATAACCCTTGTTTGCCAGCTTCTCACAAGGAAACTACGTGATGAAAAAATTGTCAAATAAACTGTAATCAATCCATTAAATATTCATGGATGAGAGAATTTAGTCAAGCTTAATGTCATATGATTTCTATATTGTATGTCAATTAGCTGGGGACATTATTTATTGAACAGTCCTCGTATTCCGCAGAGGCTCTCACCTTCATAATGTATTTATGTCTTCTAACTTATTTGCATGTACTAAGTATTATTAAAACCGAGGCAGGGTACTCACTCAAAAAGTAATTGAAGGAATCTCTTTAACCTCTTTAATTTCAGCATCTTGTATAATGACTCGTGTTCTTGATCTAATCAAAGACCTACATGTACTTTTAATATTAATAGGTCTATGTTATAATGATTTTTCTACAATGATTTTGTAACCTATCACTTGGATCGTATTTTAGATGATTTACATATTAACTTTTCAATATATCGTCAACTTCTCTTACTTATGCAGCAATACACCTCCATAATTTGCATACAAAGTTTATATATCTCATTTTATTCTAAACGCAAGAGCATGCTCTACATGTAGGTATGAACAATTTCTTAAATGAGGTAAGTTATTGATAAACAAGTCGATGAAACAAGAATATCATCTGTTTCGTTGTAGGCCATCATTTTGTAGGTTCTATGGTCGATACAATGACCTTTTCAGCAAGAACAATTTATGGCTCTTTAACACATTGTATTAGTTTGCCACACAATCGTAGCACTGCAGTTGGTAACGTTCAAGTAGAATTTTTCAATTTTGATGTCGTTTGAGTTATCGTGTATTTCACTTAATGTTAGAGGGCTCGGCGCAAAAATTGAGAGACTCGGTATCCCTGTAAATTTGAGTTTGACGTTCGGTACAAATTCTCCATGGTGTATTATTTTAACGGATACGCCGCTCCAATTGTTCTGAGGAACGGAACGTTGCTGAAGAGAAGGGTGTATGACAGCGAAACGTTCGACCCTCTTACCACTAAAGGTAAATCTCTCTCTCTCTCTCTCTCTCTCTCTCTCTCTCTCTCTCTCTCCTTTTCAACTTATGAAATTATCCATATGAAATTTCAGTTTTGATTTAAAATTCAGTTTTGATTTAAAATTCAAGCAACGAGTAATATATTTGAGATAAAAAAATACAAGTTATATATTTTTTTTAAGATCGTGATAATAGCAACTAAATCTATAAGTATATGTATGAATAATGAAAATGAATCAGACAATTTCATTTTAATTTTTTTTTTCTTGAAATCTTTTTTTTTAAATTTATCTGTACAGTTATAGATAGATATTTAGATATTTAATGAGAATTTTGAGCACCAAAGAAGGTTTTCTATCATAGATCGACTATTTATATATAATTATTTTTTTACTTTGAACTTGTGTTCTAGATATAAATCATATAGTGTTTGACCTTATAAAATTTTTATAATGTCATTCGCTCATTAAAATTTGTTAAAAATTCAAACCTTGATTGTTTTCTTCTTAAATTTTATACAATACTAGTAATATTTGAGTCAGGGACCCTTTCGACCGTTTTATAAAGCCATCTAAGATTAGTAACCATAAAACGATTAATTCTCACCTTGTCCTTTGGTCAGTGTAATAAACATGCCAATCATCAGCAATACTTATGTGAATTGTAAAAAATCTGATAATGTATAAATCAACTTAACGTGTCATGTGTGGATCGAAGATCTTCTAATTTGTCATGCAACATGGTATATCTGAGATGAATTATTCATTCTTCGACCAAGGACACACATTCGACTTGGACGTTTTACAGTATATAAGATTTACCATCCAAGTCCCCTCCCCCTATTATTATCCTTTTCAAATATGTTATGATTAAAGAAATGGGTTGGGTATTCTATAGTTACAGTATATAAATGCTTGAAAGCTTTTCACAAAGGCGTAAACTGATGTATTCCAAATGCACGATCTTTTCCTAGCAATTAAACACGACTGGTTTATTATACATCCCAGCTTGAAAAGCGGGAGGGTATATAGTAATCGGGATGTCCGTCCGTCCGTCTGTTACGGTTTGGAGTACCCATCTCTTATCCGCAACTCCTCTCATATCACTGAATGAATGGACTTTATTCGGTAATGACCAATATTTGCCCCCAAAATCAAACTTACACGGATTAATATTTAATTATGTTTTAAAACAGGGGAATACATGCTGGCTTCAAAGCACTGAATATTTTCATTAGCAACGACGTCATATGTTTGAAATGATGTCAGGAAAATGACGTAAATGTAAAATTTACATGCATTCTACAGAAAAATGTAAATATTGCGTCGATATTTTGAGTAAAAATCACCGAGCGCAGGTCTGCTCATGCTCAATATTTTGATATACTGTGTAGAATGAGAATATCAATTAACTAGGGCTAATTGTAACGGGAACCGTTACAGATGTTCCCCAAACGCTCCCCAACTCCCTTTTAGTGCCATATTCCCTGTAATATACTAAATGTGAAAGCATTCAGTCCAAAAGTATTAAAAATCACTCATTCAAGTGTATTTCTAATTTCATTCGCTCCAAATGCACGCACGTGCGTGCACGTGCATGATGACCATACCTTCTTGTAGGAGTCCCTTATATTTATCTATGTTCTGAATCCCATCCTGTTTGGTTGAAAAACAAGGGAGTTATAGCCATTTCAAGTTTCAGCCAATCAGATTGCAGCACACGTGCATGCGCGTGATTTCATGATTTTTTTTTCTATATCACATTGTAGGATATCTTAATGAATGATTATGTTTTAAATTTCAAAGCATTTCGTCAAAAAACAAAGGAGATATAGTCATTTAAAGTTTCAGCCAATCAGATTGCAGCACACGTGCATGCGCGTGATTTCATGAAATTTTTTGTATATTATATTTCAGGACATCCTAATGTATGACTATGTTTTAAATTTCAAAGCATTTCGTCAAAAAACAAAGGCGATATAGTCATTTAAAGTATCAGCCAATCAGATTGCAGCACACGTGGATGCGCGTGATTTCATGAATTTTTTTCTATATCATATTGTAGGATATCCTAATTCATGACAATGTTTTAAATTTCAAAACATTTCATCAAAAAACAGAGAAGATACTGAGATTTTTGTTTTAGCCAATCAGAGCGAAGCGCACGTGCATGCGCGTGAGTTCGTGCTAATTTGACAGTGT